>CM070839.1:10428210-10878210 GCA_036326025.1 Chrosomus eos | reverse complement strand
GTCAAAGTGTGTTTTTTTTTTCAATGTTAAGACTTTATTCAATTCCCATTTAAAAAACAAAGAAAATGCTTTTTTTGCATCCCGGAGTTGCTGGAATAGGCGGTCACGTTCTGTGCTATGTTCCCGGGTAAACAGAGCCTCGGCCAGGAACCACCAGGTGTTTAAAAGCTGCGCTGCTGCCATTTGCTAACTGGTACCAAGCCTGAAAATGTCATGACATGCAGCCATACATTCCTGTGTCAGCTAAGCACGGACATTGGGGTAACTTTGACCTTGTAACAAGGGCTGGGTCATTGCCACACTCCATTAGAGATGGGATTCAAGGCCGGGCTCGCTGTTAAGAAGGGGAACGTTTACAGGAAAATGCATTAGCTATCTGGCAGAGTGTGTATGTTAATAGTGCCCCCAATGTTAATGTGATGAGACAGCATGGTCAGAACACCCCCTCATTGAACCTTCAATTTTTATAGGCGCTATCTCTACTTTCTGAAGACTATATCCTTTCTCTAAGTCCGAGGCTGATTCACAATCCTTTGCTTTGCAAAAACATACAGTGGCAAAAAAATCCAAGTACACAAGCAAAGTAGTCTAAATTTAATGTCCTAATAACCCATAAAACTAGAACAAAGGCGATGAAATTGAGTTTAGATGCTCTAATTATTTTATTCCAGCATGCATATTCTATACTCCAGTAATTTGTTGGTAAAATGCACAAGATGTTTTAATTTGACACACACACTGTGGAGTCTGATGACACACAGACATATGTGTGTGATGCAACAATGATTTACACGCATGCACAAACTCCAGCAAAGAAGGAAGGGGTGTCAGCTTTCACAGCGCAGCTTCCAAAAATAACCCCCACCAATCAGAGTGATGAGCAGAGAGAAGCTCATGATAATCTTTCAATTTCAAAGATAAGACTATGTAAAAGAAAACCAGACTGTGAGTGGAGGAAATAGAGGCAAAAAACACTCAAATGACTTTGGATCAGTTTCACCCTAATGCGTCCTAATGAGAATCACCACAAACAGCGTTGATGGGGCACGACGTACAAATGAAAGAGTGCTAACAAGAACAGAGCACTTTTTTCTCATCCTTTACTCACCCTCATGTCATTCCTAACCTACATGACTTTCTTTCTTCTAAACAGTACTCAAAATAATGTTTTTGTCCATATAATGAAAGTCAATGGGGTCCAAAACAACATTGGACCCCACGGATTTCCATTGTTTGGAAAAAACATATTTTCAAAATGTCTTCTTTTTTGCGATCTACAGAAAAGTCATACAGGTTTTGAACGACATGAGATTGAGTAAATTAGATAATTTAATTTGTAAGTAAATAATCCATTGAATCTGCTATGAATTTTAAGACTGCAAACCTTTAGAAATCTGGGGAAAATCACTCTTTCTCTCTGGAGCCCTCCATCCTTTGTTCCTGATGTGGCACACGAGGAATGTTCAAATTGTTGCAACAATTTAAAAGTAACTGATTAAAATGTACATATCTTAACAGAGATGATGCACATCCATTAACCAAATCCGATGGAGGTGAAATAACATGCAAATTTTGAGCTTGCTTTTGAATTCTTTATCATATTTCATTCTCTTAACGTTCTTATAAATCATCCGTTTGTTTCTTTGTATCTGCGTTTAGGGCATGCACCAGTGATCACTTCATTGCTCCTGCTGTGGGCACCAGTCATGTGTTCTGCAGTGTTTGGATCGTGCAGTAAACAGTACCGTTTGCAAATCTCACTTCAATGGCCTACTGCATTCTCAATATAAGTCCTATCACATTACTGCATCTTAGATTCACTGTAATAAATTAAAAATAAAGAGGAATATGCTTTACGGTTCTTTGCAGAGAAGCTAGAGATGTATTGTTTGAATGTAATCGTATTGTACAGAATTAGTATGCAGTGGTTTGCAACACCAAATTAATTAAAAAGCTCATTTCACATCTTAAATATTAGCTAAATTCAAGTTATATTTAATAATCTCCCCAAAAATTCATCAGCCACCTCAGAATAGGAGCCAGTGAACGTGTTATGGCCTGCACAATGAAAGCAATCACAGTGAATGGGACTAAACAGCATAACCCAAAATCCTGGCTAGTCCTGCACTGCATAGATTTCTCATTTTTAGCACATGCGGGGGCTTACTGTCTACACGGAAAGAGCATGCTGGCTCATAAATTATTTCTCAATTATTAATTCTTCTGCATACTGCACATTATTTCAAACCATTTGCAGCCCGCAGCAGCTTCATCTCTGGCATGTTGCCGCCTAGTAAAAAAAAAAAAGAGGTAAATACGCGATTGGGGTGCAAATGAGATAGTCGTGCTTAGGTCGGTCACGTGATTAATTTGTGACTAATTCAGAGGCAGCCTAGACCGAGCTGTGAGCGAAAAACTATAAATGTATTGATTTTATTGAACTGAGGGCCATGAATGTATAAAAGGCAGGCATGCAGGCAGAACTGGGTATTTGCTACACGGCTTCTCAATCACACCACTGAGAACCATACTTTTACAATCTATGGCTTTTGAGATCAATCTATCGTAAAAAACAAGATTGATGAATCTTTTTTTTTAATAAGATGCACGCCTTCCACCTACACTAGAAGCATAAACAGACAGAGTGACATCATAAGAATACAGTCAAACAGAGATTGTCAACAGCAGTGATGAACCCATGGATAAGGTTGGCTTTGGAGTTAACCTTGAATATTACCAGAAAACCAAATACCCAGCATCAACGTGAAGAATAACAACAATAAGAACAATTTTCAGTAAAGCAGCTTTTGCACAACAAAATCTGTTACATAACATTCATTTAAATTAAGCAAGTATACCCCACTCTCAGACAACACCACAAGTCTACACTGTAATTCAAATTTTGATGAACTGTAGCCTATCATTATCAGTACACTTTACAGTAACAAACAGATTAATAAGGTTTGTATCATTATATAATCCAATTGAAAAATATAAAATCACCAAATCCCCACTGTATTTTCACAGTAACGTTTTTACAGTGTAGAAATCAAACTCTTATAAGATACTGTGGACTGTCTTGGCTCAAGTCTGTGTCAAATAGACCACAGAGGCAGAGGATCATTGTAGCTGATGTTTTCCTGTCACACGTGGCTCTGTCAAGCACATGCACTACTTTTACAAGACAGTGTGACCACAGAGAAGCTTTGTCACCATCAGCCCTTAAATATTCCTCGGAGGAATACAATAACACCTTTTTGGGAAACTGATGATGCTCCATTTTTTTGTGTTTAGATCAGCTCTAAACGATGCATAAATCACAACAGCTCGGTCTTGCATACTATTTTTTACAATATGTCTGCAGAATGCCATGCACTAGACTTTATATTAAAACAGTCCATCAGGTTTAGATATCATTGTACACAGTGGGTGCAATATCAGAGCAGCCTGACTGGAAAGAAAAAAGACAGTGGGTGCATGCATAACTCATTTATATGCAAAGACAAATGCGCCTGTAAAAACAAACCGCCGGATGATGGATACGAACATAGCTGAGAAATGAGAATCGCAGACTGATGGTCTGCTGGCGGACAGTCGCGCTTTAATGACTCAAATACAGTCGGACAGTGTACCGTTATTTTTGGACGAACAGTGTCCGGTGTGAGAACAGAGGCTACTGAGACTATAATAAATCGCACGCGCGTCAAGCCCCTTTTCCTCCGCATTCAACTAGGCGTAGCAGCGCAGTTGTGAAGGGCAGAACTCTCCCCTCCTCTGTGACTCTTTACCCCCTCACCTGGCACGTCGTCCTCAAAATCCACATCGTCTTGCCCCTCATCTTCATTGCTTAGCGATCCGGGCATCTTTACCGCATAACAAGAAAATCACATCCGAGATACAGGGATAAAGTCCTGAAACTTAACCCTCTCAATGCCCAGATTTTCAGATTCAGAGGAGACGTCTACTAAAGGTGAGGTAAAATGTTTCTTTTAATATGCTCTCAATAAAATAAAAGATGGCTGCCCTGTTTTAAAAAAATCTTTCCCTTTCTCCCTCTTCTCTATCCAAATCCTCCAGTCTGAAAATAAGAAAGAGACAAAAATGGAACACACATGCCCAGATTGTGACGTCTGGTCGGTTGCCATGGCAATCCATCCCATAGTTTCCCGACACAACTAGTTAGTGGTGTTCTGCTGGTCACCGGCTTAACTAGTAGTACTGAGAGTGGCGGCGGCGCGTGCACCCGTCTCGCGCTGGCACTGCCCTTTTCCCGCTCAAGTTCGAGGAATGCGAGGTTATACAGGGAGACACACGGGAGAAAGTTCCCTCACAATCCCTTTTCAGTCAGGCGAGGGAAACGCGTAATAAGAGCTGGGGGGGATAGTTGTCCCTCTTTTCTTTTATTTTACAAATTTAGGTCGAACAAATTATACATTCAAGGTCACGACTGAACTGAACGCACATCTGTCACTGGAGTTTATAACGTTAAACGTTTTAAAGGGACGGTTCACTCAAAAAAAAAAAAGGGAGGGAGGGGGGGGGGGTGGTGTTAGCTCGCAGTCTTGGTCACCATTCGCTTTCAATGTATCTTCTTGCAATTCTATAAATGTGAATGGTGACTGAGGCTGTCATTATGCTTTCACGTTTTGGGTGAACAAAAAAATTGGGGTAGGTTTCTGTTATTTTTAAAGCAAATAACATCCAATTTATTCTTGTGACCCTCCTTCAGGACATCCGCGAAACATGAGCCGTTGCCAAGGATACTGCTGCCATAAAGACATTTAAAATAATGTTGTGAACATGCTGCAATCATCAAGAACAACAATTAAAAACCATAATATGCCATTATAGGGCAGGTGGGTGGGAGTAAAACCCAGCATTAATCCAACCTAAGCTTTTAGACCCTTTTCAGCTGGTCCGAAGAGTTGAGCACAAGCTTGGGAGATCAGATAAAGCTATCCCCCATTTCATGCCGGTTTAAGTTGTTCCCTGATAAATCAACTCTCTGAACCCTATGAGTGCACAAACTTCAGTTGCTATGGAAATTATTGGTCCTGTCTGACTGGTGCGTAAGTTATAGCTTTAATGGAACAGAAAGGAACCGACTTCTGTTGCTCTAAAAATAGAAAGAAAATGCATAATTATAAATCAAATGGATTTTGCAAGCACTTTTGCCCCTCAGAGCAAAAGACACAATGTTTTGAACATCCCTGAAATGAGCACACCAGACACAAAGAAACAGATTTCTTTTGAAAATTTATTGAATTTACAAAAGAATGGCATGGAATTATTTAATCTTCATCATCTTCCTCCTCCTCATCCTGATTTATTTGGAAGTAGCGTAGTTCATAGCTCTCCTTGGTGTTCGCTACTACACGCAGCCAGTCGCGCAGGTTGTTCTTCTTGAGGTACTTCTTAGTGAGATACTTCAGGTACCTGAAGACAACAAATAAACACTTAAGTGTGACCATTCACAAATGGCATTGAGTTTCAATATGGACAAACACTGTAAAGAGGTCCGAGAGTACAGCCTTTTCCGATGTGCATTTAAAATCTACAATACAGGTTCTTAAATAACCATAAATGACAGGGGGGAAAATCAGAACCCTACATACATACATATATATATATATATATAGCTTAAGGTTTTATAAGTAACTGCTTTGTATTCGCACCATTTGTTTTACTGGGCAAAACAAAAAAACAATCATGGTAATCAAAAACGTCTTAAAGGAGAACTCCGGCGCAAAATGAAATTTGGTCTAATTACACATATGTTACCTAGTCAACCGTTATCTGAGATTTGTTTTCATGATTATCGAATGTAAATAGTTTTATCTCTAAAAAACAGTTTAGCCTATAACACTAGTATAACGCTAGTATATGGGGCATAGAGTAATGACAAATAAAAATCGCTAGTTAATACCACTAACAAGGCTCAAAATAGCCCAACACTAACACGGTAGCATAATCAGGGTCCCTAAATACAAACCGAAGCATTGAGAACGTTGTAAGTGTACAGACAGTTTAATAAGAAGATATTTTATACATAGTCAGCTTCGCGAAAACAGACAGGAGCCATCTTTGGAAAATAGTCTCGAGCAATCGAACCACGAATGCCGAGCCACCTTATCACAACAACTGGCTCGTTCACATCTCACCAGCGCACTTGGCTCGGCGTTCGTGGTTCGATTGCTCGAGACTGTTTTCCAAAGATGGCTCCTGTCTGTTTTATTATTGTATATTATTAATTGTATATCCAACACACTAACAATGATAAATCTGATTACTGATAAATAACAGTATGGGTTGCTTTATGTTTTTAATATATAACAGCTCTTCTGAAAAGCCTTTTATAAGTAAGCATGAATTCAGCATCCAGACGCATCAAAAGAAATGCATGATTATAGTTAATATATATAATAGAAAAAGTAAGTTTGACAGTACTTACACCAAAATACACGTTTGATAGCAAGATGCAAGCACAATACTTCAGTTTGTCATTAAATAAATCAAGGATGAATGTAAAATCTCAAATCAATGACTGAATTGGCAGTACACAACACTTTCAGTTAGCAGAATTTAGTCAATGACAACATTTACATTTAAGCTACAGTGAAAGTTTGCAAGATGTGTACGCTTATGATTCGACAACATTTTAACTGAGAAAAATGGACACTGATTTACAGAGAAAAAAAAAAGTTCATTGACATCTATCCAGTTTTGATGACTAAGGAGCTGTGTACACGACAACGGTTTGATCTAAAAACGGAAAACTATGCATTTTATTTACACAACCACAGCGTTTTGGGGGAAAATGCTAACTTTTGAAACCTATACCATTAGTCTCCGTGTAAACTACAAAAACACCAATTTGTGAAAAGATGTCAAGTGCATGTGCATTACATGTTCAGTTTATAGGCTCCAACTACTGGCCTGGCAAGCATAATGCAGCATTTTTAGTCGTTTTCGCGGATCCGTGTAAACAGGGATTGCTTTGACAACATTGTTGTCTGTACGCGAATATCGCAAAGGAAAAAACTCATCGGTTTCTAGAAGTTAATTGCCTTGTAAACACACCCCTAAAATTACTAAAACCATAATGTCAACATGGCAGACAATTTCTTTATGTATAAATAGATACTTTAAATGTGTGTGTGTATATATATATATATATATTAGGGGTGCACGATATTGACAAAAAAGTGATATTGCGATATCGATAATGAATATTGCGATATCGATATTAATTTCGATATTTTTAAACGCATGTAAAACTAAAAAAGTTATGGGAAAGCGCAGCAAAAAAGATTAATAAATAAAACAAGTTTTCTTACAACATAATGTTTATTTCAACTGACAGTCATATTGGACTGGTACAACATGAATAAATAAATAAATAAATAATAACCATGTCCACAGAGCAGAACATGTTTTACTGGTTGTATGTACACTACAGTGTAAAAAACAAAATAAAGAGCAAGTCTACAGAACACACCTAGCCACTTCATGCGTTTTCTGTGATGGGATAGCTATCCGATCGTAAAAAAAACAGGTTTGCCCTCCGAAACGCATTCGAGACGGATTTGAATCCTGATCGCTGAAACCACTTCGGAGAAGGTCTGGGCCGCATTCCAGACGAAACTGGACAATAAATGCATCTCGTTGTTGAAACCACATTTGTAAAATTCACTACTCCCAAAAACGCTAAAAAAATAAACGTGTGAGAAGTGTTACAGGCTACATGTCATGTTATGGCCAAATATGACGGCACGCGCAACTGCAACACGCATCACCGCAGATGAGCAGCTGCATCTCTTCATCAAGCCAACGCGCAAACTATCGCAAATCAAAGTGAAAGTAAGTCGCAGACGCTTTACACTTTATTAAAAGTAAATAAACAAAATTATCTTAACGGGGCTGTTGCCGTTCTCTCTTATTGCGTTATTTGATTTTGACATTTTAGCTGATGATCGTAAAATGCAGCTCAACTGTTGCTTTCTGTGACGTGCACTCCATATCGCAGGAATTGCAGATCGGATTTATATCTGTTTTGCAAAAACACATTTATGTGACCAGGTGTAAAAGGAATATATCAGATAGCTATCCGATCAGAGAAAACAGATGAAGTTGCCAGGTGGCCTGATGTTTGTGCGCTGGTGTGCGTCGACTGTGTGGTAGTAGAGCAAGGGAGAAGTGAGAGAATGACGGCGATTAGCTTTGGAGCGAGTAGCGACTCTACAGTCATATTAAGAAAAACGAAGTGTCTCCCCTGTTCTTTCTGACCACTATGGGAAATCTGTAGCATGAAAAGTTAACCCTCTCCTTGATTTCATGTTTATGGAGAAGGAGAATCAGGAAATGAGTCGGGGGAAATGCAAGGGTGCATGTCGGACCGGACGCATCAAAATATTGCATAAATATCGCGAGACTTTCGATATTAATATCGAGCAACGTGATATCGCGATAACGATATTGATTCGATATATCGTGCACCCCTAATATATATATATATATATATATATCATTTAACTTGAGGAAAGTGGATCTCTAATCTCAGACTCACCTTTTAGAGAAGGGGACTTCTGATGTCACTGTGATTTTGCTTTTGCTCCTTTCGATGGAGACCACGCCACCACCCAAGTTACCAGCTTTACCATTTACTTTGATGCGCTCCTGAAGGAACTGTTCCTAAAGAGACATATACAGACATGCCTATAAGATCATATGGAAATACAACTGCAAGCCATCAACTCCTGTCCCCACATTTATCACAGCTGCACAAACATCCACCAGTTATTTAAAAAAAAAAACTAAATCAATTTTACAGAATGAATGAAAAATTTACAAGACTAGCCAATTGCAGACACTTAACTATCAGTATAAGTACACTTTGCCACTTATTTGACTAATCAATAAAATCGGTTATTATCGATAATGAATTTGATTATCGATTAGTCACGTCTGCGAGCTGTGCCTGGGAAACCATAAGCCAGTCACAGTGATTCCCCATTTCTATGGACAAAACGATTTCAATAATTATGCCTAAAATACATACCAATTTTTGTTAGTAATTAAGTGTAGTTTCTTGAGAGCAGTAACAGTAAAAGGAACTAGTGTTGGAGCAGCCCATTTATGTAATATAATTACCATGTTCAGATGAGTGAATGTGTGTGATCATACAGCATAGCCTACACATATACATTCACTATATTTGTTTTCATAGACTTTACATTACACCTTGTTTGGAGGACAGCATAGGGCAGGATATGGAATACAATTGTTTAAAATAGTGGATTAAATTTTTTTAAAAATTGAATGTATAATAAATTAGATTTTTCCTCCAATTAATAAAACATTAATCAACAGATTTATTCGATTAATCAAAGTAATCTTTAGTTGCAGCTCCAGAACAGACAAATTATAGTTTTGTTGTATGTGCCATTTAGGGCCAAGTCTACCTGAAATGGATACAAGCAGGAAATGTAGTTTTACATGTGTACATAAAAAAGATCCAGTTCTGACATTTTAATTAAACATTATAAGGTTGAAAAAATGTAAACGTATGGCAGGATGAAATGTTCAATAAGATCTATAACATGCATTTAAAATGGCTAGGATGAATTTTCGTTTCATGCTAACTTTAAAAACATACACAACACCCAAAATGTCTTGTCAGCCAGGTAAACTGATTGGAGACTACAGTTGTGTGCGCACTATGCATCAGAAAACCAGTGTACACTTACAAAGTTAGCAGCATCCATGATGCCATCCTCCACAGGGTGAGTGCAGTCCAAGGTGAACTTTAGGACCTGCTTTTTCTTCTTCCCACCCTTGGTCACCTGCTTTTTCTGAGACAATCAGAAGCACAGGGTGAAATCAATAGATCAGTGTTTCCATAAAAAGAACTGAATGACTGAATTAATGTAAATAAATCTACATGAATCAATGCACCAAAGGTTGTTATGTTTCTCCGATCATTCATTTAAAATAGCTCTCGCAAAACGGGAATCTGACAGCATATATAACAAAGACCTACGATTACACGTATTTCCAAGCAAAAAAGAAATTAGTTTAAAAACGTTGAGGTAAATGTTAAATTAAATCTCCAACGCAGGCATATCATTTTTGGCTACGTTAGCTTCATGGTTTCAATGCTTTGGTTAGGAAATTGCTTTAAAAATAAAATACAAAATAAAATATAAATGATCTACATTTCAACACATATCCGTATAGTCGAGAAACCCTCAGTATTCTAGTAGTTATCCTGTGTCGGTTCTTTGATACATGCTAATCCGCTAACTGGTGGTCGCTACGTTGCTACAACGTGGTTGCTCACGAGCAGGCCTCCCTCCAGACCTCCGGTAAACAAACGCTTTTTAAAACAACACTGATGCACACATTCTTTCGTTAATCAAATTACTCAAACTCTCCATGATTCGCCTTTAATATTCACTGATTTCTGCGAGCCAGGAGGGACGTGACACAACATATTTAGTCGTTTTTCAGAAAATTTGCTGGTACTCACAATCGGGGCCATGGCCGACAGTTTGGCAGAAAGAGAGAGGAGAGGGAGCGCATGCGCATTGAAAACTTCCCGTTATAATCTATTCCAAACACAATCGATAGAATCAGTTATTCGGAGATTGATTAGTACAGTCACTGGATCATGCCATTTTATTTATTTGGTACCTAATCTAATGCATTGTCTACATTATGTTGTTAAGTGGAAAAATCGCTGGGGAAAAAATAAAAATATAAATCAAGACTTAATATTTTTCATATTCATTGAGATTACTAATTCACAGCCTATTGGAAAGATTTGATGATATACACAGCTGCTCAACTATAATCAGGACATAGGCTACAGACAAAATGAACGTAGGCTATTATTGGTAAAAGTAGAACAATAACTTAAGAGACTATTGATATCCTATTGCACAAATAAAAATATTATTATTTTTGCTGCCCTCCTAACAGCGTACACGGGCTCTGGTTTCTCATATTGTCAGACTGCAGTTCAACTTTACCTTTGGCAACCCTCCTTTTGCATTCAGTTCCCCTTCCCTCCATCATAGTCAGCTGCTTGGCATCAGGCTCCTGTTGAAGTCCCAGCATTACCTACTGTCATTCCAGCTGTAGATAGTGGTCAAGACCATAGTGTTAATCCACTGGCCCCTCCTGAACCAAGCCAAATTTACTGCGTGGGTGACTACGTTTTGCTTGTGAAGAGGAAATGAGAACTGTCTTTACATGCACTCAAGCACTCAGCGAGACATACAGAGATTTGTCTTGTTAGCCACATTATGGATAATGGCACTTTTGCAGTATGTTTGGAATAGCAAATATGCAAACTAATATCGGACAGCATAGTTGTTTGTTTTTGATCAGGTAAGGCTTTTTTTTAAATTGCATATAGTGTTAGTGAACTGCTTTCCTTCAATAAGAATAATTTTGAAGTAAAATCATGAATTTATAGCACTGAATTTAATTAGTTAGTTTCATTAATGTGTTTTTATTTATGACAATTTATCTTTTGTCTTGTCTTTATTTCCAACCCAACTTGTCAGAGAAAGAACAATATATAATATATAATGTTATAATAATAAGTTTGAATAAAAAAGTTTTTTTAAGAAATGCAGATTATTCTTTTATTTTATTTGTTTTATTGGTGTTATTGTAGAAATTCAGAAAAAACATTTTGCTTACAAAAGTCAAACTGGTATTAACATATAATGTCCCACAAAACTAGCTATTCTTTAATTTTTAAAAAAAATAATTCTGGATTTTAAAAAAAAGCAGATACATTGGATATAATTATAGTAATATCCATTTCGAACTATCCTAAATACGGTATTTGCTGTTTTTTACAGATGGCAGGAGGAATCATCTTCTCTCCCGATGACCAGATCCAGACTATTACAGGCTCCATCCCCTCGTCTGTCACCTGTGTCATGAGCAATACAGCCAACCATGTCTTCTGGGCTGCTACCACATCTTCTGTGCCAGCTGCCTGCTTGGCAGAGCCAATGCCAAGGTAAAATACACATATACTGGTAAAGAAAATACAGAAAGTGTGCATGAATCGTGACCAATTAATGCAACATATTTGCTCCATGTGAACATTTGTTCTGAGATCAAACATTTTAAATGCTACTAAAAGTTAAATAAGTCACCCATAAGTAGATAATGTAGATGCTGAAAAAACTCCAATTGCTTTATTGAGATCCAAGTACAGAAAGCTTTACTTCAAGGATTGGGGGGTTGGGTGAGGAAATGGAAATCATGACAGAAGCGTTCAATCAGAACCAGCCACAGCAAACTGAAGCCAAGTTACATCTGGGTCTCCACTTATTCTAGTTTTCTTCAAGCTGGAGCTTGTGTTCATTCCAAAATGAATCTTTGCCAAACCTGGATTCCTGTAATCTTTCTTGTACTATACCCACCCACTCATTACACTCTTGTATATATAACCGTTCAGTCTTCTGTTTTGAAGTGCTCTCCAAGTTTTGATGAATAACAAATGTTCTTCTCATTGGTTGATGCTACAATTCATCTTTTTTTCTCATATCATGTTTCTCTTTGTTGATCAGTAACAAATTAGTCTTATCATGTGCTGTTGCAGTCATTTCTTGGTCTTGAATTAAATTTCAAGTTCATGCAACATGCAACAAAGAAACATCATTCTTCCCGGACAGTGAGGCCAGTGAGGTCCAGTTAGGAGAAGCACATGTTGTTTCTGTTGAGACAGCTTCAGGACGACCCCAGCATTCTAATGTTAGTACCACAACAAATTTTCCACATGATGGGCACTCACAGAATTGTCATTTAACAACAGATCCTCACACAAGCATCTTGGCAAAGGTGCTTGATGCATTCATCCCACAGCTTCAATTACACACAATCTGGTGCTGACCTATTTCATCTTGTTTCGATGTGACTCACAGATCTGCTATTTTTATGCGTTTCTTTACAATGAGCAGAGCAAATTAAAAGAGACCAATAGTGAAACTAACTAGTGATATATGCAAAGTTCTGTCATGAAAGATGGCACCCTCCGCCTGTATAGATCTGTCATGGGTAATTCATGCACAGCAGCAGCATGTCTTACTTGCTCACAGCAGTGTGTTGTGTGTATATTGCCAGTAGCAAGTCCCGTATACTTGTATTATTACTTACTTGTATTATTACTTTTACTCTGCAGCAGCAATAACCAACAGCAGCAGCAGCAGCAGGATAGAGCAGATCTATTCCGCCAAGACAAAACATATCAACATTGTCATATCCATTACCATGCCAAACACTCAGAGTTGTCATGACATAATATATCATGAGATTATAATCAGCCAGGCTCCAAAAAGAGACCTCCAAAACAAAGTTTATCCTTTAAAATAGCACAATAACGGCACTTCAAATAGTTGAATATATTTTAATGTGATGACAAAGCTGAATTTTCAGCATTATTACTCCAGCCTTCAGTGTCACATGATCCTTTGGACATCATCTAATATTCAGATTTTGGTTCTCAAGAAACATTCTCATTATTATCAATGGTGTGATGCTTAATGCTTGTTTTTGTGGAAACGGTGATACTTTTTTCAGGATTCAAAAGAACAGCATTTATTTGAAATAGAAAGTTCAACTTTTGTACGCTTCTGTATATCAACATTATATCGGCCATTTGGCATTCTGTCTTGTAGAGATCAACATCAGCTAATAAAAAAAACATACTTATTGACCACTAAAAGTCAAAAAACGGAACTTAAGGTATTTTGAATACTCTCTGAATTGTTTCCTAATATAGTAGGTCTCAATGATATGTCCTGATCCAAGTACAGTGTAGCTTGTTGTAACTAGCCAGGTTTTGAGCTCCAAGTATCTAATGATAGCAGCTTTTCCCTGCTATATTTATCCATTGTCTCGCACTGCAAACTTGCATTTGTGGTGTCTAAGTAGCCTGGCTTTATAAGAGCAGTGTAGTAGTGCCAACAGTGTGTGGTTCAGTCAGTGGGTAAAAGCAAAGCTCATTTCAGCAATGCAGTCCATTACCACAGCCTAACATAATAGAAATGCTGCAGTGTGCTTTCCCAAATTGTAGAACTTTTTCATTGCTTAGATTCTATTATATGGTAGGCTATTTGTTTGCATGTGAGTGTAGCGGTGTAATCTTTCTCAGTTTAGTGTGAGTGTGGGATCTTGCTTTGTCACTTAAGAGTTGCAGATAATGAAGCTTTTGTACTTTGCAGTACCACACACTCCCTCATGCAGTGTAATCTACGAATTCACCACTTTGATGCTATTACTGGCACAGAAAAGCTGGTTATAATGAAAACAAGATAAATGTGGAGACTGACGGAAGTACATATTTGTGTCTGAGAACACATTGTACACATTTGTTATTCCTTTTACCCTATAAGTTTTAGAATTTTTAAAAATGTACATAAATAAAGGTTATAAAGAAACAAGGAGATTAAATATTTAAATATTTGCTAGTTGAATGTAAGCAAATTTGTGACCATGTTAACTTCTTTCACATTTTCTTGCTTGCACTGATGAACTTTGGATCATTCTCAAAGCATGATCATCAGGGTTTTCATGAACATCGTGATCATCTTCCAGGAATTAAGCTATTTATGTCAAGCTGCAATCTAGGACTCAGCGTGTACGTGTGTGTTTTTTACATCGGGGATATGCAAGAGCAAACAAAGGACAAAATGTTAAAATCAGGCTGATTTTTGGACATATACAGTGTATTTGTGTTGGAAAGGTCTATGCATTGTGTAAACATTGGCCCAGAGGGTACTTATATATATTTTTTACCTAAATTCTTAACAGTCAACATGAAGCGAAGGTAAAGGCAAAGGAACAACTTTCTCAAAACAGCATTTATTTATTTATTTATGTACCCCCCAGAAGTACAAATTCTGTAGAGAATTTGGCCGCCGACAGAGAAAATCGCATTGGCTATTTTTGGGCTACATTTGACTGGCCATTAGGCTACTTTTATGTACAAACCTACCAACCCCTGATGTACATGTCTCTTACAGTGCACCCCTCAGTCGTGATGGGCACAAATGCACTTCTCCCAGAGGACCGTTTGCTGAGGTTTCTGGTGGATAATTCAACAGACAGTGTAGTACAGTGTGCTAACTGTGATATTGAATGCAAAGCACAGGTAAATGAAAAAATATGCATTTATTTATTTTCAGGCATCAGCATTAACAGCCATCTTTTTGACTGATTGTGCATGTGGAGTGATGTATTACTGTAACACCTGCAGCCAACCACTGTGTGGAGAGTGCAGAGAGCTCACACACAAAGCCAGGCTGTTTTCTCAGCATGATATTGTGTCCCTGGCCAAACGCACCAAAGAAGGGCACCGCAAGTCCTGTGAGTTTATTCCTCCATATACCATTACCATGTGTAATGTCAGACTAAATTCTGATGTTTTACATGTCCTTATCAGCGTTCCATGAAGAGCTGTACATCATGTTTTTGACTGAGAAAAAGTCCATGCTGATGCTGTGCATCAAGTGTTTCAGAGACATGCCAAAGTAAGACTGTTTCCATTTGAATTGCAAATGTTTATAATTGAAATAAAATGAATCTGACTAATTTAATTTCATGAATAGTGAGAATCGCACCCACTGCTTTGACATTGAGACTGCATATGGGCAGGGATGTGAAATACTGAATCAAGCTGTTCTGGTGGGTAAGTAAAAAGTAAGTAAGGATTGTTCAATTTCAAAAACTGCCAAGAATCTTATAATATTTAAAGCATTAACTGAAAATGATAAATGCTTCATATCATCTTATACTACAGAATGTAAACATGTACAGTGGATATTACATTTATTAATAAACATTCAGTTTGGGGTCAGATTTTTTGGTAACAATTTAGTTTAGGCGTATTAGCATGCATATTACTAGGATATTGGCTGTTTATTAGTACTTATAAAGTCTTATTTTGCATGACCACATACATCCCTTAATCCAACCCCATACCTAACCTTAACAACTACTAACTAATAATAAGCAGTAATTAGGAGTTTACTGAGGCAAAAGTCGTAGTTAATAGTTAGTTAATGGTGAGAATTGTGCCCTAAACTAAAATGTCCTTTGAACTTTCTATTCATCCCAAAAAATCCTTAAAAAATGTATCATCAACAACAACAAAACACACACAACTGTTTTCAACATTGATAATAATATGTTTCTTGATCACCAAATCAGTATATTAGAATGATTTATGAAGCACACTCAGCTTTGCCATTACAGGAATAAATTATATATTTATTTTAATATTCAAATAAACAATTATTTTAAATTGTAATAATAATTTTTGATCAAAACATTTCAGCCTTGGTTTATAATTAGAGAAACAAGAAAAAAAATTACCAACCCCAAATTTTTAAACATTAGTGTATGTGAATATAGGAGAACATAATGTGTTAGAACAGAGATGAAGCTCTTAAGGTGAATAACTATACATTTCTAAAAGTTGTTGGACTCTCTGACCAACATCTAGTTCTAAGAGTACAACTGAACCTCACCGACAAGTGGATGCATCTTGTACTGACCTGTTTTCCCCTGAAGAAGGTGAAGAAGCTGCAGATGTCAATGCGAGAGGCCATCATATTGCTGAAAGCCATGCTGGGTGAAGTGCGAACAAATGCAGAAGAGGAGGAAAGTGCTATCTGTACTGAGTTCAACAGTATTCAGGTGAGGTAACACACCAGAAGGGGCACACTGGGACCACAGACCAGAATAATGGGCAGATTTGTGAGCATCAGAGATGAATTCTTGGACAAAGATCATGTATGACCCAAACCACACAATTTAAGGATAATGTAATTTGAGTTAAACAGGCTAAATATGTGCTCAAAGCATCACTGGAATTGAATGTTGAGAATACAAATAGTATTTAGTCCAAAAGTAAACGCTGTTATTTTCATCCCAGGAAAAACTTTTAGAGAGAAAAAATGACCTCTTAAAAGCTGCGGAAAGGTAAATATTGTCCTAATAGATCCCATAAGTCTAAATTGTCTATCCGTGCCAGTTTATCCACATGGCTTTGGCAGAGCACAGAGTTGTGGTCAATGTTGGAACAGTAGTGGCTTTGGTTGTGTTTCATGAGTCCTGTTATTTGTTAAGAGTTTTTTTCTCCGTCCCCTTTCCATCATTGCCTGGAAGCTGGCTTGATGTCTTCCAGGAATTAAGCTATTTATGTCAAGCTGCAATCTAGGACTCAGCGTGTACGTGTGTGTTTTTTTACATTGGGGACATGCAAGAGCAAACAAAGGACAAAATGTTAAAATCAGGCTGATTTTTTTTGTGTGTTGGAAAGGTCTATGCATTGTGTAAACATTGGCCCAGATTGTACTTATATATTTTTTTTACCTAAATTCTTAACAGTCAACATGAAGCGAAGTTGAAGGCACTAAAGGAACAACTTTCTCACTTGTCCACCCACCTGCCCAACCTTCAGGTATTTTGAAAGGATAGTTTAGCCAAAAAATGTAAATTCCACTATCGTCAAATACGATTGACAATTAGCATACAGTTAGAATTGGCGATATGGTTCCATTCTGGGCGAGAACTCCCTGCGCATCCATGCAGCCTAGCACGGATACACAGAATTTACATAGCAGGGAGAGCAGCAATAACCCACCTTAGGGTAAACAGAACAGAACCAACATGAATGTATGCAGATGTCATTAATTCAAGATTTTAAAAGTATAACATAATAGGAGAATTTATACTGATTCAAGGGGAATCAGAATGCCAAATCCTGATTGACGAGAGGAGCTGGGGATGGAGGAGGGTAATTGTCTCCTGAGAAACGCGATAGCTGCTGATAGTACTGAAGGAGCTTATACAGTGACAGGCGTCGTATTCCTATAGACGTGGATCAGCTGAGAGTCAGCTAATGCGAGCTTGACTAACGTGACCTACAAGAACTGACGCTACGCTTGATTTCTGCCATCATTTACTCTCATGTTGTTCACAAACCGTAGGCCCATGACTAATTTAAGGTCATAAATATATCTTTAATGGTATTTTTTTTTATTTTTTATTATTGATTATCATTTTAAGATGTTTTAAATGATTTATTATTAAAAAGCTGATGATTGTCAGTATTGTGTTGTGTCTTGTGTTCATTTAATTTCTGTGTGTTGGTTTCATGTGCTTCAGTTCAGTCTTGATCACCTGCTAGTAAGGCTGCATTTACACTGCAGGTCTTGATGCCCAAATCCGATTTTCTGACTATATCCGATTTTTTTGACGACCCGCTTACATCATCTTTTATAAGTGAACCGTAACCGATTTTTGCATTTACACTATACACTGCTGAAACTACCAAATGTAGACGTTCTGACCCGGAAAAGAAAGTAAAACAGCATGAAATGCAATGGATGCAGATGTGAATACAATTATCCAGTGTTTTGCTTTGCTTTGTATTTGTTTTTTAAAGCTTTTTATCTTACGTTGGCTCCGTAGCCACGAGCGCTTAAAACCGTGCCTCCCCATATCTCGTGAAATGTCTTCAAACACGGATTTATTTCTGTAACAACCCTGCATTTTTGCCTCCAGTCTCTTCGCCCCAAACACTCAAAAGACATGAAACCTCCACATTGCTCCACTGTGTGTATACTTCGTCCTCCATCGCGCCTATAATAAGTCATGTGATCTCAGTTGGTGGTGTCCACCTGAGTTGACGTCCCTTTTTTAATGATGTACGACTCACATTTACTGGGGAATATCCGATTTGTCTGCTTACATGGCACACGCAAATGCACGTGTCCGATCCATATCCGATTTATTACCACATATGAGTGAGGCCTGGATCCTGATCTGAGGAAATCGGAATCCATGTGTTTTTTTCCTGCTTACACGTTCATGGGCCACATGAGAGGAAAAAATCGGATTTGGGTCACTTGAACCATGCAGTGTAAATGGGGCCGCGTCCCAATGTGCATACTATCCACCCTATCTGCCCTAAATAGTATTGACAATTACTAATGTCACATACTATTTAGGATGGATAGTATGCAAATTGGGACGCAGCTGAAGTCTCCTTGGTTACTGATTACGTTCAGCTGTCTGTCATTAAGTTTCCTGTGTTTAGTCAATCATCATCATCTGTATCACTTGTGTGTTGATCAGTGCCATCTGTTCAATCAGTCTTATCCAATCTCTGTTGTGTATAGTGTGTGTTATTATTAGGCTACTGTATCAGCAAAATCAAATTTTGAAAACTATTTTGATATATTAGTAGCCTACATAAACTTTTTTATTCTAAACTGTTTTAATTATTCTTATTTATTTTGATTATTTTAGTTTATTCTATGTAAAGCACTTTGATTTATCATTGTGTATGAAATGTTTTATATAAATAAACTTGCCTTGTCTAAACCAATTGTCATGGTCACCACCTCCTTCACTACATTTCCCAGCATCCTTGGCCCACACCTGCACCTCCTTCACAATCACCTGCACCTGTCAGCGCTATCCCTTGTTAACCATAAAAAACAGCCGTGGCGACTATAATAATTGCTGTCTTTTTCTTGAACTGACTCAGGTGCAGCAACCATCTTGTCTGAAGACACAGGCACGGCTGACCTGGCGTGAACTGTCTCACGATAAAACCACTCACTTGTGTTCCCTCATCACCTTGTATTCCCTCATCGTCTAGTCTTGTTTTACCCAAGTGTGTGAAACCTGTAGGACCTTTATCTCCTGTCTCTTCTTCCATGTACCTCCAGCGATCATCTCCTACGTTCTTCTCCAGCGTCTGTGTCCTGTGCTCTCCTCTGCCTTGTATTGACCATTTACCGGTTTGTCTGCCCATTGCTGCAAAATAAAATCTATCTCTTGTTCTTCTGTCTCCAGGTCCTCTGTTCCGTAACAGAAGACTAGAACCAAGACCGATTGCAGCACAATGGGTATTCTGACCTACTCCTCAACATCACCCAGGATCACCAACCGATCGAGACCTACATCGAGGAATTCCTCCACCTCGCCCACCAGGTGTCCTGGAAAGAGGCAGCCCTCAAGCACATCTTCTGGATAGGTCTGGACGATTCCACTCTTTAGACAATCCCCAGCTACTGCCACCTCGTTTTCCTTGTGGGAATACATTGACAACATACTGTGGCTGAGTGGATCGTCCTACACAATAGAACCCTCAGATTTTTTTTCCGTCCCCGCTGTCCTTCCAGAGTCTCGTCCCGTCGAGGGCATCCTTCCAGATTCTCGTCCCCTCCCCTCGAGAACGCCCTTCCAAGAGTTTCTTCACGTCATGCCTGCCGAGCCAGAGACTGTTCACGCCAGGTCAGCCGCGCCTGTGTCTTCGGACAAGATGGCCGCTGCACCTGAGTCAGTTCAAGAAAAGACAGCAATTACTATAGTCGCCACGGCTGTCTTGTGTGTGTGTGTGTGTGTGTGTGTGTGTGTGTGTGTGTGTGTGTGTGTGTGTGTGTGTGTGTGTGTGTGTGTGTGTGTGTGTGTGTGTGTGTGTGTGTGTGTGTGTGTGCAGCGTACACATCGGCTCAGGCCCGTGGGCCCTCAACCAAGAGGGTCGCTGCCCTTCCAGAGTCTCGTTCCGTTGAGGCCACCTCCACGCCTGTACCCTCGTCTCCGGCCAAGATGGCTACCGCCACGCCTGCCGCTCCGCCCTGGTCGCCTGCACAGCCTGCTCCGCCCTGGTCTCCCGAGCTGCCGGCATCGCCCTGGAGTCTGCATACCCTGCGCACCCTACGGATTAGACTCCCAAAATAAACTCTATCACTTGTTCTTCTGTCTCCGGATCCTCTGTTCAGTAACATCAATATCAATATGTATATTGAAAAAAAACACGTCTTGAGTATCTAAACTGGGTTTTCCTGCTCTGTGTGCCACAGCATGTTTAATTAAGTAAAAGAGTCTGAGATGCATGATTTATTTTAAGATTGTATTGGTTTGTTCTGTATGGACATACGGTATTATGTATGTATTATATTTGTGTAGGTCTTAAAAATGGGATTTTAAAAGCTCTGCAGTTACTCTGCTTTATGTATTATCTCTATTCCCATGCAGGTACACCTGGTAAACTGCTCCGCTTAGTGCATATTGGAAACCAAACGCCCATTACCATAGTTCAACTCTGGAGGCTTTTTCAGGACTTGTATGAACAGTGATAAGAACAGTAACAATGTCGTCAGTTTTACCTCATCAATTCAAGCTTAAGTCCTCAAGTACATGCAAAGTGGTTTGCTTTCGAAGCGCAGAAAACAGCGTCTTCTCGACATGTCGACAACACGAACCAAAATCTTTAAGGCCTCAGCTACAACTACAGTATTTGAGGGCGGGTCGAAGTAGACGCTGTTCACAGGCAGCCAATGAATTGTGCGCATCCAATGAATTGTAAATTGTGCACATTTGTTACAAACTTACGTAGGTTTGTGCAGGAAGTAAGACTGGAATTACTGACGATTCATTTCAGGTAGTGCAGAATCAGTTCTTTCTTTTGGAAAACAATAACTTGTGCACACTGATTTTTGAAACTTGGCAGAACTTTTACATAAACAGCTATATTATACCCTACATGAAAGGTAATTTCCAAAAAAGCATTATAGGGGCCTAACCCTATCCTAAGCAGAAAATCATTTATATAACTCTCCCTAACAATGCACCAGGTGGCAACTGTCCTGTTATAGCTAGAGTTAGTTTTGTGTATGTGAGGGGTCAGGTGCTGAGGTGATAACATGAGTCACAGGGAGCCTACTTCCTGGAAAGCTCTCATTTCGGGAGAAGGGCTCAGAGAGTTATGCCACTGACGGACCACTTCAGAGCCTTATTCATATAGAGCTGTATATGAGTACTGTATATGAGTACTGAGTATCAGTTTAGCTCTTTAGATTGCAGTAAGCTTAGTGCAGCAGAAGTGAACGTGCTGCTTTCAGTGAAAATACATATGAACAGAGCTCACGAAAGAAAGGGATTTGATATTAAATTCCCTTTCTCCGAATCCTCCTCTGATCTCATTGCATAGAATTTCAGGTTGTGTTAAAGTCCTGTTGCTATGGAGTGAACTATATGGAGTTTTTATAAGCACTTTTCTAAGAAACTGTAGGAGCTTGTTGTGGGAATATGCGCTTATATATTATATTATATATTAAGTATAAATATAGTGTCTTCATATATTCCTGTATATCTGCATATAGTGCAGCAGTTATTTTCAGGACTGATGAATGTTAGCTGCAGTTCTGCCTTTTCAAAACTAGTTCTGAGTTTGCTTGGCATGACAAATTGCATATTGTTATTCAGCAGCCCCAAATGAAATTGGACATTAGTATTTGAGTATATTTATTAGATTATTTTACATTATTATTTTATTATATATTTATTAAGAATCAGTGAATAGGTCATATCACCCACCCCTATCCAAACCTGTGCTGCATTGAGAAAGGTTAGCAACAGTGATTGGTAAAATTATTTATAATGTGATCGTTGCAAACATCTCTTTAAGACCGTTTGTAACGAGGATATTGTGGGAAGAAGGAGGCGGGAACCAGCAAACGTTCAACAACTTTACTAAATTAATAAATAAACAAATACAAAACAAAAGTAAAAGACAGTAGCCCCTCAGAGTAACCCCTGAGTGCAGTCTGGATGATTGTGGCGGGGCGACACATTAAGGCACACCTGATTTTATTGGTTTATAATACAGCAATCTTATTGCCGTAGACTTATGTATGAGTTTTTATTAATTATCAACTACGTTGTTTGGCCATAGGTACTACAGAAATATTTAGTGATAACCATGGCGATTTCATTAACGATCAATTGGATAATGTTTTGATGAATTTACACGAATCAAGTTAGATTTACTGTCAACATTTATTCGTAAAGCGCTCATTTCCAGAGGTGTCGGGCTGGGGGTATAACCAGTACTGATTACCAGGGCCCCAAGGGGAGAGAGGGCCCTTGAAAAGTCTGGAGTATATTTTATTTTAAGTTACCTGGATATTTTAATTTCCTAAATAAATTTCATAATAAATGTCAGATTAAATGTAAAGTTAGTGTATTGGCTGAATAACTTGATTGATTGACTCAAAAAGTAAAGACTATCTAAGGTCTCACGGTCCCACCCCTTGCTAATGCGCCACATGGTTTAGTCCATCCGTGCGCATTTTGTTTGTTAGTTAGCTGAGCATCTGGTGGAGCGCAAACTTCTGCTGTAGAAATGTCTTTTTCAAAGTTGAGGAACATGGGGGCCCATCAGGACTGCCTTTGCGTAGGGTCCGGGATCTTGTGCTACGCCCCTGCTCATTTCACATCGTTTCAAAGCAGCTTTACAAAGAGTCATATTGTAAGCTTTAATATTGAGCAGTATTAGGACTGGGAGATATCACAAAATATGTGGCTGATATAAATAATACATGGTTTATTTAGCCTGCTATATTATATTTAATAATTTACCCAGCATATAAGTCTGTGTCACTTTTAGTGGGTAATGACTGCATGAAATTACTGCCATTGCAAATTAGAGATATTTTATAGGCTGATATAGACAACATTTTCCGCATGTCATGCACGGCTCCGTAATTTTATCATTTGTTTATGCTTCTTCATTTTTCCATTAGGGTCAGTGATTAAACACAAACCCAGGATTTTACACAAATGATGATAATTCACCGTATTTCAGTAAGACATGGGATTAATCCGAAAGTGTGTTTTATTTAATTTTAAAGCAAAACGACGGTGACAAATAAGACAATAGGCTACCAAATAGCCTACAAGCCCTGGACATTGGGTTTTGTGCGTACAATGGGAATAAAAAACATGCAGTGCTGAAATGTGAAAAAATTATTTTCAAAATTTTTTACTAAACCAGATGTTATTATGTCGATCTATAGCAAATTATTTATGTGCACAAGAGCGTATTTAAAGTAACACTAAGTAGTTTTTCAACCTTCATAATATATTTCCAAGACCCTTGTGATGGTACATCGACTTAAAATAAGTTAAATGACTCGTCTACCATCGCCTGACGGGGTCTGTATCGCTTTTACTGGCACTATGTAACTTTGGGTTTCGGGTAGGAACCCCTGCACAAAAAAAGAACTACAAATTCGACTGCTTTACGTCAAGCGCTACAATAGTCATTATTTAGTTTTTCTTCGTTTCTGATGTCGCAATACATCATCCTTTCATGAAATCATGTAACATACTCTACCTTGTCTGTGGACATCGTTCATTATAAAGCCGGTGCTGGATAAACAGCGAGCGTGCGTGCGACGGTAGGCTAAATTGTTTACGACAGCGGCAATGGACAATTTCGTTTCCAACCAGTTGAGCGACCGAAGAGGAAAAAATACTTAATGTTACTTTAAGCAATACATGTTCTCCACCTCCGCCGCTCACTCTGTGCGGCTCATCCTGTGCACCTCGGGCTTCTCCTCCACCAGCTTGGCGTAAGGCAGAGTCCCCGGCCACCGCCACCTCGTCCTGTCAGCCCGTCAACCTCACCTCCTTCATCGCCTCCGCGGTCCATCTGCCTGGAAGCTCCATGGACTACCTCACCCTTACCCTGTACCCCTTCGGCATCACTGGACTCCCTTCTTCTGACCGTCTGAACTTTGATAGCAAAGTTGCATTTTTAGCACCATCCCTCGTTTCTTCAGTGTCACATACTCCTTCAGAAATCATTCTAATATGCTGATTTGAAACATTTCTTATTATTATGCTTCATATTTTTGTGCAAACCGTGATACATTTTTCAGGATCCTTTGATGAATGGAGAGTTAAAAAAAAAAAACATAGTGTGTAACATTGCAAATGTCTTTACTGTCAGTATTGATAAATTGAATGTGTTCGTTTTGATATTTTGTTATGTAATGCAGTGGCATTCCTACTTTTTTCCAATGTGGCTTGTTGGAGCCACCCCACAATATCAGTCCTAATCCTCTAAACCTATTATCATGATTAAAAGTTGACATATTGAATTAGTCATGCATGCCACACTATATGCCCTACACGTTTGCATAAAAGACCCGGCATTACGGCCTCAATGCATCTACACGGAATACCCATGGTGATAAGAGATCAGAATGTATACAGCTTTTCCACCACACAACCTCCATCTCTCCATAGAGAGTCCAATGACGCAAGTCCCTGTGACAACTTTCCACATCAATCATCCCTACCGTTTTCAGATTTGTGAAGCCCGCCACCAAACATACGTCCTCCCCCATCTGCCCCCATGACAACAGACAGGATAGTACAGGCGTCAGGCTTCTCTCACTATTTTTAACAGAATTTCAGAGAAGTGTTTCGGATTCTGCTCGTTGCACAGAGTTCACACAAAGCACTTTGTTCCAAAGCTGCTGATGTCACCGTTGGTGCCAGGATCTTAAATTGGTCAAAGTAAGGGGGTGGGACGCTTGTCACTTAGGCTCGGAGAACATACATTGTCCAGACTCACTCAAGGGACTTGTACCGCCACAGTACTAAAGAAGAGAGATTAGAGGAGCTTTGAAACTAAGGTAACTGTCTTTATTCTTGTTGTTTTCTTAGTAACATCATGAGCTTTCAATAGGGCTTTTAATTCCTGATCTTTTAATTCTTGGTCCTGACCCTCAGGAATTTCCAACTGAGGTGTGTGGACTGAGGTGGGATTGCTGCATTTCTGTGCATCGTTAATTGTAGTGACCATCAATGGTCATCAAGCTCTGAAAATGGATAAGCACCAGAATCTGAGTTTAATTTTAGCCAAATAGGTCTGAATATCAATGTTTTGATGGTTGTTACATAATATATTAATGTTCTGCTTCAGCCATCGAGAATTATGTTGCTTAGGTCAGTGTCATTATTGTTAACATAAACTTTAACTATTAAATCGTCATTTGAAATAAAGCTGAAATAAAATGACTAAAACTAAATACAAATTATAAACTACATGAATCACAGTGGTAACACTTTACAATAAGGTTTCATTAGTTAACATTAGTTAACTACTTTAGTTAGCACAATACTTACAGCATAAATAAATCTAAATGATTGTTAATTTCAACATTTACTAATACATTATTAAAATCAAAAGTTGTGTTTGTTACCATTAATTGTAACTAACATGAATGAACAACTGTATTTTTATTAACTAATATTAACAAAGATTAATAAATACTGTAACAAATGTTTTGTTCATTGTTAGTTCATGTTAGTTATTGCATTAATGTTAACAAATTAAACCTTATTGTAAAGTGTTACCAAGTTAAAAATAAATATTAAAAAACTAATACAAATGACAAAAGCATTTTAAAAGCATATGACAATATTAATAAATAACAACACTGCTTTAGATGTTTATTTATTAAATACATTTTTTGGGTTGTTTATCCTATAAGGTTTTAGCAAAAAAAAAAATCTATTTGTAAATAAAATAACAAAATTGTTTTTTGTAACAAAATGTGTACCCTTTTTTATTTGTATGCATCTTTAAATATTTCCCCATTGGCTTAAAGTCATTCTATGTCAGTAGCTGCCAGGTTAAAATCTTTGGAGGGGAATCTTTGCCTTTAAAAAACAAATCTGACTACAGGTGAAAAATAAGAATGATGTGAGGATCTCTCATTTCCTTTCACAGGCTGTCAGCTCTGTCTATGTCTTGCCCGTCCCCGTCTCTCAGTGAAATGCCTTTTGGCCGCCGGCCCACCTTTCACAGATACATTTGTACGAAGGTGCTGCTGGCCGAGGGCAGAGAGTCACCATTTACAGAGCACTGCCGCAACTTTGAGAAGAGCTACAGGGTGAGAATGAATCCTATTTGATATGTCAGTCTACCCCTATAAACATGGACAGAATTAAACCTATTTGCTATTAAAGAAAAAATATGTCAGCCTCATCATTCTGTTTTAAATGGAAATACCTCATGATGGGAATCACTCAAAGGATCTATATGAATGCCTGACAGAACCCTTTAAGGCAGTGGTTCTTAACCAGAGGGCCAGGGTCCACTGGGGTGCCTCAAGATGATGTCATGATTTAAAATAAAACAAAACAAGCATTAATGTAAGAGAGAGTTCAGTTCACCCAAAAAAGAGGAAAATGCTGTCATCATTTATTCAGCCTGAAGTTGTTCTGTATGAGTTTCTTTGTTCTGTTAAACAAAAAAGAAGATATTTTGAAGAATGTTGGTAACCAACATGGTTGGTTCCCATTGCCTTCCATAGTATTTTTTTTTTCATACAATGGAAGTCAATAGGGACCAGCAACTCTTTGGTTACCAACGTTCTTCAAAATATCTTCTTTTGCATTCAATTGAACAAAGAAACTCATGCATGTTTAAAACAACACGAGGGTGAGTAAATGATGGCAGAATTTTCATTTTTGGGTAAACCACTGTCTTAAGGTTTTATATAGAATCTTTTCTTCTAAGAGTGTAGAGACACTTATATCGTATTAAATAATATCCTCCACCATTTTTGAATGCTGAAACCAAGAGAATCAAATGCCTTTTCATTCATGTACTCTAAAAACAATGCTTTTTCTTGTATTCTGGGTACAAAATATATATGTGTATTATTTGATAAATTATATGCATATTTCATGTGCCAGGTTCTTCAGACAGAAGTCCAGAGGCTGAAGGATGAGGTTCAGGAGATGCACAGAGACCTGACAAAGCATCACTCCTTCATTAACACGGACACCATGGATAAGATCCTGGAAAGGTCTCTTGTCATTGATGAACAGATCGCGTCCCAGCACTCTGCCGTGCAGACCCAGAGGGGCGTATTTCAGGAGGTGAGGCTAAATCATAATTCCTGCAAAAACATGTTCTTTTTTTTTCAAAACACAACAGTGCACCTTAGAATATTTTGGTTGTGTTTCTAGATATGGGATGTGACCTTTCAAAGAGTAACCAATGAGCAAGAGATCTATGAAGGTGAGGAAAAACAACAAATTGTCTGTGATGCCTCAGGGTTCATTTTATCATGCAAGTTAAATTATTAATTTGTGAACTAATTAATTTACTAATTACAGCGCAGCTTCATGACCTTCTGCAGCTGAAGCAAGAAAATTCCTACTTGACAACCATTACACGACAAATTGGACCCTACATCTTATCCATAGCAAAAGTGAAAGAGCGCCTAGAACCCAGGTTGTTTTTATATTTAAATATTCATGTTATATTTATTTTACTTCTGCCATTTGCTTAATATGGGTAGTTAAAGTGATAGTTCACCCAAATTTATTACTCGTGTTCATGTCTTTCCAAACCCACAAGACTTTCATTTATCTTTGGAACACAATGAAGATCTTTCGATGAAATCTGAGAGCTTTCTGTCCCTAGACAGCTACCAACCAATTTGACGCTTCAAAAAGTTCATAAATAGATTGTAAAACTAATCCATATGAATTAAGCAGTTTAGTCCAAATTTTCTAAAGAGACTTAATCACTTTATTTGATGAACAGATTGAATTTAAGCTTTTATTCACATATAAACATTCATCAACGCACACATCAGTTGTGGTAAACGGAAGATCAAGCATGTTTGCTTGACATGCGAGAACCAATGAGGTTCATTCTCGTGTGTTACGCAGTGCATTTAGGCTGCCACAAGAACCAATGAGGTTTGTTGTTGTGCGTCAAGCAGGTTCGGTTGAGCTTCTGTTTATGTTCGCTGAACAAATGTTTATATGTAACAAAAGCCGAAATTTAATCTGTTCATAATAAAGCGATAAAGCGCTCAATTTATATTTTTACGATCTCTTTATGACGTTTTTGAAGAGTCAAAGTTGTAGTTGCTTTGCTGTCTATGGAAGGATAGAAAGCTCTCAGATTTCTATAAAAAGATCTTCATATGTGTTCCAAAGATAAATGAAAAGAAAATTTTAGAACGAGGTTTAGAATGACATGAGTGAGTAATTAATGACAGAATTTTCATTTTTGTGCGAACTATCCCTTTAAATATTTTAGTCATTAAATAGTAGCTATATAGTTGATGTATTCACAGGTTTCAAAAGCCTGATGATGATCGCATGGACACCATAGTTAAAATCTGTGAGGACAATGCAATGACTACTGAAAAATGCAGGTGCTGTATTTGATATTACTGTTTAACAGCTCAAAGTTCAAATGTTAAAGCAATAACAATGACATATCATTTCTTCCACCAGCTGCAATGAGAAGAGTTGCTCAGCAGTCTATAACAAGGTCTCTCTTATCCCGCCGCCTGGTGAGACACGCTACTAAAGAGCGGGGACTCCTGTTGGCAAGGAAAGACGATAAATATTTCAGAAACCTCTTGCTGCAAAGAGCTGCATGTATGGATGATGGTGAACACTGACCACAAACCTGGCATGTGCTTTCAAGCAGGTGCTAGATGTCAACACACGAATATGGGGCTTACCAGTAACTTCAAAATAATAAGGACATGAATGGAATATATGTTTTGGTATATTTTTGGAAGAAGTGTGTCAAGTCAAATCAAATCGGATGGGGCAAAACATGTTTTACAGACTGGTGGATTGTGACTTAGTGTTTTGCATTTAATTCAAAAGTACAAAAGAACAGCATTTCTTTGAATTACAAATGTTTTGTCTTTACTGTCACTTTTGATTAACGTAATACATCCCTGCTCAATGAACGTATTACAGTTTTTTTCAATTGTTTACACGCAATTTTGAAAACGGGGTTCCTTTTTTCAAAATATAATGACAATTATCCAAACACCACACTCAATTTGCATAATTCCTAGATTGTTTGCAAAATGACACACTTCGGTCAAAACATACACACTTCAGTCAAAAGATATACACATATTTGTGAAAATGCTATTAGTTTTCATTTAACCAAACACACTCCTCAATGATCAGACATTATTGCAGCCAGTTTCACACTGCTGTGATAAATAAAAAACACATTTGTAAAAAAAAATTTTTGGCCAGACATTGTTATGCAAGGGATAATTTAGATGAAAAAAAAATAGTGACAAACTCACAACATTCTTCATGATTAGTTTGAGATATAGGGATATATGTACACAAATAGGTCTATTATAAACTTACCATCACAACACTGATGCTGCAGACTGAAAATTTCAAGTATTTATTCCAATACTTACAGCATTTCTTACCATAATCAGTTACAGTAATCAACCAACAATGAAATCAATGAAACAAATAAAATCTGTAGACAAATTACAATTACTGAACTGCATGAAGTACATACACTTTGTCTCTATAGAAAAACTACTGTAAAAGCAACAAGAATACTGTAACTATTCAGTTACACTATCAACCAGAGATTTAGTTGATCTCTTTGTCCAGCTTCCATCAGTTTCAGTCCATGGTTGATAACATGGTCAATAAGTGTTGTACGGATTTCTTTAGACAAATTTGGTCCTCGTCTTCTTTGTTCATGTTCTATCAACTCTTCAAGTCCTTTTCTACCTCTTCCTCTACCTAGGCCTCTTCCTCTATCTCCTTCTCCTCTTCCTAGGCCTCTTCCTCTACCTCCTTCTCTTCCTCTTCCTCTTCCTCCTTCTCCTCCTCCTCATCCTTCATCCCTCCTCTACCTCCTTCTCCTCCTCCTCTACCTCCTTCTTCTCCTCTTCCTCTTCCTCCTTCTCCTCCTCCTCTACCTCCTTCTCCTCCTCCTCTACCTCCTTCTTCTCCTCTTCCTCTACCTCCTTCTCCTCCTCCTCTACCTCCTTCTCCTCTTCCTCTACCTCCTTCATCCCCTCCTCTACCTCCTTCTCCTCCTCCTCTACCTCCTTCTCCTCCTCCTCTACCTCCTTCATCCCCTCCTCTACCCCTCCTTCTCCTCCTCCTCTACCTCCTTCATCCCCTCCTCTACCTCCTTCTCCTCCTCCTCTACCTCCTTTTCCTCTTCCTCCTTCTCCTCTTCCTCTACTTCCTTCATCTCCTCTTTGAGCTCACCCTCTTATTCTCACTCTTCTTCTTCTTCTTCTTCTTCTTCTTCTTCTTCTTCTTCTTCTAGATCCTTCTATTTTTGTTGAAGACTCACCTGCTGCCTTTTATAGCACACCTGAGTGCTACGTTTTCAAATTAGCAGATGTGTGCTTCCACACCTGGTGGATGTGCATATCCAATTCGTTCATTAGTGTGGTCAATGGCAAACCGGGGCTTTGTAATGACAAGGAAGTAACCTCACAATCCTTATATGTGTCTAAGGTGTGAAAATGTGTGTAGAGTTTTACAAATTACTGTGTGTAATGTTTTGCAAAAAGGGTGAAGCTGACAACGTGCTTACAATTGTGCAAATCTAGGCCGGTGTTTTGCTCCTTGAGTGTAAGGTTTTGCTAATAGTGGGAAAGTTTTAATTTTAGTGTGTAAGCAATTGAAAAAAAACTGTAATTCACCCCAAACTTTTAAACTAAATGTGCAAATGTGATTGTAAGAATAATAGGCCTATACTGACAATAATAACCAGCTTTCTTCTATCTATCTCACATGCTTGCTCAACTGTGACTGGCTTGACAGTCGTCTTCAAAACAACCATTAGACGTTCGTCAACGTCTGTCTCATTTTATTTGATTCTTTGTCTCTCTCAATGTCATCTTGGTTTTCTGTCTAATTACATGTTTATAATGTTATTATGTTATTTAACCTCAATACATTATTGGCTATACTCTTTGGCTAGTCATGGGCAGACATGTTTTTTATTTTGTAGATTTTTGTATTGTATTTTTGTTGTTGTTGGAGGACCCTTCAATGCATCCTGTTAGATTCCCTTTTTATGTTTTTCTGCATGAATAGAACAGCGCTGACTAATGCCAGACTAAGCAAGTGGTATAAATGAAACTACGGAGCCACGACTCAATACAGGGTGATATTTGTGATACCGAGTGCTCAGCTATACAGATACAGAGAAAGGGGTCACAGCGACCTTCAAGTGCACGCCGTGGAGGTTCAGACTCATTATAAATACATTTGGTGACCGAATATTGAGGAGGGGGATGAATGAACGAGAGTTCAGGACTCTTTGTCACAACAGTCATTTATCATCTCTCCTTACCGCCCTACAAGGTCTTCATAAATACACACAAAGCGCCTAGTTATTCTTCCTCATTATTTTTACTATTTCACTGTGTTGAAGAGGTAAAATATGCTTACCTGGTACTTGTAAACCCTGTGGTGTTCCTGTCTGGCTCTATTAGTTTTTAACATGCAAACAATTATATAATGAGTATCTTTCTGTCAAGCTGAATACTGTTAAACTGTAGTGTAATAGTGATATAAATTGCAAAAACTGCAACTGCAAAATAAATAGGCTATTTTTGAAAATCCCACACAGGCTGTTACTTTAAAACATAGCCTACATAAAGGACATAATGAATCAGTATAAAGGACATAATGAATCAGTACAGTAACTTACATTTTAAAAACATATAAATTGCCACCTACTTCGTCTATTTTGCTCCACCAATGACAATTGTTTCCAAGTCAAGGCAGGATCAACCGTCTGAGCTAAACAGCTCCTTAAAGGGTAGTTCACCCAAAAATGAAAATTCTGTCAGTAATCACTCACCCTCATATCATTCCAACCCCGTAAGACTTTCGTTCATCTTCGGAACACAAATTAAGATATTTGTGATTAAATCTGAGAGCTGGATCACTCCTCCATGGGCTTCTAAGGGATTGAAACTTGACAGCCCCGAAAAGTTATTAAAGACATCGTTAAAATAGTCCAAGTGACTACAGTGATTAGATCTTAAGTTTATCAAGTGACGTGAATACTTTTTGAGCGCAAAAAAACAAACAAAAACAATGACTTTATTCAAGTATTCATTTCCTTCTCTTTGGGCCTGGAGATTTCACGTAGTGTTATTGCGCAACGCTTCTGGTTGAACGTCACACGCATCACACACATGACCAGCGTCGGCCAATAGTGAGCCCACGTGTGATTTAGAACCCACAAGTGCTGCGCAGTTACATTACGTCAACAGCTTAGGAGAATGACAGGGAAGTAAAGAGATGGTTGAATAAAGTCGTTATTTTTGTTTTTTTTTTGCGCGCAAAAAAATATTCTCGTCGCTTGATAAACTTAAGATCTAGCCACTGTAGTCACTTTGACTATTTTAACGATTTCTTTAATAACTTTTCGGGCTGTCAAGTTTCAATCCCTTAGAAGCCTATGGAGGAGTGATCCAGCTCTCAGATTTAATCAAAAATATATAATTTGTGTTCTGAAGATGAACGAAAGTCTTACGGGGTTGGAACGACATGAGGGTGAGTAATTACTGACAGAATTTTTCATTTTTTGGGTGAACTAACCCTTTAATGAATCAGCGTAGCGTAACTGAATGAATCGGTTGAGTGAATCATTCAGTGATGTCCCGTATTTCACTTGTTTAATTCTTGAACGAATTGGTGTTTTTGAATGGCTCATTTATAAAGACAGTCCCTATGTCTATGTGTCTATGTAGCCTGCAGTGGGTATGTAAACAATATCGCTATATTGAGGTAAGAAACAATGTCATCAACAATGATTTCCTAATTATTATTTTTATTTTCATAACTGTTTTGTATTTGTGCTTAGGTCTGTCATCCCGTTGACATCGAAATGTAACTGTTACTGTAATGCAAAAAAAAAACAAATATATCTGTCAATTATGTTTTGAGAAATGTAAAGGAGTGTAACCATGTTCCAATGTCAATGCATAACAAAAATGTACAATACTTTCTAATATTCAAATAGAGTTTAAACTTTATAATAACTTTCATTACTAACCAAAATTATTACAGTATGTAATGCAAAACAGATCATTAGTTCATATATACTGTATATTGTGTGTATATATATATATATATATATATATATATATATATATATATATATATATAATATATATATATATATATATGTATGTATTCAAATCGATAGTCACGAAACAGTGAGAAACACTATTTTTAGATGTATATATTATTTTTGCATCAAATATAATTACATTTTAAAATATATATTAAATGGCATATGCTTGTTAATGATTTCTTAATGAAAGTTATGATAAAGTGTCAACCAGAATAAGGCGGCACAACATCACATAAAAGCAAGTAAACAAAAACAAAAAACAAACAATCAGAACAAAGTTATAAAGCTCTTTCCCCAAATGGGAAAAACGTTGTCATCAACTTTGGATTCAGCGATGAGTTCAACTCAGAAGGCAAAAAGAGAGCTCTCATATATTGTACAAAAATAGCATATGTAAAAAGGAATCAGTCATTTTCAATATCTGTCCATCCACTGCCGACTGCCATTCTTTCCAACTTTGATAATCAGTCCTGGTTTTTGAATTAGAGTTTATTTTCCATAAAACATCTCCAGAAGAAGTTCCTCCATGTTGACTGCTCCAATGACCGGTTTGAAGAAGAGACCAGCCACCACGTTGGCGTTGATGGATCTCAGCATGGAGAGAGCAAGGAAGAGTTTGGCGAATCTTGCACTGTCCCCGCGGTGAATCATTTTGACATATTCATTAAGTGCCTGGTTCGCCTCGCTCTGCAGGGCCTGGATGTAATGTTGACATTGTAGCCCTACAACATCTGAGAACAAGAGATGGAAAGAGACTTGTTATATCCTGTACCAGAAACACCTTAATAACATTAAATTACCCTCTCTAAACAGATACCTTTTGATTACCTGTATATTTGACTATAATTGGAGAATTATCTGTTTCTGAAACTTTGAGTCATCTATTGTCATATATTCATATTTTTAAAAAAAATGTTGTTTTTTTAAATGATGGAATGCTAGTAGAATTTGTATCATAATTTGGAATCTTATAGGGATCAAATAAGAATTATTATTATTTGACAGAATATAATTTTTAGTTTGACCGGTCCTTTTAAATAATTAAACATGTAAATATTACTATTATTAGTTTAATATAATAATGACAATAATTATTACTAGAAGTGTGCTCTTATTAATTGATTTTAATAATACAATTAACAAAGCACTGATTTTTAATATTAATATTTTCTACTTTATTCTATTATTAGCCTACTTTTAAACTATGAACCGTCCTAATTCATGTATTTGTTATTTTTATTATTATTATTTAAATATTACTATCAGTATTATTAGGAATATTAATAATTACATTGTGGCTCATATTAAAACCAGGCACTTAGGAAGTGTGTGTCCTGTGACAGTGCAGCATGTCTCACCTGGGTTGAACAGAATAGCCCCTTTCAAGTACGCGTACTCCTTAGTGCTTATGTCCAGTCCCCAGCATTTCCTCAGAAACATTTTAATACCCTGAACGTCGGTCAACGCCACTCCACTGTTATTACTCAGGTTGTCCTGCTTGTCCTGTCCGCTCGTTAAAATCCGCTGCAACATGCTGGGCTCCTGCGTCTCCGAAGTCTCGAAGTCGATCCTGTCCTGCGCCATGCCGAGCACCAGCAGCGGCGCCCAGCTGCTCCGCACCAGCGTGTGCTGGTCATCCACCGGCAGCTCTCGGAAACACGGGACGTTCTTCACGAACTTCAGGGTCTTGACCAGGACCGCGGAGGCGGCTTTGCATGTGGTTTGAGGGGAACGGAGAGACACCTTCCTCTTGGATCCGCACGCACACGCGCGCATGGACACGGCGAGTCTCGGTGTCCTCGGCTGGTTCCCAAGTTGCGCAGACTGACTGTCGTTCTTTAAAATGCTGTACAAGATGCTGTTTTGTCGTCTTTCACTGCTGCAGTGGCAGCTGCTGTCGAAGTAAGCCATCCTCCTGGTGCTGCGGGAACTGTTATGTTTCCTTGCTGAAACTATGAGGAGCTTTACGCTTGGAGATTTCCATCCACAGTTGAGGTCTCTGTGTTACCATCCACCCAAATGCCAAATAGTTTAGAGTTTTTAAAGAGCACTGGACGCCTCCCACTGTCTCTCTCTGATGCATACATAGGGGGCGCTATAGTCCCTATATATCTTGTATGATGATGTTGTGTGGTTTTGCCTCATCAGGTATTGCCTCATGTACATTATGGACACCAAATGTCCCCACAGGAACAGTAAAACGAATTGTGTGTGTGTGTGTGTGTGTGTGTGTGTGTGTGTGTGTGTGTGTGTGTGTGTGTGTGTGTGTGTGTGTGTGTGTGTGTGTGTGTGTGTGTGTGTGTGTGTGTGTGTGTGTGGCCCCTTTACTCCAAAGATCCTGTGATAATTTATTATTTTTGTTTTGTTACTGCAGTCTAGGGTCATCTTTATATCAATGCAAGCATCACACACACACACACACACACACACACACACGCACGCACGCACGCACGCACGCACGCACACACACACACACACACACAGCTAATCATGATTCATCTCTTATTTAATCACTTTGGACATTTGATTTATAATATTTGAGTTATAATGATGATGCAAAATGATATCCAAAGTATCTGATGTATCTAATCACAATTTTAAAAAAGCACATGGGGTCATTTAATCACTTTTCCCAAATATAAAGATATGATAAATAATAACAACAATAATAAAAATAATTAAAGTGAAATGGTACAAGAAAACAACTACCCCGTTTCCAGACTGCATTACCAAAGTTGGCAGGCAATGTTTTGCCTGAAGGTATTTATCTATTCATTTCTGAGAACTATGGGAGGTGACAGAATAGATGTTCCCTCCTAGATTGGCATCTGTCCCAGACTAGCCTTGTCTGGTTTGACAATTTTACAGTAGCCCCCGTGTGTGTGTGTGTGTGTGTGTGTGTGTGTGTGTGTGTGTGTGTGTGTGTGTGTGTGTGTGTGTGTGTGTGTGTGTGTGTGTGTGTGTGTGTGTGTGTGTGTGTGTGTGTGTGTGTGTGTGTGTGTGTGTGTGTGTGTGTGTGTGTGTGTCCTGTAATAATTTTTCATTTTTGTTTTGTTACAGTCCAGGGTCATCTGTATTATGCACTGTTTACGGGGGTTGTCTGAGGCAGATGGGGGTGTACTGATGTCATTGCTCTCCTAAAGAAGAGAATAAAACCATATTGATTTGCTGTATGGAAAGTCATATCAAGGCGCCACTCCTGATGCTGAATAGCCGAAGGACAAACCACGGTGGAAGTAATGAAAGCATTAGAATATTGTGTGGTAAGAGACAACTCACACAATTGATCTATTTAAAAAAAAAAAGATTTTTTTTTTTTTTTTACATTTACATCAAGGCCAATGTCAAATAAACAGCCTTCACATCCTCCTCTAACACCTGTCCCCCTCCTCCCGATGAAGCAATACATGCACATGTCACATACAATTTTGGACCCAACTCTGCATCTGTTCAAGGTCAGCAGGTCTAACCGCCAGTTTGTGTGAATGTTCTTCGCCTACCTGTCTTCATCTGTGAAACTGGGACTGTATCTTGAATGATAGCTCTTAGTTATGTTCTGTTTAGTGAGTTTGAGGGCCAAAGCACACGTCAGTTACTGTAGGACGAACATCTGAGGAGTTGGTCCAGATAATGACATAATCACAAGGCTAGTGCTTACATGTCTCTGTTTAATTTTAGAATCCTCAAGGATAATATAATGATGTAAAATACTCATACTGTCTGAGCTTACAATGCGATGAGATGCTTGCATTGATTTTTGACAATCGTTCTCAAGTACAAAATATAATTATCGTAATGATCTTTTACCAGCTAGAATTTCATTCTATTCATTTGGTTTAAATGTACACAGCAACAAGAGCCTCATCTTGTTCACTTGGGCCGAGATTTTCATCAGTCATGAACTGAGAACGTTTAAACTGAACAGCCAACTGAATGTTGATACTTTTTGGTTGCTATGCAAAGCTTGTTCTCTCTGAGTTTAGTGTGAATACTGAGGCTACGTCCACATTAATCCGGATACATTTGAAAACGGAGTTTTCGTTTAAAAACGCTCTCCGTCCACACTAGCGTTTTCAGACATTTCAGTGTGGATGAAAACTTATAAATTCACCTTACTGCGCATGCGTGAAACCTCACAAAAGCTCACTGAGATGATACAGATGGAAAAATAAATAATAAAGGTATCGCGCAATTCTTCTAACATGATAATTTTATTTAGCAAAATATCTCACCATTCACTGATGCGTCCAGGTCGCACTCAGTCACCATATGTTTGGTCTAAAACGCGACTGCTCTCCTGTATTGACGCAGGACAGCAAATGTGAGTACATTTTCTGCCATCTGTGCAGTACTGTGATATGAAGAGTGTGCAAAGTAACATATTATAGCAACAGTGTGAAAGTGAATAGCACATAACAGGCAAAATACCGGTAAACATCATGTTAAACATCTATTGGTACAACATGGATCACATGACTAAACTTACGTCATCGTTTCAAATACCTCCGGCTTCACAGTCCACACTACAACGCGAAAACGGCGTTTTCAAATTTATCCACTTTGGAGAGCGTTTTCCAAAAGCTACGTTTTCGTTGACTTAAAACGCCGTTTCAGTTTGGACGGAAGGCCAAAACGGAGAGAAAAATATACGTTTTCAAACGAAAACGTATTAGTGTGGACATGGCCTGAAGATTATTGACCCCTAAAGTGATTAGCCTTCAACTTTTTTAGCAAACACTGATCAAACCAGCTTACTAATGTAAGCATTAAAGGGACTTTTAATAAAACTTGGCTGCCTATACAGTAGAGAGGAGAAAACCTTTTTGAAACTAGTGCTACCTCACAAGAGAAAACAGAGAAAAAGACTGTTGTCTTCCCTTTTGCCAAATAGAAAACGTCAACACCCATAATGCACTTGGCATGTTGGCCTCTGTGTGCTATGGATACAATTACCAGAGTCAAACAAAGCATTGCTTTAGTAGGAAATACTTCTTAGCAAACTTTTTGTCATAATGGTGTCGACTTGTATTGTTCCTGGATGCAAGAATTCAAAGAGCAAACGGGAATGAGAGACTGAGGAGATTTTATCCTCATGCAAATCTAGAATCTAGAGGAAAACCATTTCACATTGCATCACATGTTTATGTAGGTCGTATGTGACAAATATAGAACCTCGAACTTGAAAACTTCTTGAAAAACCTCAGTGTTTGTACTAGTCAACGTTTTAAACGGATCACGAGTGTTTAGGCAAAATAAAATACATATTAGGCTACTACCCATATTCTAACAATACAAAGCAGGTTGGAAATCTATGAAGTTACACTTTAATTGTTAAATTAACAATAATAACATTCTTTAGTAGCTATGAGGAAGTGATAAAATTACAGAATGCAAATTGTTATCTGACTTTATTTTTATTTTATTTATTTTTTGTAATTAGACAAGAAGTCCAACTATGGAAGTTTGCTTCCACCACAGAATAATAATAATGATAATAATAAAGTTAAGTGCAATTCTTTATCTCTCAATTCTGACTTTTTCTCAAAATTGCGGGATATAGTTACAATTCTGAGAAGTCTGAATTGTGAGATATAAACATGCAATTGCAAGAAAAAAGTCACCTAAAAACTTCCATATTAAACTGTGAAACATCAAAACATCCAAAACTTTTTTTTGTATTTTAATTAACACTTTAAAGTGCCCTTTTTCTCACACTCGTTGCACTATTTATTATCCTACAAAACGGCATAGTGCACAAGTATGCAAATTGGGATGAAAATACAGACTACACACAGTGTAAAACTCTTTTGAAAAGATTATCAAAGCATAAGTTAAATTTCAGTCTTTTTTCTCACACAAAGCTATTGCGTGACTTGACTTCAGAAGACTTTGAATATAGTGCAGTGCACACATGTTTTTTATTCATGTAGTTATTATCCTGTTAGGAGCTTGTCAGACATGCTTCCTAGGAACTTAAGTATGCAGGTTTGAAACATAATGAAACTGACTTACTGTAATATTTAATTTCACCTATATGCAGCACACTTCATATTGAAGACTGGACATCTGAAGTGTCCTGCTTGTGTTTGAATTTTCGATTTTATCAAAAGCCAGAGTTACTGCATTTCCAATCATGGCTCCCTTCATTGCAAGGTCATGGTCGTGCTGGATGATTTGTGTGTGTGTGTGTGTGTGTGTGTGTGTGTGTGTGTGTGTGTGTGTGTGTGTGTGTGTGTGTGTGTGTGTGTGTGTGTGTGTGTGTGTGTGTGTGTGTGTGTGTGTGTGTGTGTGTGTGTGTGTGTGTGTGTGTGTGTGTGTGTGTGTGTGTGTGTTGTGTGCGTGCCCACATCAGTGCTTAGCGAATTTAACAGACGTTAAACCCAACAAGTTCATTATGTTGTTTATCCGCTTTTTAATTAAAAAAGTTCCAGAACTTCATCGCCACCATGTCAGCCTTATTAACAAACATAAAAACTCATCTTTTGCATTTGAATGACAATGTTTTTGAGTTAGTCTCTAATGTCAATGCAACTACTGCTCGTTGATTTCAGAATTATGTAATATTAAAAATGTTTTTATTTTAATGTGCGTGTGTGTTGTATTTATGTATTTTCACATTAATAATTTTCAATATTATTTTCAAATGTGAAGATGTTTTCATGGTCAGTGGTTTATGCATGCAGTCTGCACAGAGAGTAATGTTTACATAAACGTCTTTGGTAACTAAATCCAGTCTCAGAGTAAATCATCCTCCCTTTACTGACATGCATAAACATAACACAGAAACAGCCCAGCAGGTTGTCATGACCCAATGAGAATAAGAATTTGGCTCAACTTCTCAACAGCAACCTTGAAGACTAAAAAGGCCTTTACTCTACTTTCAATCATTTTTCCTCTGTTTGAAAAACTGTAGACTTTTTTCAATCCTGTTGAATAGCTTTGTACAATTTTGTTCAATAATATTAATGAAATAAATGATACAACATTAACAGTGTAGCCTTGTGTCATTTCATAGACAATGAAAAGGAACCAAGGAACACCAAGTTCGTTTTTTTTTTTTTTAAATGAAAACTTTTTGGCCGTCGGAGCCTATAGCCTCGTTGGCAGCACTCCGACATATAGCCAAAGTCCCTTTAAGGCAAGTCATTTCACTTGGCAGCCATCTTTAAAACACCTCTCGGGCCTCAGACAGTTATTTCAGTCATGCCTACAACATCTCTTTAGATGGGGAAATATCAAATTCTCCAAAGCTGCTCACAAAGCTTATGAAGTTTCATATTTGAAATCAGCAATGAATCGTGACAACAACTGTCTCATACATTTGGTTCCTCAAGTATTTTTTCCATTCATTTCTTTCATGGGGATTATAAATATATATATATTTTTTTACATTCCACCACTCCAAACATGTCGGTCCATATTGCAAGGGTCAGCGTGTCGTCACTCACAGTAAGAATCAATGATGCCACAACATTGTGCAGCTTTGGTTGTGAAACCGCCGAGATTTAAATTCCCGAAGAAATGGGATAACCGTTCACAGGTGAGAATGTGTTGGTTTGTGCTTTATAAGGGTTAACTCAATATTACAAGTTATTACTATGGTACTTTTGTTTTTATTTTTACTGGTAACTTTTTGAAGTCGTATCAGCTGACTTGTAATGTGTTAGCAAAATCATCATCAATATATGCGTCTAACTGCGGTTGCAGACGCTCTGTCAACTCGCTCTCGAATGTTCACGGACGCTCCAATATGGCGGATGGCTTATGTATAGCGGCCCATTGAAACAAAGGCTAATGAGGCATCTATGTACATATACTTACATATTAGAGAGATATATATTGGTGGAATTTGATTGGTGGAATTGGTGGACGACCCCAGTTCGAATACCATTTCATGATCCCAATTCCCTTTCACCGTCCCTTGCTTTCCTGATTGATCTGCTGTCCTATCAAATAAAGGCATAAAAGCCCCCCATTAAAAAAAAAAAATATATATTGTATATGTTGTATATATATATATATAAGAAATAAAAGAAATAATAAAAAATAAAAGAAATAAAAGAATATATTTTATATATATATATAAAAGAAAAAAGAAAAGGAAAATAACTTTTTGGGCAAATTGTTCTTGTTGCCTTGTTGTGTTAGGAGACGTTCTGTCTGTTACTATAGTAACCACCTCGAATTTCTTCCTGCAGCCTCTATGACTTTACCCATAAAGTGAAATGGCCTTGTGTCGAAGCGAGTTACAAATTGAATACTCCTTTTCTCAAGGGCTTCTGTCATTCCGTCTGAGGCTCTACGAGGTATGAGAGAGGAAATTCATTTGACACACTACTGTGCTTGCTCACCAGCGAAGGTGTGTGTGCAACAAAGTACTTTTTTATGTATTAGAAACAACGGCTTTACTGATGTGAGAGCTAGCGAGTGAATGGGTTCATTCACTAATCATGCATATGAACAGAAAAAAAAATATTCTAAAATTAATTAAAATTTGAAATATTTATTAGAAACGAACATGTGTGTGTGTGTGTGTGTGTGTGTGTGTGTGTGTGTGTGTGTGTGGTGTGTGTGTGTGTGTGTGTGTGTGTGTGTGTGTGTGTGTGTGTGTGTTGTGTGTGTGTGTGTGTGTGTGTGTGTGTGTGTGTGTGTGTTTTTAAATGCCTGAAATAATGTCTGTGGTTAACACAAGCTCTATTTTCACATTTTACTGACATAAATACATCGGTAATAACAAAAAGTTGTTTAATAATAAGGGGCTTCAATGGTTGTCGGGTCATCAACCAAACAGGCAAAACCATGAACTAGTTCGCTTTCACACTTTAAAAAAAAAAAAAAAAAAATTTAGTAATGAAGACTGAAACAGCTTTGGTTGTGATGTTGGAGTCATTTTGGTCACAGAGCTTGTTATCTAGACAATCCCAATCCAAAAGCCAACTGGAAAAACCCTATTAGGTTTTTGTCGAGGGAAACATACGTCACCATTTCAGCAGTCCATAATGTAATTTCTGAAATATTTTAAAACCATTATTTAGTAATTTTTTTTAGAAAAACTTAGAATAATCAAGACATTGGGGATGTTTGGCAAAACTAAATACCATTACCTCATATCAACCAACAAGCCCGGTGATTATTTGGCCTTGTTTTGCAGCCAGAGGATCCAGTCACCTTTAAGTCTTCAATTGGAACATGATCTCATCTTTATACAGAGAAAGGTGAGGTCATCTACAGCTAAAGTAGCAATTGTGCGATGCAACAGGTCAATGACCGAAAGAGCACAAGCACATTAACTCAATTGCTGGAACAGAATAGAATGAAGGTTTTCAAATGACCATGTCAAAGTCCAAAGCTCAAACCCACTGATATGTGGCATGAATGACAGCCCTCAAATATCAATAAACTGAAAAAATGTGTAAAGATAAGTGGGCCAAAACTCATCCAACACCTTTAGAGATAACCTGATATATGATTACATCCCACTATTATAAAAAATCCCATGACATCAAAATTTAAGTTTTGTGGCTTTTAGGCCATAAAAGTTGCCCATGTTCACTTTTAGCATATGCATACATATACTATTAAGTTCTCCTCTTCCAAGAAACAGACCAAAAATTCTGATGACTCATTCTCACCCTCTCCCTAATAACACTTGTAACCAACTAGAAAAAACTCATAGCTCTGACATAACTATTGCCCTAAAAGGCAACTTTGACATACTGTATAGCAGTGAACATGTGAAAATGACAAGCTGTATAAATTATTCTGTGTGTTTTGCAAGAATAATGAACTCCCTTGTCAGTTTAGACCATAGACATAATAAATACAAAAAACAAAAATAATGTTTACATTTATCAACCGATTTCAGTGGTTTGTACTTCCAAAAAGTTCCATCTCTAGTTATTTAAAATCTCGATAGTTAAACTTTTTTGAATTGTCAAAGCTCATGCTTGTCATGTATTTGGCGTTTTATTCTTGGATAAGAATTGTGAAGACTCCCATACTGAGAAGTAATTTAATTTCCACATAAAATGAAATAAAGTTTTCTTTTTGTGGAAAAAGCATTTTCTGTTTTTAAACCGATTTTAGCTTTTCTTGTGCTTAGAATTGACCGCCAATCAGAAAATAAAAACCAATCGGCAAATACAAATCACACCGGCAGGCTGCTTTCTGTATTTTTATAGCACTAAAATTATAGATATTTACAGATAGATACTCCAAATATTCAATAACAAAGATAACTGATGGATCCTTTATGGTAATACATATGATATGGTACAACTACAGTGCAATGCAAATAGTAAATATAAGATAAAGAGAGAAGTAATAGTCAATAGTTCAGTGTATATTCAATCAAATAAACAAACAGTATACAGCAAATAAAATAGTAATGAATTTTATAATTATATAATATCATTAGTACAATAATATAATAATACTATACTGATAATAGCATATAGTTTATGTATAATAATAGCAATATAATATGAAATATCAATTACAGAATATAGACAATAAAAAATAATAAGTTAGTGAGTGAATAGTACAATCATTTAACAGCATAAGTATAATAGATTGATAATCACGCAAGTGGTATAATATAATATTAATGATATAGCAAATACAATGTAATATCAATTGTAGAATAATATAGACAATAATGAAAATAGTAAATTAATAGTGACTACCCAAAACGAGTACTTGTCATAAAAGTCAGTTTTAAGAAAATATAGATGAATATTTAGGAAATTTATTTTATAATCTGAAATATAATATAAGCTAAAACTATAATATAAATCATGTCAACTCATGTCTCAACTTTCACAGCTAAGTTAACTAGCGACATCGCTAGCTATTTTAGTCTGACTGACTCCGGTGGCCAACTAATGTTATTATTCCTAATTATGTAATGACCAAATACAACCAGAAACAAATGTTCAGTCTTGCTTGTGAAAAGTAATTCCCCGAGACCTGTTTTCAATTGCAGCACACAAAGCATTTTTCTCAATTCCCGTTATGAGAGTTATTTGAAAGTTGCCCTCCGCAATATGGCGGCGCCGTTGACGTACGATCCAGCGGCCAATAGGGAGTCTATGGCCTTGTCCCAAATGGCTTACTTCATGTGGACTTTCGGTCTCGTGGACAAAACATTTTTGTCACATACAGCAAACATCTCCTCACTATCCGCTAGCTGCCTGTCCCCTGAACACACTGTAAAAAGATGCGGTCTCTGCAGACAGACACCCCAGGCTCCACAAACGGCAACAAAAACAAACTGGGCTAACCCGCACCACAAAACATAACAAACTGTTCCAGCCAATAACCGACAAGAACGATTTGGGGGGTGGGTTTGGGGGATTAGTGCCCGGATGAGGAGGAGCGAGGGTCTAGCCAGAGCCATATAGAGAGATTTGGGAAAAGAAAAAAAATTCCGTTCTCGATCAATGCTAAATATTATAATATTTGTATATCATATTTGTGATTTTTATCTAATAAAGGGACGGATGAGATGACCTTTCAGTTTATTCGGCTCTGTATGGAGAGGGATAAGGCTCGATTGAGTCTGTCCCAAAAATACCTCTCAATGGGCCCTCGTGGACTCGCACCAAGGGCCCTATAGGGCTACATGACATCACCAAAGTTTGGACTCTGAGGAAGTCCACTAGTCCGGAGCGTGCCATGTGGAACAGCACATAAATTAAGGTGGTGATATATTCTCGTGAGCGTCTCTATGCCCTACTCCCTTCGAAAGGCAGACGGCAGAGCCCTTGAAGTGGGGACTTTGGAGTGGGCAGGGCACTTGTGTCCCATTATATGTACCATTTGGATCGCACTTGGTGAAGGGAGCAACTAAAGATAAAGTAATTTTCGTTTCATCTCATTTCGGTGTCCATCTCCTGAAAAGCTGTTATTAGCCTACCAGAAATAACTTATTATTGCTGTTAACATAGGCTAACTATTGCAAACAAATATACATTTTTTTTTAAATATGCGTTATAGCCTATATCTGTGTGTGAGTGTCTGAACTTTAAAACTTGACATCTCATCTTTGAACCGTGCATTAACTAACATTTCTTATAAAGACTTATTTAAACATAATATGACAACATTTTTATATGTAACTGATGTATAGATTAATATCTTTCCCCTCGTGTTCTTTTTCTCTATCTTTTTTATTTATTTATTTAAATTATTTTAGTTTTCAGCTCATTGTTATTTTCTCATTAGTATTCTGACGACGTTGGACATAGACATCATATAGAGACTAGTCGCCCTATTGGCCGCTGCGGCCGCCATCTTAAACCGGTCATACTCCTATTTGCGTTGCATAGCAGCAGTAGATGCCAGAGCACTGTGGTTGAGCAGCATATTCCTGCTCAAATCGGCCGACCATCACTCTGGGATTACTTCTCACAAGTAAGATTTAACATGTAACATTACCGTACTATTGGTTGTATTTTGTGAATAAAATATTCAATGTGTCCTATATTGTAGCTACATGTATGACCTTTGCAGCAAAAAAAAACGTGTGAAAATCGGTTCGGTATTCAGTGAGATATGATTAATTAAATGCGCTGACAGCTCATTGCACCTGCTAAACAGATTACACTGAGCAGAGCGGGTGACCGGTCTAACATGGCGGCCCTACGGCTTGTCCGCGCCAATAGGCAGTAGGCGTCTATCTATGATGTCTATGGGCCTATAGATCTTAGCACCAGAGAAACGAGGGCGCCGCCATCTTTAGAATATTGTCTTTGAACTTCCGTTTTTGCGGTCGATCTGTATATTTCTATGACATCGCTGTCTGGAAGTAATTAGCTGGTGAAGTTGATTTACTTATTGTAGAGTTAACGAAAGTTATCATGAGCATTGTAATGTTTATCATAAGCATTGTAAAACATATGTCTTAAAGGGGTCATATAATGCCATTTTTGTACAAAGTTAATATAAATCTTTAGGGTCTAAATAAAAACTTTGTAATATACTTTTATTAAAAATACTCATTAGTATTTTAAGAAAACACTAAATTTACCTGCTCAAAACCAGCTCTGTTTTCAGCACGCCGTTTGCATATGCCTTTAAATGATAATGAGCTTTGCTCACACCGCCCCTCTGTTCTGTGCATACACAGTTTTCTTTAAGTGAACTTAACATCATACTTATAGTTTACTATGTAGCCTATGTGTTATTTTTGCACTTTAAGTAGGCCTATGTTCATATTTAGGCAATTTTTATACTTAAAATATACATTTAACTGCACTTTTAAGTAGATTTGAAGTAAATTTCTATATGTACACCAGTGGACTACACAAAAATTCACGTACCCAGAATTAGGAGCATATCTTTTTTCTTTATAAATCAATATTTTCAAACAAATCTATTGTATTGAATGCCAAAACATGTAATTTTATGTAAAAAAAAATTGGGGGAAAGTATTTAATAGGCTACTCAATCAACAGAGAAAACACAACTAGCCAAATCTACTAGAATACTCAATCAAAATATTGAATACAAGTAGGCCAAATATACTTAGACTTTTTGGTAGAGTATAAGTCAACTATACTTACAGTAATTTTAATTATATTTCTGAGAAGTACACAAACAGTAGACTGAAAATATACTTTCTAATTTTTTGTTTAAAAGAAGTAGGCTATAATAGCACACTTGAATAAACTTCTTTTTTAAGGGGTGTTTTTAAAACACAATGCATATGTTAATGGGAAGATGTTGTCTGAATCGTTTATACAACTGTGAAATAAAAATGTATTGTACATATCTATACAGGTACTTTTTAATGCCTCTCCGTCTGAATGGAGATACAACTTCATACAACCTCACTTAAAAGAAAAACAAAACATAGATCGTTGGCCTGCTTCCGTTAAACTGTCATTACCCTCAGCAAATAAATAAACGGCAGCCCTTCACTGTTTGTCTTGGCTGACCGATCTGCGAGGTGCATAAGGAGCTTTAGTCTGGAGGGCAGTGACCGTGAAAAAGACCAGTAGCACCTCGGTCGCCCCCTCCTTTACCCACACCGATAAGAGGTCAGCGCTGTCAGTCACCGCGCTTCCGAACACCACATGAGTAATGCGAGAAGAGGAGAGATAAGATGATCACAGGGATATTCAGGGAAAGATCTAAAAAGTGATGAGAACAACATGAACAATCTGGTGTACAGAACAAGGACAGTAACAGTGCAAAAAAAGTCAAATATGTAGGCTATTTAAATTAAAAATGTATTTTTAATTTATTTTTAACTAATTTGTATTTTTTAATTTATTGGGTCGAAGATGTATAAGAGTGTCCACAATAAATAAATGGAAGGAAAACGTAGTTTATATATTCATGTTGGTTTCATAACATTGTGAAAAACCTTTATACCATTTTAAAGAAAATTTGGTTTCACTTGATTTTGGTGGTCCCTTTAACACATTCTGTTGACTATAAGTAACCTTGCACCTACATGTCGACTAACTCTCATTAGAGTGTAAGTTAAGAATAAAGTTAGGGTTATAAGTTGACATGTACTTGCAAAGTTGCTTATAGTCAGTCGAATGTCTGTTGGTGGAGCATCACAATGAAGTGTTAGCAGATATTAGTCTACTAATACAGTCTACTAATACCTCTAATAAGAGTTACTATAGCCTACATGTAGGCTAGTTGCAAAGTTATTTATAGTGTTTATAAATTAATTGGTTCATAAAAAAAAATTCTCTCACCTTGAATAAACCTATATATATATATATATATATATACACTATACTGTTCAAAAGTTTGGGGTCGGTAAAATTTTTAATGTGTTTAAAAGAAGTCTCTTCTGCTCACCAAGGCTGTGTTTATTTGATTAAAAATACAGAAAAAACAGTAATATTGTGAAATATTATTCTAATGTAAATCAGCTGTTTTCTATGTGAATATATAGTAAAGTGTAATTTATTCCTGTGATCAAAGCTGAATTTTCAGCATCATTACTCCAGTCTTCAGTGTCACATGATCCTTCAGAAATCACTATAATATGATGATCAAGAAACATTTATGATTATTATCACAGTTGAAAACGTCTCTGGTTACTTACGTAACCTATGTTCTCTGAATAGGGAACGAGACGCTGCGGAAAGCGCAGTGGGATATTCTCTGAATGTGCCGATTGTCTGAAGCCTTATAGAATCACGCCAATTCATTGGCTGATGGCGTCCGCGCAATATGGCTCCGCCCCGACGCTCTTACGTCGCATCATACGTATTCGCGCGCGCGCCATCTGCTCCTCAGATTTCTCTGCCGAAAAGAAACTGTCAGCAGCGCGAGGAGCTTGGCCGCTAACGCAGCGTCTCGTTCCCTATTCAGAGAACATAGGTTACGTAAGTAACCAGAGACGTTCTCTTTCATAGGTTCTCTCAACGCTGCGGAAAGCGCAGTGGGAACGGACTACCAAACTCGCCAAGCTAGAGCGCTTTTATGACTGGTAGATAAAAGAGACAACGACCGAAACGAGTTCAAACAGAAAGAACCTGGGAACCCGGGGTCATGTCAAGATCCAAGCTATAGAACCTTACAAAAGTATGCGGAGAGGACCAGCCTGCCGCAACACAAATATCCTCCAAAAGTGCTCCTCTGAAAAGAGCTTGAGAAGATGCTACACTTCTGGTGGAATGTGCTCTAATGTTAAGAGGTGAAGGCAAGCCACGCACCCCATAAGCCAACGAGATAGCCTCTGTGACCCAGTGAGAAATCCTCTGCTTCGATGCAGCAAGCCCACGGCGGCTAGCACCGAAACAAACCAGAAGCTGGTTAGATTTCCTCCAACCGCCTGAGCGGTCTACATATATCTTAAGAGAACGAACTGGGCAGAGCAAGTTAAGCTCCCTATCTTCCTCAGATGAAAATGGAGGAGGGTGGAAAGCATTAAGGTTAACTACCTGAGAGCGGAAACTTGAGGAAAGAACCTTGGGGACATACCCTGGTCTCGGCCTCAAGGAAACTTTGACCAGGCCAGGGGCAAAGTCCAAGCAGGACTCGCTAACAGAAAGAGCTTGTAAGTCTCCCACCCGCTTTAACGAGGACAAAGCTAACAAAAGAGAAACCTTAAGAGTCAGAATCCTATCCGGAGCTGACTCCAAGGGCTCAAAGGGGGCTTTCGTCAAACCCTCTAGGACAACAGAAAGATCCCATGAGGGGACTCTAGGGGAGCGAGCCGGTTTCAGGCGCTTCACCCCACGCATAAAGGCAGAAACTAACCTTAACTTGCCTAGGGGAATCTCATCCGATTCCCTATGCGCTGCAACAGCCGCGACATAAACCCTGAGAGTGGTAGCGGCTGCTCCAGCCGCAAACTTCTCCTGCAGGAATTCCAGTACTGAACCAGCAGGGCAGTTAACTGGGCTCTTATCATGTGCTAAACACCAAGTCTCAAAAACCTTCCATTTGGAAGAATATAATCTCCTTGTAGAAGGAGCTCTAGCACTCGCAATAGTCTCCTGAACGTCAGTTGGGAGACCGGAACTTAATGCTAACGGCCTCTGATCGGCCAAACATACAGCTTCCACATGTCTGGGCGAGGATGCCATATCCTGCCCTGTAGCTGGGACAGCAGATCTTCCCTGACCGGGATCCTCCAGGGGGGAGACTCCAGTAGAGGAACTAGCTCCGAAAACCATGGCTGAGATGGCCAGAACGGAGCTACCAGGAGGAGGCGGACTCCGCTCTCTCTCACTCTGGCCAAGACCGCCGGGATCAGTTTGATGGGCGGGAAGGCATAGAGTTTCTGCGTTGGCCAAGGGTAAGCGAACGCATCTATCCCCAATGGGGCCGGGGGACTCAGGGAGAACCAAAGAGGGCATTGGGATGACTCTTGAGATGCAAAGAGGTCCACCTCCGCCTCTCCAAAAACCTTCCAGATTAGAGCCATCGTCTGGCGGTTCAACATCCATTCTCCCGATCGGAGTTTCTGTCTCGACAGAAAGTCTGCTGCGAGGTTCAGAACCCCTGGGACATGAACCGCTCTTAGAGATAGGAATCTGCTCTGAGACCACAGGAGAAGGTGACGCGCATGCCTGTCTAGGGTGCGCGACCGAGAACCTCCCTGCCGGTTCACATGAGACACCACTGCCATATTGTCCGTTCTGACAATGACATGGTGACCCTCCAGAAGAGGGAGGAAATGAAGCAGAGCCAGAAAAAACGGCCCTTAACTCCAGGCAGTTTATGTGCCAGGAGAGAGCCTCTCCGGTCCAGACCCCACACGCTGGTCTGCCCTCGAAAACCGCTCCCCAGCCGGTGAGAGAGGCATCCGTCGTAATCATCTGGCGACGAGATACCGCACCCATGCTGACCCCTTTCCGAAGAAAAAGAGGGTCCCGCCAAACTGACAGGGCTCGAAAGCAACTGCGCGATACCTTCAGTAGGCGAAGGGTTGACCCGGAGGGTCGAACCCCTGAGAGTTTCACCCACCACATGAAGGGTCTCATGTGGAGTAGGCCCAGCGGTAGCACGGAGGAGGCCGCAGCCATAAGGCCCAGCATCCTGCGGCAGGTGCCCACAGACACATGATGGCCTAGTGAAAAACGAGCCAAGCATGTCGTCAAGCTGGAAATCCGTGCAGGGGCCAAACGGGCCTGCATGAGAACGGAATCCATGTTCACCCCCAAGAAAACGGTGCTTTGAGCCGGAGCAAGAACACTCTTCTCCGAGTTCAACCTCAAACCGAGAGACTGGATATGACTCAGAACGACGTCTCTGTGGTGGGCCACTAGCTCCCTGGATTGGGCTAAAATGAGCCAATCGTCCAGGTAATTTAGAACACGGATGCCCTGGAGCCGCAATGGGGCCAGAGCTGCATCCATGCACTTTGTGAATGTCCTTGGAGCTAGAGATAGGCCGAAGGGAAGGACCCTGTACTGGAACGCCCTTTCTCCAACGGCGAACCTGAGGAATTGCCTGTGTCGCTGTACAACCTGGATGTGAAAATAAGCATCCTTTAGGTCTATCGTCACGAACCAATCCCCTGGCCGAATCTGAGATATGATAGCTTTCAGCGTCAACATCTTGAATTTCCCTTTGTAAAGGGCGAAGTTCAGCCGGCGGAGGTCCAGTATGGGACGCAAACCGCCGCCCTTCTTCGGGACCAGGAAGTAACGGCTGTAAAAGCCCCGCTCGGTTTCCCCTGGGGTAATCTCCTCTATTGCTCCTTTGAGAAGGAGTGAAGAGATTTCCTGCTGCAGTACAGAAGCCTGAGCGGCGCTGTCTACTACAGTAGGAAACACCCCGTTGAAACAGGGGGGATTGCGGCAAAACTGAAGAGTGTAGCCGAACCGAATTGTGCGAAGAACCCAGGACGATACCCCTGGTAAGCGTTCCCACTCTGGAAGGAAATGTGATAGAGGAGGAGGGATGTTGTAATGCAGACGACATACCTGAGTAAGGGTGCCGTGTTGACGCTCCTGGGGTAAAGAGGTTGACTGTGCAGGAGGGCCATCGGCGTCCTGGCACGTGATGGGAGGCATCGAGATTGGGGTCATGGTGACCAGGTCCGCCTGCTTCGGAGGAAAACGGAAAGTGCCTCCGAGGATGCGGCCGGTAGTTATAGAGAGCGTGGGGGGTGAGGGGAGAAAGCCGAAAGCGTCTCCTTCCTCCCGCACCAGACTGAGTAGAGAAGGTGAAATATGGCCTGCACTTCGAGACACTCTGAGTGGCGAAGGTGACAGGGCAAGGAAAGGAGAGCTGGGAGGTGGGCAGAAACGCTTGCGCGGTCTGACCCAACCCTGAGGAACCAGAGGAGCTCTCCTTTTTCTGACCGGAGGGTCAGGAACGGCTCTGCGCCGCCGGAGCAGTCGGTTTGTCGGACCGCTTCAACTGGAGGCGCTTGTGAGGCCGTTGACGGGGAAACGGGCGACCGCGGGCTCCCCAAACCGTGGCAGGTGGGGGATGCCCTGGTTCGCTTCTTCTGGAAGAGAACTCCGGTCTATGAGAGGGACGTTCTCTGGGTCGCACCGGGGGGGGAGCAGAAGGTTCCCTAGCCCTCCTGGGCATGAACTGTCTGAACGCGGCCGATTGGGATTTGGAGGAGCGGAATTTCTCAACCACTGTGTTGACCGCCTCACCAAACAACCCTGTTTGAGAAATGGGGGCGTCCAAGAGGAAAACCTTCTCTTTATCACGGATCTCCGTGAGATTAAGCCACAAGTGGCGCTCCACCGCAACAGAACCAGCCATAGAGCGACCTATAGCACGTGCGGTATGCTTGGTGGCTCTTAAGGCTAAATCCGTAGCCTTACGAAGCTCCTTGACCGCTTCAGGGGTCACACCGTCACCCTCGTCCATTTCCTTCAGGACGTCCGCCTGGTAGGCCTGAAGAATGGCCATAGTGTGCAGGGTCATGCCTGCCTGCCCAGCCGCCATGTAGGATTTCCCAATCAGAGAGGAAGTAGTCCTACATGCTTTAGAAGGGAGAAGGGGGCGCGACTTCCAGGACGGCGCAGACGACGGAGCAAGATGGTCGGCTAAAGTTTCCTCAATCGCCGGAATGGCGGAATAGCCCTGTTCCACAGAACCTACCAGGTTGGTGAAATCAGCAGCAGCCGCATTAGTGAGGCGCGAAGAGAAAGGCTGCTTCCAGGATCTGGAGATCTCATGATGCAGATCACTGAAAAATGGCAGCTTCCTCCGTTGAGGCCTAGAATTAGGGCCACTGAGAAGCCTTTCGTCGAGTTTCGACGACTGAGACTCACGTGGCTCGTCGGGCCAATCAATAGTGAGCTTCTCCGTAGCGCGCGAAAGCACGTCAACGAGCTCCGCGTAGGCCGCAGTAGGCCGCGCTTCCTGGCCGCTCGGCGGAATAACCTCGTCGGCGAGAGTAGGCCCGAAATCCTCGGAGTCGGAAGCCTCGGTAAAAAGTATATCCTCCAGCCCGAAAGAAACCGCGTCGCGTGCTCCCGGGCTGGGGCGCAAATAATCGTGTGAAAATTCGACTGGCATGTCTCGCGCGTGCCGAGGGGAGGGAGGGAGAGAAAGAGCGGGGCTCGTCTGCTCGAACTCCGCATCCTCAAGCTCTACATCCGAACCCCAGGTCGCGGATCCTCGAGAGGCCTCGGGAGCGCGACAGGGGGAGACGAATGATTCCCTCTCAAAGACCGCGAGCCGCAATTTGAGGGTTTTGAGCAACAAATTTTCACAGAATTTGCATTTAGACGATCCTATAACTGCCTCACGCGCATGTGAAAAACCCAAACATTTAACGCACTTACTGTGTGGGTCGTCGTTAGCGATGTAACGAGCACATGGCGGAGTACAGCGTCTGTAATCCATGGCAGCTTCACCGTAAGGAGAAACAGAGTTCCGCTTGAACAGTCGCAGAAGCGCCGAGAATAATCCAAATGTAATTGTAGCTCAGAAAAATCACGAGCGAAGGGCAAACGTGACCGCTTCGTTCTGAAGGCAGAGAAATCTGAGGAGCAGATGGCGCGCGCGCGAATACGTATGATGCGACGTAAGAGCGTCGGGGCGGAGCCATATTGCGCGGACGCCATCAGCCAATGAATTGGCGTGATTCTATAAGGCTTCAGACAATCGGCACATTCAGAGAATATCCCACTGCGCTTTCCGCAGCGTTGAGAGAACCTATGAAAGAGAACAGTTTTGCTGCTTCATATTTTTGTGCAAACCGTGATTCATTTTTTTCAGGATTATTTGAAAGTTCAAGAGAAAAGCATTCAATTAAAAAATAAATATTTTGCATTATTATGAATGTCTTTACTGTCACTTTTGATCAATTTATCAATTTAATGAGTCCTTTCTGAAGAAAAGTATTAATTTCTTTAAAAAAAAAAAAAAATCTTATTGACCCCAAACTTTTGAATGGTAGTGAATATATATATATATATTCACTATATATATAGTATATATATATATAAGCAGTTGATCAAATATTTATGTGTTTTAAGAATTTAATTTGTTTAATGAGTTTTTTCTTTATTATGATATCAGGTTATTTGTATCACCCTGAGTTTTTACTTTTTGCATTTTTAACTTCACACAAGATATGTATTTAACATATTTCTGAATAAATTAAATGATGGGACAAAAAATTTGTATCATCATTGACCTTAATAATACCATGAACTTGCACAGACCTAACAATTCACAAAAAGATTGAAATCTATATAACACAAAAACATGAAAAGCATTTCATCTTTCCTTTTAAAAGCTGATAATTGTGTTATCAATGACCTAATGATCATATTTTTTTATCCTGTCATTTATGACCCCATCAGAAAAGACACGTTACGCAGTTTCAGGTCTTGGCACAGCAGTTGAGAGCCACCGTGACCGTATAGTGTAGTGGTGCAATAAATGTTGCACAGTTTACTCTTTGTGCAATTGTTGGAAGTTTACCTCAACCCTGAGACATTGAAAATGTTACTCTGAAAGCTAGGAGCTTGAAAGCTGCTCTGATGTTTCTCTTTCTCTCTCTCTCTATTTCTTTCTCACATACACACGCGCACTTACGCACACACTGGTTTTCAGGGTCGTTCAGAAGCAGCAGTGTCTGCTGTTTCAGCCTAGCTCAAGGTCAGCACACAGGCATACAAACACAAGGTCGGTCTGTTCACAGAACATAAAGGAACAGATGCCAAACACACAGGTCCCTCCCTCCACCACAAACGCAACTCGGCCGGCACCCACACGTCCACTGACTTAAAGACCTGGCCTGATGGCTTCCGTCCTTTAATGGACCATCAGGGTTAGCGCAGGGACTGCGTGGGTTGAGTGATGTGTTTGTGTGTGAGTGTGTGGACATGGGTGGAGTCGAGCAAATGGACCTTTTTATTTTTCCTCAGCACAACCCGGAGGCCTAGGCGAGTGCGCATTGCATGCCCTTCTCTTGGCTTTTGTGTGGCTCTTTAAAAAATATATTATCTGATCCTTTTTCTGCTGCTCTAGGTCTTGGTTTAAGGCACTGAAAGCTTGGCCTTGTCATTGTATTTCTAACTGAAGATACAACAAAAAATAATTCACTTGATGAACTGAAAGTACAAAAACTTGTTTCACATCACCTTCGGGCAAGGGCAAACAGTAGACAAAAAAAAGAAAGAACATAATTTAACACTTGTAGTACACAAGTGTTAAATTATGTTCTTTCTTTTTTGTCTTACTAGTTTTGTATTACGAGTCTCCTGCAGGCATACTATTATTATTCGCTCAATAATTAATGCAAATTGTTATTTAAATTCCACTAATTGCGCATATTGGACATGAAATAACTTGACATTAAATAATAGTCAGTTTTGAAATAGAACATTTTATTGAACATTTATCCAAAATTCAAATAAATAAATAAATAAAAAGTTTGCATGTACTGTAAAAAAAATATTTTCATGATTTGTTATCACAACTTTTTTATTTTGTCAAATCAACTGAGATAATTAATGTGGTTCAGATATCATAATATTTTGAGATTATTGACAGTTAATATTGAGAATGGTGAGGTTTTAACCAGGCTAAATCTCCTTGGTATTAACTCAAAATAGTAAGGCAGCCATGGTTACTTACCTTTTTTAAGTTAAACCAACAATTATTTTTTACAGGGTGTGTTTTTTGTTAAGGATCATATTATATCAAGCTTTTATGGCTCATTATCAAGGCAGAAAAATACTTCACAATTTTATTCAGAGGTTCAAACTGAGCAAAAATATGATGTTATAATGGCCAAAAATAAGATGAAATTCTGATAGCCAATCTAAATCAATGACATCTTTATAAAAGTATAGTAGACTACTTGCATAAAATGCATATAAATATCAGTTGTTACTCTATATCTCCCAATAATATGTCTTAGTTTTCAGCCCGATCTCATGAAAGTGCGTATCAATACCACGAATGTCATTTCTCGTGGCATTTATACGCCAAAATCAGTTTTTGCGTGTATATGATACGCAGTTTTCGCGTGCATATGATACGAACTTTATGGCGTGTAATACGCACGCACCCCCATCCCCACCTCCCCCTAATCCTACCCAAGTGATTTTCAGTGCGTAGCATATGCACGCAAAAATCACTTTTGGCGTAGAAATGCCACGAGAAATAACAATCGTGGTATTGATACGCACTTTCATGAGACTGCGTTGTAGTTTTATGATCAAAGCTCTGTAGTTTTTATTGTTGCAGTCGAACATATAATGCAATGCGATATAGTGATTATTGAAATACAAATAAACATTCCTCAAAAGCCTGGTGTATCACATTTGATACGTTTTAACATGATTTTTCTAAAAAATATATTAATGAATAATCATGTAAACAAACATTTTTTTCTGCGATTTGATTATATTTATGATGAGGCCTTGGAAATTTGTGTATTTTTATCAGAGGAGAACTGTTTGGCACTTGATAGTCAATATGAACTAACTGTATGGAAAGAGCTGTGTTAAGATATTTCTAATTTCTTCGTTTATACTCCAGACAAAATTAAAGAGCATGCGGGTTTGAAACAACATGAGGGTGAGAAAGAATGACAGAATTTTCATTTTTCATTTGGAAAATGAATTTAATTCAATTTAAACGTATGATTGCCTGTTTTAAAAAAAAAAACTAAATTATGATGAAAGACAAATATGCATAATCATGGTCTAACAAATGGTAAACTTCTATATGTATAAAACAGTATGGTGAAAGTTGTAATTTAATATAGTATACCACTTACATAGGAAAAAAAGAGGCATTTGGTAAGTTTTTTGCTTGTTTGAGTGCTGAATTATAAAAGATTATGAGAATTAATTAATTCGCAGAAATGAAATAAAAAAAGATGATGCCTTCATATGAATACAGCATTCAGAACAGAAAAGGTCCTTGCTTTACTCATATTTTCTGGCTCCAATCGACCCTAATTAGTAAAAGCTAGGCAACACAAACAAACAAGACACATCACCAAGGCCATGTAAATAATTCACTCTCATTTTCTCAGTGAAAAAAAACCTTTTTCGTGTGCGCATGTGAATATTTAAACAATTTCTATGTGCCTCTTTTCAGTTGATCGTACCAGACACTTATTGGCTTAAAAATTTGGGAAAATAGTCTTAGAATAATAATCTTGGGTCATAAATGTATTCAACGGGTACAAACCGCATCATTTCTCTTGTCATTCCAGTACAAAAATCAACAAATCACTTAGACATGGGGCAAAAGCTACAGAGGAGATACTCACTTATATTTCCGTTTAAGTTTCATGTATATACAGTACCGGCCAAAAGTTTGGAAACATTACTATTTTTAATGTTTTTGAAATAAGTCTTTTGTGCTCATCATTAGAATGATTTCTGAAGGACCATGTGACACTGAAGACTGCAATGATGCTGAAAATTCAGCTTTGCATCACAGAAATAGATTATATTTTAAAGTATACTAAAATAGAAAACAATTATTTAAATTTATAATCATATTTCACAGTATTACTGTTTTTCTGTATTTTTAATCAAATAAATGCAGGGTTGATGAGCATTAGACACTTCTTTCAAAAACATTTAAGGGCACTTATTATGGCATTTAAAATGTTCCTAATATTGTTCTGGGAGTCCCCAACAACAGTTTTACATGCATGCAATGACAAAAAACACTTTTGTTGTCTTATAATATGCATTTATTTTTAACTGATTTGCTCATCGATTCCCTAATGATTCGTTCGACGACTCATTTTTCAAACCCCTCCTATTTTTCGCGTTAACCCAAAGCTTAAACATATTGATAAAGCACTGCAGTACTACAATACGCTCTATTCTTTATGACAACTCCAATAACAACGACAAACATTTTACATATTTAAAAAAAAAAATGACAGTGGAGACCTAAGCTGCGCTGAGCGTAACTGACACACACACACACACACACACACACACACACACACACACACACACACACACACACACACACACACACACACACACACACACACACACACACACACACACACACACACACACACACACACACACACACACTTATTGAGCATGCTACAAAACCCATAAAAGCAACAATTATTAACAGTACTTACAGGTTGTGTTGATCCAACTGATCCAAATAAACTTGGTACTGAACTCCTTCAGTATCAGCCGGCTCGCGGATCCACACTTGAAAGCATTTATGTTTGTAAAGGAATCGTCATTAAAATTACGCGAACACAGCTCAAGGTTCGGCTATACCAACGCAGTCTCATGAAAGTGCATATCAATACCACGAATGTTATTTCTCGTGGCATTTATACGCCAAAAATGGTTTTTGCGTGCATATGCTACGCACTGAAAACCCCTTGGGTAGGATTAGGTCGTGCGTGCGTATTACACGCCATAAAGTGCGTATCATATGCACGCGAAAATTACAAATCATATACACGCAAAAACTGATTTTGGTGTATAAATGGTGCGAGAAATAACATTCGTGGCATTGATACGCACTTTCATGAGATCGGGCTGGCTATACTTGTGTAGTTGTAAATATAAACTCTAGCCACTGATTCTTCACATGCTCGTCCCTGGGCAGTGAAAAAAAAGGCCACTTTTGATTCGCACTTCAGAACAGCATCTCATCGACATGATGTTGTCAAGTTTCACTGGTGTCTACGGCGCGCGCAATGAGTGGGCGTATCTTATTCAAATAACGTCATCTAGACAGAGAAAAAGCATCGTTCGTCTATCGATTCATATCAGCGACTCAAGAGTCGACTCTTACTTTTGAGAGACCTAAACTTTGTATACGGTGAACTTTCATATTTAAAACTTTGCAGGATGTGTTTTCGTTCACTTAGATCTATGTTACACACTACATGAAAGGTAATTTTCAAAATTCCATAATAGGTGCCCTTTAAAATGGTAATGTTTCCAAACTTTTGCCCGTATAGAATTGAGTGATGACAGATGTTTTTAAATGAAATCGTACATTAATGACGAACTAAATTAAGAACAAGTTTTCAATTTTAATGTTATTTCTATGTCTACTTGGTGTGCAATTTCTTCAGTCAACACCATTGCTGAGTATAGGAAAACCCAGACAACTTCCGGCAAATTTAGATTTGCCCTGCAAGTAAGTCTGGCAAAGAGCTCATTCAAGCCCATTTCCAATCTGTCAAAATCGAGGCACCAATCAGAAACGTTGGTGCAGGCTTTACACGATGACGACAGCGCAGCGACGGTGAAGCAGATTTTGTACATTTACAAAGATGGATGTCGCCGTGGAACATCACTCGTTCGAATCAGATATCGCGTCTGTTTTAAGCGATTTGAACGTTTCCCTTTTGTTAAAACCCGAGCAAAGAACAACACTCGAAAATGTTTCTCCGTCGCTCTGCATACGTCATCTCCTTCATCGCTCTGATTGGTTTTAGGTCTATCCAATTGCGCCCAGAGGCATTTGAGCGACGTCCGTTGGTGACGCCCCTTTGGAAATGATTTGTCTATGGAGCTTTGCCAGACCATAACTCAGTTACTACTGAGAATGGTCTGGTTTTAATCATGCTAATTGCTGAGTAAACTTACCTTAAAACTACAGTGTACTCAGACCTGGGTAGAAACTGATTACATCTGGATTACGTAATCAGATTAAAAAAATGATGTACTTGTAATTATATGACATTTTTAAAATACTCATAATCACACTACATTTACCTTTTTATTGATTAAATGATTACATATTATTCACACAATGGCAACATTCATAATTTAGTGCTTTAAAGGGATATCAAATTATTGACTTTAACTGTTGAAGTTAAAAATGAAATGTTGATGTTTTCAAAACTATTAGCAGGTTTTGTCTGATGTCTCAAGAATCAGTTTTCAATAAAACATTGTTAAATATTTGCTCTATTCTACAAAAAAATAATACTGTTTATGGAGCATGAAAAATTACATTAGCGGCATATAATGCCAAACAAATGCCTTTATAGCTAAAAGCTGCTCTTTCTCCTCACTGTCTTTATATCCTCTCTGTCTTTCTGCTCTCTTGTTCTCAGGTATACTGTAGGTTAGCCAGGTTACCCACAGTTCATCTGGCTGTGTGGCTCTCAATCACAGAGCCGTCTCTGCGGGTGGAGAACCTGTCAGTGGGGTCCGCTCTGCCCGCTGGAGATTGATATCTGTGGCCTTAGCTGCTGCAACTCTGCCACCACGGTCCAACAATTTTACATATTAATTTATGTTCTGCAGGGTTATAATTGAGAGAGGAGGAGGGGACGGACTATTTGCAGAGAGATGAATGCCTCTCTCTCTATGATATATGACCCTTTCATCACCTTCTGTAAGGCTTGTTTAAACTGGGCATGTATGCGTTGCCTTCACAGGTGAGTAAAACGGGGTCATGTTTGCATAAAAGCCTAAATTATTGGTGCAGTTATGTTGCTGTGGAGAGGAAGAATAGAAACCCGGTGATGTATTGAAACTCTATGATTTATTTTATAGCTGTATTTGTTAGGATGTCCAGTCAATGTGAATGTAAGGTACTTAACGTGTGAACTTTAGCATTGGCAATGGTTGATGTATTATATGTACATTTTTTTAATTCTTTTTTTTTTTCAGTTTATGGTTGAACTTTTAAGATTTTTCCTCCCCAATATTCCGGGGGAGGACGGTCATCATAAAAATATACATTTTTCAATGGCTAAACCTTTTTTTTTAGTTGCCGATTTTTGGCTTTATTATATTAGGATAGTGGACAGGAAGCGAGGTGTGACGGGATTCGGGAAAGGTCCACAAGCCGTGATTCAAACTCGGGTCACCCGAAGAAGCGCAACGGAATAAATAAATATTAACATAACTGTTAACATCACTGTGTTAATTTAAAATATTAGAATTGGTTTTGATGTTGATGTTAAAGGTGCATAACGCAGGTTTCTGAGTTTTTGCAGAACTACGGCCCCTCTGGCGACAAGCGAAACAGCAACCAGAGGTGTGCACGCTCATGGAGCACACGCACGCTTGCACGAGCACGAGCTGTTCATAACCAAAGCAGCATCAGCCGCACACATCTTTTGTTTACAGTCATAATGTCTTCAGATGTAATAAAGTTATAAATCTGCAAGTCATTTTAAATATATGAAAGGAAAGGCATTTGAGTAAATTACACACTTGTGTGTGAGGGGAAAACGGGGGTAAAAGAAAACTTCGGTTTTTGTTTCCATCTATCTCCATGTTGAACTGTTTTATGTGTTTACTGTATCCACTTATGATTGTATTATTATGGAAACACGTTCATGAACAATATAAGTTATTACTTTGTAAAAGCTCAAAATAATAATCATACCATACACAGTTGGTCAACAAAGTAGCCTACACTCAAATGTCTCCAGGTAATAAACAATCAAATGACACTATAGCCGCTTTCCGACCAAGTAGTTACAGGAAATTAGTTATAGGAACTGTCCACTTCTAAACAGTTCTAGGAACGACTCTCCCCCAAACTCGGTTTTGCTGTTTGCGGTCGCACTGGCCATGGGAACCGAGGGGTAAGAGAGTGACGCAAGCATGGCGGCGGCGGCGCCACATACAACAACAAACCACCATGGAGGAGGCTATCGCAATGTTCCTGTTCTGCCTCGCCGGGACCTTAATAACGGAGTACGAACGGCGGCGTTTAAAGACTATGCTTGAGTTCTGTACAGAGAAACACAGAAGACCAAGGCTCCAGCGTAATATAATCTTAAATATGCTGGAAGAAGAAGAGCAGAGCGCAGGCAAAGGACACACGGCTAACGTTACCGGTAGGCCATACACAAAAACATAAGTTATATCTTTTATGGGACATGTTTTATGTTTCATGTTGTACGATTCTTCCAAAGACAATTCCTAGTTTATGAACCTGTTCACTGACAATGGTAGTAAAATCAATTCTGACTGTACATTTATCTAGCTTACGCTAAAGCATTAGCAGCTAGCTGCTACAATAAAGCATTTACGTATCGTCATTTGTTGTCATAGATTTGCCGTATCAGACATTAGACTGGGGTATATCTTACCGTTTTATCAAGAAAAAAGCCAACTGAGGATCCAGTTTGAGTCCTAGAGCACACCGGAGATCTATCCATTTGTTGAAAGCCTTCCTGATGCTGACTCGTCTTATTCCGACGCCTGTCTGACTCCAATTTTGCCCTTTTGGTCAATAACTAGACAAAAGTTTTCTTTGTCTTACGTGGAGTTTGCGTTGGGGTTTGGAATGAACTACAAGCCGGTCTCTTTGAATCCATCTTCTACTTTTGAAGTAGTTTAAAGTTAAAGTTTTGTCGCTCAGTTGTCTTCGCTGATAAGTTACGAGAATGGCGGCTAACAATAACAAACCTGCTGCGAGACATCGCCTGGTGAGCGTGAACGCGCATGACGTCACGCCCAGTCTCAGATTCGAGCCCGAATCCCTCTTATATATTTTACTGTACAGGATTATAGAGCCAATCTCAGTGAGCAGAGAAGGGCTCATTCATCCCATCAGGCAGTTCTTTAAGCATGTATACGATAGAAAACGGGTATTTTTAACATGAAAAGTTGTGCAATGCACCTTTAATATTAGTAATTATAAAAATATTTTAAAAGTTTATGTTAGCCCTGTTTTGGGGTTTGTGTGTATGGGTTTGAATGTCAGTATAAAAATGGGATGTCAAAATGGTGTCTGCTCTTCATTCATTTACTTAAAGTGAGACTTCATTCCTTCATTCCTCAATCAATTCATTATAAACAATATAACAGGAAAAAATAATTAAAAGAATGCCTGTATTTTTCTGCATAACAATAATTGAATCTTTGATGACTGAATAAGTGCAATTCACCTTTATTCAACAAGCTGGCGATGTCTGATACACAATGATGAAGTGATGTTTCACTCATAGTTACCACAGGCAGAAAACAAAAGAATAGGAAGTTTCATCTTGAAATGGCTCAGCGATTTCTGTACTGAATGCAATCAAAGTCACTGTCACTTGATGGTTGATTTGGTAAAGAAACTGTCAGCAATCAAAATATTGATTTTGAAGATATTGAAAATGAAAGCTTTAAGAATATGTTTGAGATTGCGAATATGAGCCATGCTGAATGTGGGAAAGGAGCTCTGACGAGGATAGTAATGGTGGTATAAAACATCAGCTCAAACTAAACCCTTCCAAGCTGCAAAATGTAACAACAATTTTTATTTTTATATTAATTTTCTTTATTTTATTCTTCTGAAATTGTTACTGTAATGTCAGGAATGTTAACAATGCTCAGGTAGGCCGTGGCATTTAAACGATGCCCAATTGGCACTAAGGGGCCTAAAGTGTGCAAAGAGAACGTACTCGGTTACTAACGTAACCTCGGTTCTCTCTAGAGAGGGAACGAGTACTGCGTAATATCTTACGCTACGGGGAAAACTCTTTCCACGAGATATTGAAGCCAAAAATTATCCTTAATTTTTTATTAATGTAAAACGCTTTGCAGCAGCAAGCAGACATAGGCGAGACAGCTCGCGCGCCTATTGGCTGCCCTGCGGCAATAGCAGCAGCCTATCGAGAGAGGCTCTGCGTGACGTCACGACGAATGGGGGCCTTTCGCGCCCATATCGTCACGTCCCGCCAGAAAGGGCGTGGTCTCGCCCCATATCTAGGCTCGATAGCTGCTCTTACGTTGGTTTTCATCGCCGAAGCGAACCAGAGCGTATTCCAAGCACGGCAAGATACGCAGTACTCGTTCCCTCTCTAGAGAGAACCGAGGTTACGTTAGTAACCGAGTACGTTCTCTTACGAGAGTATCTCTCGTACTGCGTAATATCTTACGCTATGGGGAACACAATGCAACACGCCGTGCTGGTAGGGATCCAACACCAAAGTCCCAGGGGCCGAAGCCGGGGCGCATATAGTGCATAATCACCATAAACTCACAGAGAGTGAGGGAAGAGAGGCTAGAAGCATCATTCCCTGTAAATAGCATCCGAAGGAGCTGATCATGTGACAAATAGACCATACCGTCAGGGTGAACATTCAGCCTGAACTGGGTGGCCACAAATGTGTCGACATTTTAATGAGCTGCTGTACCGGTCAGTGAGCAATACGCAGGTCAAACTCAGTATCTGAGCCGCACAGCGGGCAGATAGCACTGAACTTTATACCGCCAAAAGCTTAGCTTGCAAGGCGGGAACCTCCAGGTTATAGTATTTTATAAATGTAGACGGCGAGGCCCAGCCCGCGGCCATACAATATCTTGCAGGGTAACCCCGCTAGACCATGCCCACGAGGAGGCCATGCCTCTTGTGGAGTGCGCTCCAACACCCAAAGGGCACTGTAGGCCCTTAGAAGTGTAAGCCAGCGCTATGGCACCAACTATCCATCTGGATAGGCTCTGTTTCGAAGCGGCAAGTCCCTTAGCACGGCCGCCAAACGAAACGAAAAGCTGCTCAGTCTGTCTGAAACCAGACGAGCGGGACACATAAGCCCTTAGTGCCCTAACAGGGCAAAGGAGACTCGCGTCCTTCTCCTCATTGAGAACCGGACGGGCAGACAGGGAAATCACCTGGGCCCTGAACGGTGTGTTGAGGGATTTTGGCACGTAGCCGTGCTTCGGTTTGAGTATGACCTTAGAGTCATTAGGTCCAAACTCCATGCATGACGCGCTCACTGAGAGCGCTTGCAAGTCCCTACGCGCTTCACTGAAGCGAGAGCCATAAGAAACGCTGTCTTGAAGACAATGTGTTTCATGTCTGACGACTGGATTGGCTCGAATGGGGCACCTTTCATGGCCTCCAAGACCGTGGAAAGGTCCCATGTCGGGACTGAAGGGGGCCTGGGAGGGTTTAGCCTCCGAGCTCCTCTAGGGAAACGCACGACTAAGTCGTTCTTTCCTAGTGACTGGCCAGACACCGGTTTTTACAAACGTTGCTATGGCCGCCACGTATACTTTGAGCGTGGAAGGGGTCCTGCCCTTATCCAGTAGCTCCTGAAGGAAGGAAAGCACTTCCGTAACCCCGCAGTCTACAGGTGAAAAGCTCTGCGCTTGACACCAAGCAGAGAACACAGACCACTTCGAGGTGTAGAGCCGTCTGGTAGACGGGGCTCTAGCCTGCGCAATCGTGTTTAACACTCCCTCTGGGAGGTCAGCGGGTACCCGTTGATGGCCCCTGCGTGCAGGGACCACAAATCCGGGCGAGGATGCCAAATCGAGCCTCCCGCCTGAGAGAGGAGGTCTCTCCTCAACGGTAAAGGCCATGGGGCAGCGCTGGTCAGCTGCATCAGGACAGGGAACCACGACTGGTTTGTCCAGAGCGGAGCTATGAGTAGCACTGGGCATCCCTCCCTCCTGATTCGCTCCAACACCTGAGGCAGGAGTGAGACAGGGGGAAAAGCATATAGGGGGCGGCGGGGCCAACATGGGCCAGCGCCTCCCGGCATTTCGAGAAGAATCTCGGGCAGTGAGCGTTTTCTTGGGACGCGAACAGGTCCACCTGCGCTTTGCCAAACGTTTCCCACAGCAGCTGGATCGTCTGCGGGTGCAGAGACCATTCTCCTGCTGGGACGTTGTTTTGGACAGCCTGTCTGGCCCCACATTTAGGTGACCAGGCACATGCGCCGCTCTCAGCGAGAGCAGGTTGTGCTGAGCCCAGACCAGGAGGCGTTCCGTCAGCCTGTAAAGGTTTCGGGACCTGACGCCGCCCTGGTGATTTATGTACGCCACCACTGACATGTTGTCCGACCGGACCAATACGTGGTGGCTTTTATCTGGGGACAGAAGCGCCCTAGCGCTTTGTCGACTGCTATTAATTCCAAGCAGTTTATGTGAAGGAGCTTCTCCCGTACTGACCATAGGCCAGCTAGCGGTCTGCCTTCGAGCAGCGCTCCCTGCCCCGAAGTGGAGGCGTCCGTAGACACCACTTTCACACTCGAGGGGATCCCCAGACTCACACCTGACTGATACCAGTCGGTTGCTTTCCATGGTTTCAGAGCCGAAATGCACTGAAGGTCGACCCTGAGGCGAAATAGACCTGCGGTCCACGCCCTGGGGGGAACTCGTGCTTTTAGCCATAGCTGCAGTGGGCGAATGCGGAGCCGGCCCAACTGCAGTACGGAGGCTGCTGAGGCCATCAGACCCAGCATTTTCTGAAACCTTCTGAGCGGGACTATAGAGCCGTGGCGGAAGGATCTCGCGACGTGCTGAATATTCAATCCGCGCTCCGGTGACAGGCGTGCTGTCATGGATAGCGAGTCTAACACTGTTCCCAGAAAGGAAATTCTCCGACTGGGGAGCAGTGAGCTTTTCGCCCAACTGACTGTAAGGCCCAGCTCCTCGAGGTGCTCGAGTAATGCGGCCCTGTGTTCTATGAGCTCCGTTCGTGAACGAGCTAGAATCAGCCAATCGTCCAAGTAGTTCAAAAACTCGCATGCCCCGAAGTCTCAGGGGGGGCGAGGGCCGCGTCCATGCACTTCGTGAACGTACGGGGTGCTAGGGACAGGCTGAACGGCAGGACTGTGTATTGATATGCCTGGCCCTCGAAGGCGAATCTCAAGAATCGCCTGTGATGGGACGCTATTTGTATTTGAAAATAGGCGTCTTTCAGATCTATTGACATGAACCAGTCTCCTTGGCGCACTTGCGCGAGGATTTTCCTGGTCGTAAGCATTCTGAACTGGCGCTTCACAAGCGTTCTGTTCAGCAGTCGCAGATCTAGAATGGGTCTGAGCCCACCATCTTTTTTCGGTACCAGAAAATATCTGCTGTATAAGCCCCCTTCGCCCTGAGATAGAGGTTCTATAGCCCCTTCTCTCAGTAGTTTCGCTATCTCGGCTCGAAGTAGATGAAACACTTCGCTTTACACCGTAGTTTCGACTCGCGCCGTTATAACGGCGGGGGCGTCGAGCGAACTGTAGCGAACAGCCTCTCGTTATAGTGTTCAACACCCATTCTGATACCCGGGAAGCCTTGACCACGCATCTGCGTGAATAGCTAGGGGTAGAATGAAATCTGGGCTCTGGCCGCGGCAGGACGGCGGCTCGAGAGCCCCTGTGTACTGGGAACACAACACCGTGTTTACAGCGTTCGAGGCGGGGGGCGCGCTGATCACAGCGGGCAGCCTGGCCGCGCTCAGCTTCTCTATGGCGGGACGCGCAGAGAAAGCGAGCGGGGCGAATCCCGTGGGATTCGGCGCGTGTGAGGGAATGTGGGCACATTTACTACATGCGGGCACATTTACTACACTGAGAATACTGTCAGCTCGCGCCGACTAAATCACTGCTGTGTTTACAGCGTGCGAGGCGCGCGCTGATCACAGCTGGCAGCCTGGCCGCGCTCAGCTTCTCTGTGACGGGTTGTGCAGAGAAAACGAGCGGGGGCGAATCCCGTGAGATTCGGAGTGTCTGTGAGAAATGCGGGGCGCGAGACAGCGGGCACATTTTCAGCACGGAGAACACTCGGCTCGCGCCGACTGAATCAACGCTGTGTTCACAGCGTGCGAGGTGCGCGCTAATCACAGCGGGCAGCCTGGCCGCGCTCAGCTTCTCTGTGACGGGTTGTGCATAGAAAGCGAGCGGGGGGTGAATCCCGTGGGATTCGGCGTGCCAGTGAGGAAATGCGGGACAGCGGGCACATTTACTGCACTGAGAACACTGTCGGCTCGCGCCGACTAAATGTGTGTTAGTTTCGTTTTTACAGAAACCAAGGGACACGCATCATGTAGTGTAAGCGGGCATAGTATGGGCGCGTTCACTACATTTTCTGCACAACCAACATGAGTTGGTTTTATTTGTGCTAGCCCTGCACCATGGCGGGCTGTGTCTGGGTGTGGGAATGGGCACTGGGACGTGGGCATTCTTACAACACTCGTAACACCATCGGCCGTGGCCGGGACACCAGAAAATGCACTCTTTATTGGATTTATCTGGGTAGCCATAGAAACGGCTTTTGTGCGCAGGCAAGCGGGCTGAGACACCGGCTGCTTCACTGCGAAATACACTGGGACAGTCACAACGCATGGAACTGAACGAGCGAGAAGTTTTGGTGGAAATCCGGCCGCAGCGGGATCTGAACACCGTCACTTTCCTAGAGAGACTAGGAAGGCCTTGAGACCTCGGGCTTTACCTCAATCCTCGGCCGGGGCCCGCGCTGAGGGGGGCGGCGTCCAGCAGAGCGAGAGCGCGGTGTTTGATCTCGGGCCTGGCGGCGCTGCTAGTTAGCCGAAACGACGGCCTTTGTGCGCAGGCAAGCGGGCTGTGGAACCAGCTTGCTCACTGCGAAATACACTGGAACAGTCACATTGCTTGGAACTGAACGAGCGAGAAGTTTTGGTGGAAATCCGGCCGCAGCGGGAACTGAACACCGTCGCTTTCCTAGAGAGACTAGGAAGGCCTTGAGACCTCGGGCTTTATCTCAATCCTCGGCCGGGGCCCGCGCTGAGGGGGGCGGCGTCCAGCAGAGCGAGAACGTCGAGGAACACGGAGCGCTCAGCTTCCGTCATCTCGGATAGTTAGCCACAAATGTTTCTCACCATTCAGGGGGGAAAGGCGCGGGTCTCGACTGTGACGGAGCTTCGTCTTTCCCGAGAAAGCGTCCGTCCAGCCTATTGCGCGTTAGTTGCGCGAGCGCCTTTCAGTCGAGGCCGATGTAATCCACGGCTTGAGAGAGCGGACGCATCGGCTCAGTTTCAATGCCGTCTCCGGTAAGTTCGTCGAGCTCAAGTGCGGACGCGGCGGCAGACGGCGGCCACTGTCCGTCCGTGGGCGACTCGAGCGAAGCCGGCGAAGCTGGCGGGCGAACCGGCAGGCTTTGGCGGGCTGGAAATAGCTCGGGCGCGCGCTGGGCGCGGCGCTTCTTGCGGCGCGGCGTCACGGCAGGCTGGGATGCGGGCTCGGATAACGCAGCTAGGCGAGTCCGCAGAGTCACCATAGGCAAACGTTCACAATGATGGCATCCGCCGTCAGCGAGCGCGATGGCCGCGTGATCCTCACCCAGGCAGGACACGCAGATGACATGGCGGTCCTCATCGCTGAGTGGGGCTCGGCAAGAACCACAGGAAGGCATCTTTAAAAAGACGCCGCTCTTTTAGAGGGGTGGGAAAAAAAGGCAGATAATGCAATCACACACACTCTAAGCAGAGGAAAGGATATGTACGGCCGGAAAGCGCAGCAGGTACGGCGGCTGAAGGCGGCGAGGCCAGCGACTCCAGGCTCGATGGCACGTCCCGCTGAAGGCTACAGGTCGACGGCGCGGCTTCTCACTCTGGATCCAGCGATGCGGAAGGCTTCGCTGAAGAGATGAAAATCAACGTAAGAGCAGCTATCGAGCCTAGATATGGGGCGAGACCACGCCCTTTCTGGCGGGACGTGACGATATGGGCGCGAAAGGCCCCCATTCGTCGTGACGTCACGCAGAGCCTCTCTCGATAGGCTGCTGCTATTGCCGCAGGGCAGCCAATAGGCGCGCGAGCTGTCTCGCCTATGTCTGCTTGCTGCTGCAAAGCGTTTTACATTAATAAAAAATTAAGGATAATTTTTGGCTTCAATATCTCGTGGAAAAGAGTTTTCCCCGTAGCGTAAGATATTACGCAGTACGAGAGATACTCTCGTAAGAGAACATCCCCCACACCATTACACCACCACCACCAGCCTGCACAGTGGTAACAAGGCATGATGGATCCATGTTCTCATTCTGTTTACGCCAAATTCTGACTCTACCATCTGAATGTCTCAACAGAAATCGAGACTCATCAGACCAGGCAACATTTTTCCAGTCTTCAACTGTCCAATTTTGGTGAGCTCTTGCAAATTGTAGCCTCTTTTTCCTATTTGTAGTGGAGATGAGTGGTACCCGGTGGGGTCTTCTGCTGTTGTAGCCCATCCGCCTCAAGGTTGTGCGTGTTGTGGCTTCACAAATGCTTTGCTGCATACCTCGGTTGTAACGAGTGGTTATTTCAGTCAAATTTGCTCTTCTATCAGCTTGAATCAGTCGGCCCATTCTCCTCCAACCTCTAGCATCAACAAGGCATTTTCGCCCACAGGACTGCCGCATACTGGATGTTTTTCCCTTTTCACACAATTCTTTGTAAACCCTAGAAATGGTTGTGCGTTGAAAATCCCAGTAACTGAGCAGATTGTGAAATACTGACCGGCCCGTCTGGCACCAACAACCATGCCACGCTCAAAATTGCAGAAATCACCTTTCTTTCCCATTCTGACATTCAGTTTGGAGTTCAGGAGATTGTCTTGACCAGGACCACACCCCTAAATGCATTGAGGCAACTGCCATGTGATTGGTTGATTAGATAATTGCATTCATGAGAAATTGAACAGGTGTTCCTAATAATCCTTTAGGTGAGTGTAGATCTGGGATGTTAGATAGAGATCGGAATATGTATTCATGATTAGCGAAACATTCATGCATTTAAGTTGATAAATGGGGACATGCAATTTACCAAATGATATCATATTGCAAATGATTTTTGATTTTTTTTTAAATCTCACACAAATTACACAATATAATTTTTAGATATTCACCTGCACAAAACCAAAGTACAATCAGTCGAAAAATGTAAAAAGCACTTTCTCCTTCACCAAAGTGCAGGGACATATTTTGAAGTTTGGTGCGTTCGATCTAGATGTATTTTACAGTGAGATCTGGATGATTCTTTGTCTCAAGGCCTCTCTGCGTAGTGAAGCTCAAACACTAGGTAGCAGAGAGAGCCTTGAAGTCCTCATTGACTAAGAAAGTGTGTGCTTTGTTCTTGCACTTCTCAATGTCAGCTGGCAGGATAATCTAAGCCACAGTTTTTTTTACGCCCTTTGCTTGTGCTGTGTCTTCTGCTGATGTAATTTCAAATAAAAGTGTGGTCCAAGGCTGCTGCAGAAACATCTATAAACTGTAGAATTAAACAGAAACAGGCTGTCTTTATATTTTGTACGTGCACATGTTGCATTTGTCATGTCAAAGTTTCTATTCGATTTAAGGGTCAGGCTACGGGCCAATCAGTTATCATCCAAATACTCCCTTAGTGTGTTTACATGGTTTTAGTGTGGAAAAAAAGCACTTACTAACCCTTTCTGTTACACGTTTTTTTTTCATGACCTAAAAAATCTTAAACCGACCCAAAAAAAATTCTGACCTTTTCAACGTAATTGCGGATTACGTGACGTCACATGAACGCGCATCACAGAACAGAGCAAGGCGAGCATTTGTGCTTATAAAACGTAAACTTTTTTATTTATTTTTGAAATGACCGATGGTTTCGCTAGATAAGATCCTTATTCATCGTCTGGTATCGTTTAAAGCCCTTTGAAGCTGCAATGAAACTGTCATTTGGACCTTGAACTGTTTGGGTCCCAATAGCCGCGTTTCCACTGCCGGGCTAGGGCCGGACCAGAGCTAACAGCGAGCCGAGCCGAGCCAGTGGCCTCGGGCCTCAAGCACCGGGCTCGCGTTTCCACTGCCGGGCCAGTAGCCCTGCAGCGCTGCCCTAAACCCCGCCCCAACACGCCTTTCTGGATCAAACGTCATACAATACAACCCAACCCATTTCAGCGGGTAGATGAATATCTAATAGCAAGATGATGTATATTAATCACGCCGTTGCTTGGGCATAGTGTCCCGATTGTCATCAATGCACTAACAGATGGGACGGTGACCCAGCACACGTAATCAAGTCGAACCATGGAAAAGGTCCCTTCTCTGAGTCGCCTTTGTCATTGTTGTGTTTTAATCGCTTGTCAGTACTGCGCCACGACTTTTTATTTTCCTGACTTAAGCGTGCTGCTATGCTGTAAGAAATTCAGCATCGATGTATTTTATAACGCCTGTTTGTTCACACGCGTCTTCTTCTGCCCAAAATCTCAAAACTGTACTTCGCAGACCATAAGCGATTCTCCATTTGGCACGATTATTTGCGCATTAAAGTGAATGTGCTTCAACATAACGTTCCATAACACGATAAACAGCCTTACTTGGCAGCTTTGCCCGAGCTACCGTCTTTGCCATTAGTTTTCGAGGACCAGAAATCGGCTTGGCCACGAGAAGCCCGATCAAGCCCGGAAGTGACAGTTGGAAACGCGACTGCACTGGCACGCACCAACAGGCATCGGCCTGGCGCATGAAACGTTGGGTATTGAAGTCCATTAAATGGAGAAAAATCCTGGAATGTTTTCATCAAAAACCTTAATTTATTTTTGACCGAAGAAAGAAAGACATGGGCATATTGGATGACAGGGGTGAGTAAATTATCAGCAAAAGTTTTTTTTAAAAGTGAACTAATCCTTTAATGAACATCAAAACAGCATTTGCAATCAAAGAGCCAAAAAACTGGAGAAAGCTATCCATATAGCATTCACATTCATTTTAATGTCCGATCGCATAAGACTAAATCAGTCAATTTACAAGTTTCATTTGACTCACGAAAATGGAACATATCAGTACAATACCTCCTATAACGATTAAATTTTATTCAGTCAGACCAAAAGTGAGTCATCTCCGTCCGACCGACAAGCCCAAACGTGATCTTCTGCAGACATCTATAGTCTCTCCCTTTTTGTCTCTGCCTGTATTTTGGAAGCATGAATCTGAGCTGTCACCTGTAATAAAACTCATTTGCTGAACTGAGGATGTGAATAAGGACAGACAAGGTCAAGGCTGGGCGCTGGCGAAGGGGGAGCTTTGTAGCGTACAGTAACATGATTAACTGATCTGATATTACATATAATGTGCACTATAGGCCTTTATTCAAAGACTTTTTTCTAAATTCATATTCTCTCTCTTTTAGTCTCATAAAAACGAAGGCATGGAAATAAATACAGTGAGAGTTTTGATTAAATTCTCTTTGAAGAATGTGCTTCTATACACCTAGCCTTGAACATACTTACATCCCTTAGGACAAACGCATTCTAGAAGGACCGGCAAACACAGAAAATTAACCGTTTAAGGGAAAAACCTTTTAATGAGTGTGTTTCTCCTTTCAGGTGTGTCCAAGGCTCAGTTTGATGGAGGAGAGAAAGAAAACACGGTTGTAATGAGAAGAATGAAAAGGATGTCCTTCGGTTTGATTTGAGGTCTTCAGTCCTTGCTCTCCTCACCTTTGTGTTAATATCATCTTATGTCTCGGAAATTACTTTATGAACCTAAAGACACTTGGGATTATTATTTTTTTTTGCCAGATACAGTCTGTTGGGTCACGTTAAAGACTCAAACGTTTCCGCTTTGAAATATTTTCTCAATAACCTTCATTGCTTCATGTTGTTGGTCTTTGTTGTCTCACTGGATTGCCAATGGAGTTCAATAGAGATTGTAAGTATTCCTTTGGGATCAAGGCTGGACTTTTGTGCTCGACTATCAATATCCCAAAGGGACGCACTGCCTCCAATGGACGTTTAACCTTCAAAAGCCTTCGGTGAGTCAAAACATGTTGTCACAGGTGTTGCTTGCTGTTGTTGTCACATTTTGTTGCATGCACTGCATGTTTGTTTGAAAAATGCTTGTGCGGTTTTCATTGCAATTAAACGTTTGTACTAGAAGACTTAATTAGTAGACAGTACAATTTTTGCTGCGTTAAAGTAACACCAAGTAGCTTTTCCTCTTCGGTCGCCCTACTGGTTGGAAACGAAATTGTCCATTACCGCTGTCATAAATAATTTAGCCTACCGTCGCACGCACGCTCGCTGTTTACCCAGCACCGGCTTTAGAATGAACGATGTCCACAGACAAGGTAGAGTATGTTACATGATTTCATGAAAGGATGATGTATTGCGATATCAGAAACGAAGAAAAACAAAATAATGACTATTGTAGCGCTTGACGTAAAGCAGTCGAATTTTGTAGTTCTTTTTGTGCACGGGGTTCCTACCCGAAACCTGAAGTTAGTGCCAGTAAAAGCGATACAGACCCCGTCAGGCTATGGCAGACATGTCATTTAACTTATTTTACGTTGATGTACCATCACAAGGGTCTTGGAAATATATTATGAAGGTTGAAAAACTACATAGTGTTACTTTAACTTTGGTTTGGATTTGACTTGGACCAGTAAGCACAGAAAAACTTTTCTGTTTTTAGTTGTGTAAAACCAAAATGTTGAAACCCATTTTCAAAACGTTGCGTTTTCAGGCCTGCAGAAGAGATGTAAATGCAGACCAGTGTGAGGCCAGCTGTGATTTACCTTTTCGGTAATTTTTCTGCCATTATTTGATTTAATGAGGACAACATGATAAGTTGAAAGTGACATCCAGGTTTTGAAAATAGACTAATTAGATCATGGCAGAGCGTGTTTGTGCTCAAATCTGAGCTCTTTCAAGGCCTCAATGCAAATGATCAGAGGGGGCACTTTGTATCCCGAATCCTTGGGCCAAACAAACAAACCCCATATGAATTGAATCTGGCATCCTCAATCCCTTTTTAATGATCTGCCATATTTTTTTCTGCCATCCTTGATGTGTGAATTCTAATCAATAACGCATTTTCATTTATATTTATGAAACATAGTGAACATGCCCTGTTTTTATACTTTGTTCATACAGGTTATTTGTTTGACCTTTGTTTGTCTATATGTCTTTCGAGCAAGCTACAATTGGAACATTGTATTAATAAACCATTATATACAAATAAAAATGTATTGAAAGCCACTTTTATAGTGCATTTTCAATTTAGCTGTAAACATAAACACATAATGCAAATAGAGAAATCACATCTTTCATACTGTATAAAATTGTTGCATTTTAAACCTGGCTCAAACATTCATTATAAAGCCCTTAAAGTGACATTTAAGAAAATGCATGTCTACATAATCATATAGTTTAGTTATTTTTTTAAAGCAGGAGGAACAATTAAACATTTAGCTGAACTTTAGCTTTGATTGATGTTTACTTAATATTGTATTTGTTAAATTCCTGCGCAAAATAGTCAGATCTGAGCAGCTCAGTCTATAGTAATATGCTACAGTGTTGCTTTGTCAACACATGTTTCATTACAGTGCCAGTGACTCATCGCTGTCCTCTGGTGGAAATTCAAAGCAACAGCAGATGCCTGACATAATACGTACAACAATGTGCCCAAGCATCTCATTTCTTCTTAATAATAGAATTCACATTTAATTTTCTTTACTACCAAATAAAAGTATAAAAAAGTCCTTTTTAAAAGTCTTGTTGACACATCAGGGTCTTGTCCTCATCATGTTGTTGTGGATGTCTTGAACTGGAGGAAGGTCCTGAATTTGTCAGAGTGAAAGATTCGGCTCTTGGCGGTCGTTTGTGGTTTACTGATGATCCTGTGATTCTGTTTGGATGGAGTCTGGTGTTCAGATATCCATTCTTCTCCACTCGCGTCCTCAATGGAAACAGATCTCCCCGATGAGATTTCCATCAGGCATATCGGATCCCTGGTTGTTTGAAGATGCTTGTCGCATCCTATGTTCCACAGAGTAGTTTCACAAAACATCTAAGGATAAAATTGAAATAAAAATTGTTATTTGCGCTGCTGCTTGTGCAGCAAGATGTAGCCTACTCCATTAGTTTGAAATTTCAAGTAGGATGCGGTCCTTTCTTCATATATATCTTTATCATATTTTATTAGCAAAAAAAAAAAAAAAAATTCTGTTTTTCAATGTTTTACTCTGTATGTTTTCCCTGAAAATAATATATCCATGGAAGCTTGAAATATTATGTAAAAAAAAAAATAACAGATTTTTTTTTTCACATAGGCCTAATTAATATTTCAAGCTTCCATGGATACATTATTTTATCATCTGTATTAAATTATTAAGACATTTTTAAGATATGTAGGCTATACACAAAACAAGTATAATTGGTCATATCTATTAGTCAATCGGGGGAAAAAATACGGAACACCAGCACAAACATCTTTACAACATGAGTTAAAAAAAATTGTTTAGTAGTCGTTTAGACAATGATTGGGTTATCGTGAAATGCGCAGAGAAAGGGAACAGGTTACACGTGACAAGACGATCACCGTTTTTAAAAAATAGCCTACACCTGAATGAAAGGAATATCACCACTGAATTACAAACACACCCAGAACAGTTGTTTATTCAGTTTAAAAAATGTTTGATAAAAAAACTAAATAAACAACTGGTCTGTCTGCGCCAGAGAAAAAAACAGCTTATCCTCAGACAGCTTTTTCATAACCATGACTAATTTATGATATTATAATCTATTATTTTAACCGAAATGGACTATCATTAGTGATTAATTTAAGATTGTCGGGAGCTAGCTGCCAAAAAATGTAGGCATCTCATATGTCTTACTTTGCCTGATTCGAAGTCTGACCTACTTTAAGAACTTTGCATTTGGAAGAGGGCGCATCTGTTTGCATAATGAAAAAAGGGACAGAAGCTGAAAAAATAATCAAATCTTACCTTGATATTGTCTGATTGATTTCGCCTCGTCTGTCAATGCGACGAATGTCAAAACACTGCGGCTATAGCGTCAGCAAACGCAGATTTTAAACTAGATTTTATTGCACCTGAAGGTAGATTCCCAACGCTATCAAATGTAAAATAGGGAGTCCAAAGGTCTTCAGTAAACACTTAAAGTGACCCAAGGTGTCTTCTTACGGTGCTTTCTCAAGGATATGCCCAGACTTGCTACAGTGTAGCAACTGTGAGACTCAAGAACTATACCAGCGGATTTTATTGCCTCCTCCTGCATGGGGAGTTTTTACAAGAGTTTCCACGAAAGTTTCCCTGGACTTCCATAGGGCATATTTCAGATTTTTATAATCTATTTTTTCTCTTATCCTCCTCATTTCCAAGATGGAAAATTTGAACTTAAACACATGCAATACTATTAGTCTGATATATAATTTAAAAAAAGTAGGCTGTAACAGAAACTTGTGGTAACTTTCTATTGACAAATATATAGGCTACTGGGACATTTCAGGTAAACTCATGTTGCATGTAGGCTATACAGTTTAAAAATGTGGAGGATCATCATGATCCTGATCTGTTTTATTAAATAGTGTACGGATGTGTGTGCAATTTGTCATGTAGCCTAAATGGTGTAACAGATTTCCTAAGTGCACTAAAAGTTATCAAAATGGGCTTTATTATTTTAATTCTATTTTGATATGAAGGAACATGCTGCATTAATAATTAGCCTATCTCTGCTATATTTGTTCATTTTTATTTAACTCTCTCCAGCTCACAGAACTTATTGACTGGTCAAATTAACCTCTATTTTATTTTTGCCTATTAAAAAAAATCTGAAATATTGCAAAACTCTTTTTCTGCTATTGAGGTGCAATACGGGTAAGGTACAAGTTTTGTAAGGTTTAGGTTTAAGGTGTAAGGGCAGTGTAATTATAGATTTTCCCCAAATATATTGTCTCTTGATTATAAGACTGGTTATGCACTGTACTTTCCATCAAAAACAAAATTTTCAATTGGTGGAGATTAAAGTGAAAGAGAAAGCATTTATAAGCTTGTGCAACAACACCTAGGACTAGGGTTAAGACAGTTCATAATTTCCTGAAAAAAAAAGAACAAAAAGAAGAGAGAATCAAGCATCATTGATCTACTGAAACACTCAAAATCCCCCTATTATGCTATTTTAAAGGTTGCTCATTTTGTTTTGGATGTATCCCGCAGCAGCCTATATGCATGCATCAAGGTAAACTACTTTTTTACATTTCACATAATATGTACATTGCACATCCCCCCATTTTTCAATGATTCTCAAACGACTTGTCCGAAGATTCAGTCTCTATTAATCCCTCCTTTCCGCGAGCCTGCTCTGATTGTTAAGATGGCCCAGTGAGTCTGTTGGGATATGTCTGCCAGTGTGTGTCGAAGTGCACATCACCATAACTGAATTTTAGCTCCGGATGCTTCCTAAAGCTCAGAGATCGTACGGCGTCGATTTTACCAGATCAATCCGAGGGTGAGTCCGATGATGAAACATTGGTCATTCAACCCGAACCTCCATCGCAAGGACGACTTGAGCAGGACATTTCTAAGCGTTACGATTATGAGGTACAATATGAGACGATGCAACTAATTCCTCACCATCAGCATAACTTTATTATTAACTGTATCAATAACAGCTCATACGTTAACTTGAATGACTGATGTATACATTAAAGTTTGTAAATCAAATCTTGCTCCATCCTTTATCATTATTCAAATGAGTAAGAACAACGGACAATCTGCATGAATGGACACCATGTTTGGTAATATTGGGCCCAAGGCATAACTATTTCAGTAAGACTGTATTAACACGAATTAGCAGTTAGCCGGAGACCTATACACAATACTGTATAAAAAACAAAACTACGTATTTTGAACACCTGCTAGAAAATATATAGATCAATAATTAATCAGACTTACAGGTTGTGATTCTGGCAAACAAGTTGGTCCAAATAAAGTCACATCTTTATTGGATACGCATTTTGTAAATCCCATTTAGACCTGATGGAGATCTGAGAAGCAATCGTCAAAAGGCTGTTGTATCGCTGTGGTCATTTTAACCACTGACTCTTCACATCCTCCTCCTTTGGAAGTTGGAATTTGCTTTTGCAGAGCGGAGAACAGCGTCTTCTCGACATGAACAAAACACCAACCAGCTACAGTGTTTGAGGTTGGGTCATTCTCCAAAATGAAAGAATCAACTAATCGAACCACCTAAATGAGTAGTCTGGAATTTCAGGTGCACTTCCATGACCAAAGCGGGAATGCATTTACATAATGCCCACCTATAGTCTTCATTGCGCTGCCCACGTACGTCGTCTACTTTCAACTTTACAACTTTGCAGACTGTTTACATTCACAGACAGCTATATTACACACTACATGAAAGGAATATTCGAAAAAGCATAATATGGGCACTTGAATTTATGGTATAGGCCAAGGTCTACAAATGTAACAGGTTAGAGTTTCCAATATGAGAATATTATATAATTGCAAAGTGAAACATTCTCTTTAAAATGCATCCCTGTTCCCCTAGTTGAGTGAGCAGTGATTTCCTTTATCATCAGATGTGTGTATGAGGGCATGCATTAATCTATGTAAGAATATGGTTGAGTGGGAGTGTCTGTGTATCTACATGAGTCTACATAATCTACACACCATCATTTAAAGAGCATCTCCTTCTGCTCAGTGTGGAGAGAGTATAGAGTCTTCACGTTTGGGATTAGTTTGTTTGTGGATTGGAGAAATGGTAAGTGAAAAAACTTTTAAACATTTGTTGTATGTTTTTGCTATACCTGTACCGTATTCCAGCAGCTTTCAATTAACGGTATGTTTGTCTCCCAGTACGGCTTTATCAATACTTGTCTGAAGTCACTGGTCATTGAAAGGTTTGGAGAAGAAACATGGGAGAAACTGAGGTATGTATACAACACATGTAACGTGTAAAGAAATCATGGAGAGATTAACCTAAACAAAATCTTTCCTAGATTAATGGCCGGGGTCCAGGAGACGTTTATGACCTATGAAATCTACGACGATCTCATCACTCTTCGTTTAGTGCAAGAGGCTTGTAAAATGCTGGGTGAGCATCATTTTGTATTAAGAATCTTAGTATGATTTTGTTCCCTGTAACTGCAAGCTAGTTTTAGATCTATGTATTTGTGTTTATTTTTCATTTGTTTTTGTCTATATGCATATGTCAGCTAAGGAACCTTCTTTCAACAGCTGGTTAGGGACTTTGTCTGACTCACCAGAATGTTTCACTTCTTTAAAAGGCCAGTTTTTGTTTGGATCCACTTAAATGTCTGTGTATATGTGTATGCATTTTTGAGAAAAGAATATAGAAAGAAAGAGCGTTGGAAAGCCTCACAATTGTCTTGTATTCACAATGTCCTTGGGGACTTGCAGACATTGGTCAAGTGTCTGAGAGAGTGCTAACTATGTCCCTACTGAGAATAGTCTACTGGGCATCGTGATTGTTGATGTCCTAACCTGTCCTCCAATATGTCCCCTGAGAGTAAGTGGACAAGGAAAGGTGTGAATCTGAATCACACACCTGAATTCACACTCAACTGGTCTCACAATGACATAGACGCAATTGAAAAGGAAATTGCTTCCTGAATGAAAGTTCTGTTTATTTTTTCTTCTAGATGTCTCCTCCGAGGTGGTTTTGAAGCTGTTTGGAGAATACTTTTTCAGCTTTTGTAAGATGTCGGGATATGACACTATGCTGCGAACACTCGGTGGAAACCTGGTGGAATTCATTGAAAATCTTGATGCTCTACACAGTTATTTGGCATTATCTTATGAGGTTAGAATAGTCAATGCTTCTCAAAACTCAAATATTTTAAAAGCAAAAACATGAGATGCAGGTCAGTGTACAGAAAAAAAGTTCCAGAGACACGTTTTTTTTTTTAAAGTTGAACTTCGTTTTTAGAATGCCGTGTCGTGCAAGACAAAAGACAATAAAAGTTTCTGTGTGAATCATACAGTGTTTAATTAAAAATTAATCTCAGTCCAAATGTAATCTCAGTCCATTTATTATAGGCCTACTTCCTTTGCAAATGTTTTTACAATGACACTTAATGTTGGCTCAGTGTTTTGTTTGTACAAATGTTTGAGTACATACATTGAGTAAAATAAAAACTATGAACTTATTATGGTTTGTAACTTGGCACACTTAGGCCATGAATGCTCCGTCCTTTCGCGTGGAGCGGATGGATGATGGCCGAATTCTTCTTCACTATTACTCAGACAGGAAAGGACTTTATCATATTGTGCCAGGTGAGAGTTATAACATGAAAGGCATAAAGCTAATCTTTGTCTTTTAGTCCAAAAACGAGTTTTAAAATGCCTCCTGAGGCAAAATATGGTGTACATTTTGTAATATATTTTGGCATTTAGGTTGTACACTAAATATATTTTCAATGTGAAAATATATTTCTTTAATCTGCTCTGTTTAGAACATATATTCAAAAATATATATTTTTTATATGCGACTACATCAAAGAATTTTCTTTGTGATCATAGCACATTTTATCAATTACTTTTTTTTCTTTTTTTTCATGTTGTATTTATAATTGTTGGCCAGGTATTATTGAAGCTGTGGCGAAGGATTTCTTCGACAGTGAGGTTACGATGACCATTCTGAACCAGTCTGAAGAAGATGAGCGCACTGGAAAGAAGGAACATGTGGTTTTCCACATGGTACAGAAGGAAAAGGTGGCCAAAAAAAGGGCTCAGAAAGGCAGTGAAGAGGAAATACAAGCAGAGAAAGAGGTGTGTAAGTCCGGGAAGATTGCATTGCAGAAAATATGGAACTGTTGTGTGTTTCTCTTAGAAATTATATTTGAGCATCTCTATGGTGTTGAATGTTTTTTTTAAAGTGTTCTTTTTCAAAGTGCATATCAGTTGCTTTGGCATTTTCATGTATTACACAATAAAGGAGTGTTAACATTTCAAGTAGTCTTACCTGCTCAAAGATCAGACACTTAAATCAGTTTCAGAAACATCACGAATGTTTAAGTAGGTGCTGTCTTTGTAATTTTTGAAATCATAAGTAACATGTTTTGAAAGTATGTAACCATGACAACTGCTATATCAACAGGACAAGGAGGAGACAATGAAAAGGATGAAGGCCAGGTATGCCAACCTGCAGCTGTGTCCAAGGAAACGATCTCCATGGGAGATTGTGAGGAGCATTGTGATGTTGGGCCAAGGTTTGACAGATATTCAGTCACACTAACTACTGTTTTTGCTTTTGGCACTATACAGCACATTTGAATTGCTTACAAGAAAACTGTTCAAAATAACTAGTTTAATTTGTATGTGTTTTAATTAACATTTTATAGGTTTTAGGGGGGAAATCAAAGGTTGGTACGGTGATGAAAACCCTGGAAAAGTCATGGAATTTTAAAATGGCAATTTCCAGGCCTGGAAAAGTTTGGTGAAGTTTGGTTTCTTTTTACTATTTTGCAAGTGACTGAGCATTACAGCCATCGACACACGGACACACCGGCACTGACAAGACACACCAACACCTGCAAGGACACATCAACACCAGCACAGACACACCCAACATGGACATACCGACATGGACACAACGGCATCGACACCAGTACCGACACCGGCACCGTCTCGAATACAGAAACTGGCACGGACACCAGTACCGACACTGGCTCAAATACGGACACCGGCACCGAAACGGACACACCAGCACTGGCATGGACACCGACAGGGACACCAGCACCAACATGGGCACGGACACACCAACATGGACACTGGCACCGGCATGGACACTGGCACAGACACAGGCACGGTTACCGGCACCGGTACGGACACTGGCACAGGCATGGACACCGGACACGTCCACACCGACACGGACAAAGCGGCACGGACACATACACACCAACATGGACACACCGACACGGACACACCGGCACCGACAAGACACACCAACATTGGCAAGGACACATCAACATGGACACGTACATGCACACACCAACGGACTGACACAGGCACCACGGACAACGGAGACCAGTACAGGCACGGAGACCGGCACGGACACACTGGTGCGGACACACTGGCAGGGATATATTAGCATGGACACGTACACACCAACATGGACACACCGGCACGGACACCGGCACTGGCACGAACACCGGCACGGGCACTGGCACGGACACTGGCACCGACGCGGGCACACCATCCACCAGCACGGACACGGAGATCGGCACTGACACGTACACAGACACCAGCACGGACACCGGCACTGACACGTACACACCAACATGGACATTGGTACCGGCACGGACACTGGCACTGACACCGGCACGGATACGGACACACCAACATGGACACACCAACATGGACATGATGCGGGCACACCTTCCACGGGCACGTACTCCAGCACGGACACCGGCATGGACACTGGCACGGACACCAGCACACCAACCACGGGCACTTACACGGACACCGGCATTGACACTGGCACGGACACCAGCACACCAACCACGGGCACTTACACGGACACCGGCATGGACACTGGCACGGACACCAGCACACCAACCACGGGCACTTACACGGACACCGGCATGGACACTGGCACGGACACAAGCACACCAACCACAGGCACTTACACGGACACCGGCATGGACACTGGCACGGACACCAGCACACCAACCACGGGCACTTACACGGACACCGGCATGAACACTGGCACGGACACCAGACAACACCCCCAACCACGGGCACATACACGAACACTGTCACGGACACCAGCACACCAACCACGGGCACTTACACGGACACCGGCATGAACACTGGCACGGACACCAGCACACCAACCACGGGCACTTACACGGACACCGGCATGGACACTGGCACGGACACCAGCACACCAACCACAGGCACTTACACGGACACCGGTATGGACACTGGCACGGACACCAGCACACCAACCACGGGCACTTACACGGACACCGGCATGAACACTGGCACGGACACCAGCACACCAACCACGGGCACTTACACGGACACCGGCATGGACACTGGCACGGACACCAGCACACCAACCACGGGCACTTACACGGACACTGGCACGGACACCAGCACACCAACCACGGGCACTTACACGGACACCGGCATGGACACTGGCACGGACACCAGCACACCAACCACAGGCACTTACACGGACACCGGCATGGGCACTGGCACGGACACCAGCACACCAACCACGGGCACTTACACGGACACCGGCATGGACACTGCCACCAACACAGACACCGGCACGAGCACCCTAATATGGACACACCGGCACGGACACACCAACACCGGTACGGACACAGAGTCCGGCACCGGTATGGACACCAGGACAGGCATGGACACCGGCACGGACACACCGGCAAGGACTCCGGCATGGGCACATTAGTTTGGCTGTAATGCTCAGTCATTTGTAAAATAGTAAACCCAACATGAAAAAGAATCATGTTAAAATCGTGAATCGTGATTTTCCTGAAAAAAAAAAACGTGATACGATATGTTTGCAATATCGCCCACCCCTACGTTAGAATATAAAGTTAGATGAACATTTGTGGATAACGTTAGGGGAATGTAATTTAAATAAATCTGAACTAAAATAAAATATAAATATAGTTATATAATATAAACATTAGTATATAAAAAAATTAACTAAACAAAAATTTTTAAATGTTGAAAAATAAAAAATAAACAAAACAAAATCAAATGACAAGCACATAATGACATGACTAAAAATGTAACTAAAAAAATGTAACTAAAATTAACATGAAAATTAAAAATATAACAACAAAAGCTATATTAAATATTAATAAATCTATTAAAAAAATTACAATTTGTTGGACCCCACTTGTCACGGGTGTGGTGCGGGCAGAAACAGACTGAGGCAAAGAGCTCCAAATTAAAGATTTACTTTCAAACAAAACAAAGAACTGGAAAAGGTACAGGCAGGTAAACGGGAAGATGATCAGCAAAACACATGGTAACATAAGACAGGCAGGACATTCACTTTACACTGTAACATTAACAACGACCGACAAGGACAGACTGAACAGAAGCAGACTAAATACAAGCAGGAATCAAGCATAACAAGGTGAAAACAGGTGACACTGATGATGAAGACGATGAACAGGTGGATGATTGAGGGAGTGAGTTCAGGTGAGGAGACAAGAGGATCCTGGGAAGTGTAGTGCAGAGACAAGGACAGACAGGTGCAGACGAGGACTGTGACATTAACACCCCCCTCCCGGTAGGCGTGGCCTCACGCCGTAGAACAGGGGTGGGAGGGTGGGCATCCTGGAGTCCGTGACGGGAAGGCGGATCGGGTGCAGGAGGACGGACTCCAGGATGGATCAGGCGGCCATGGCAGAGCAGGATGAGGGCGTGGCCAGGGTGGAGCAGGATGAGGGCGTGGCCAGGGCGGAGCAGGATGAGGGCGTGGCCAGGGCGGAGCAGGATGAGGGCGTGGCCAGGGCGGGGCAGGATGAGGGCGTGGCCACGGCGGTGAGACCCCTTCGGGTGGCCACGGCGGTGAGGCCCCTTCGGGTGGCCACGGCGGTGAGGCCCCTTCGGGCCTATGGCCCTCCCCCAAAAAATTAATGGGGAGAGTGACTGGATGAGGGACAGGCTCTGGGACAGGCTGGGCAGACGTGACGTGACTGACGTGGACCAGCAGTGAGGGCTCGGCAGGGCTGGACGGGACCAGCGGTGAGGGCTCGGCAGGGCTGGACGGGACCAGCGGGGAAGAGGTCTCTGGCTGGACGTCTCTGGCTGGACGTCTCTGGCTGGACGGTCTCTGGCTGGACGGTCTCTGGCTGGACGGTCTCTGGCTGGACGGTCTCTGGCTGGACGGTCTCTGGCTGGACGGTCTCTGGCTGGACGGTCTCTGGCTGGACGGTCCTTGCTGACGGTCTCTGGCTGGACGGGACCAGCGGTGAAGGCTCGACTGGGCTGGACGGGGCCAGCGGTGAAGGCTCGACTGGGCTGGACGGGGCCAGCGGTGAAGGCTCGACTGGGCTGGACGGGACCAGCGGTGAAGGCTTGACTGGGCTGGACGGGACCAGCGGTGAAGGCTAGACTGGGCTGGACGGGACCAGCGGTGAAGGCTTGACGGGACCAGCGGTGGAGGCTTGACTGGGCTGGACGGGACCAGCGGTGAAGGCTTGACTGGGCTGGACGGGACCAGCGGTGAAGGCTTGACTGGGCTGGACGGGACCAGCGGTGAAGGCTTGACTGGGCTGGACGGGACCAGCGGTGGAGGCTTGACTGGGCTGGACGGGACCAGCGGTGGAGGCTTGACTGGGCTGGACGGGACTAGCGGTGAAACGGTCTCTGGCTTCCGGATGATGGGTGGCGTGGTTAGGATGGCTGGTGTGTGTGATTGAGTGGTGATGTCAACTTCAGCCTCACCCACGGTGAAGGCCGACCCACTCAACCACAACACATGATCGAGGTAACTGGCGAAGTTTCCTGAAAAAGCTGCTGCTGGGGCTAGCCTGTATAGGCTCTCATCTAGACCGCCCCAGAACACAGACTTCAGGACGTCGTCTGTCCAGCTTACCCCCACAGAAAGCTCCAGGAAACCGGCGACATATTTTTCAATCGGGCGACCGTCTTGAAAATAATGGACCAGACGATCGGCTGGGGTGAATAGAGGGTGAGCTGGGTTAACAGGGGTTAGAAGAATTCCCATGCTGACTCCTTACTTGGTCGGTCGTTCTGTCACGGGTGTGGTGCGGGCAGAAACAGACTGAGGCAAAGAGCTCCAAATTAAAGATTTACTTTCAAACAAAACAAAGAACTGGAAAAGGTACAGGCAGGTAAACGGGAAGATGATCAGCAAAACACATCATAACATAAGACAGGCAGGACATTCACTTTACACTGTAACATTAACAACGACCGACAAGGACAGACTGAACAGAAGCAGACTAAATACAAGCAGGAATCAAACATAACAAGGTGAAAACAGGTGACACTGATGATGGAGATGACGATTGAACAGGTGAGAGACAGAGGATCGTGGGAAGTGTAGGTGCAGAGACAAGGACAGACAGTGGTGCAGACGGAGGACTGTGACCCCACTATAACAAATAATGTTTTTCCTGATTTGGCATGTTTTTCAAGTATTACATGAATTAATGGTTATACATTTGTATGTATCTTAAGGCAATCTGCGGCAATCATTCACACCCAGCTACCCACAAAGACTGTGGATTGACGAACAAGCCTTCTGTAATGCTTTTCCCTTTCACATCGTTTTTGATCAAAACGTAAGGAAGTAAAAGGGCCAGTTCACACAGAATGCATTTTTTCATTCCTCTGCAATACTTTTCCATTGTTTTTCCAAGTAAACACGTGCTAGAAGGACGACTTTAACCGTTGCACTTGCGTCTTGCTTCTTTTGCAGCATCTCGTGCAAACACACAACTCCCAAGTTAAAAGAAGTTCAACTTTTAACCCTTTTTTTCGTTCCACTGACCTGCATCTCGCCTTTTTAACAGCAAAAACACGTTCTGTGTGAACCGGCCCTAACTCTGCATTTCTTTTCATTAAAAATTCAAATGTTAAACAAATTGAGTCATTTTGAACCGTTTGAACCTTTTCTTTTTAGCTGGTGGTGAAGCACACAGGTGTCAACATTCAGAAGTTTGTTCCCGGACTGCAGACCTCAGGTATCCGTCTGGATGAATACTTCACCATTGTTCACCCAGAGGTCACCTGCAACATCCACAGCATCAAAAAGTTTATCAACAGCCAGTTTGTGCTGAAGACCAGGAGAGAAATGTTACCAGAGATCCAGCAAAACCAGGCCACGCTCAAACTGCGAGGTATTTTATCCACAGAGATTTATTACACTTGATAATTGTCCAATAATGATTAATATGCATGCGTGTGTGTTTTAGGACAGATGATGTGGATGGAGTCAATGAACTGCATGATCTATCTATGCTCTCCTAAACTACGAAGCCTCCAAGAACTGGAGGAAAGGGGTCTTCACCTGGCAGACATCGCCCAGCACGACACCACGCGAGACCTGATCCTGCTCAACCAGCAGAGGCTGGCAGAGATCGAGCTCTCCAATCAGCTAGAGAGGAAGAAGGAGGAGTTAAGAATCCTCTCGCGCAACTTAGAGATCGAGAAGCAAAAATCAGAAAAGCTCCTTTACGCCATGCTGCCGACACACGTTGCCAACCAGCTTAAAGAGGGCAAAAGAGTAGAGGCAGGTAAAGAAACCAGAGGAACACCCAACAGAATACTCTTATACTTGTCATTTTCCATTCTTTACATGGATCAGACACTTTCTGTTAATCTTTCAGGTGAATTCAAAGTGTGCACCATCCTTTTCAGTGATGTGGTCACCTTCACTAACATCTGCGCAGCCTGCGAACCCATTCAGATAGTCAACATGCTCAACGCGATGTATTCCAGATTTGATCGTCTTACAAACATTCATACTGTCTATAAGGTTTGTGTGGGATTGGTTGTTCCAATTATTTACTATCTATCTATCTATCTATCCACACAGAAACACACACACACACACATAATGTTTTTTGATTATATATTATATATATATGTTAAATTATATATTTTTGTAATATTTAATATAATTTAATGATATCATTTTATTTTATATTTAATATAATAGATTTTTTATTTATATAAATCAAGTCAGTCACTATATATATATTTATAATTGAATATATTTGATATACACTTTATTTATAAAAATCACGTTATTATTTATACATAGATTATAAGGAAAACCTTCTAAATGTATTGGATAATTCACTTACAATAAATCAAAGAGAAAAAAATGAAACAAAAAATGTAACAAAATTATACGGCCTCACAACAGGTAGAGACGATAGGTGATGCTTACATGGTGGTTGGCGGTGTGCCCGTTCCTACAGAAACACATGCGGAGCGGGTGGCAAACTTTGCCCTTGGTATGAGAATTGCTGCAAGGGAAGTGACTAGCCCTATCACAGGACAGCCCATACAGGTATGTGTGTGTTTAAACAGTCGGCTCTATGTCAATAGAAGCTCAATTTGCTCTTGTAGTTTGTTTAATTAATTGATTTATTGTCAATCTAGATCCGAGTTGGCCTGCACACCGGTCCAGTTTTGGCTGGTGTTGTAGGTGATAAGATGCCACGGTACTGCTTGTTTGGAGACACTGTGAATACAGCCTCTCGAATGGAGAGCCACGGAGTCCCTGATCACATACACGTGAGCCCCTTCACATACAGGTGAATGATAGTTTTTGAATGGGTTTGGATTCCTATTGTCACATGGCCTAAATGCAGAGGTGGACAGTAACAAAGTACATTTACTTGAGTACTTAAGTACACTTTTTTAGTATCTGTAATTTACTTGAGTATTATTTTTTCTGGAAACTTTTTACTTTAACTTCACTATTTGAAAGACAAATATCGTACTTTTTACTCCACTACATTTCTGACAAGTTTCTTGAGTAGAAAGTAGTAACTTCAGTCAGGGGAGGATTTTAGTTGCAGGGGTTGCATTTTGGTTGGAAATGAAAATCAGATTGACATCAGAACACGTCGTCAGACTGACGTCAGAACCCGACTGATGTTGGTTTCTGACGTCAACCCGTTTTTCATTTTCAACCACAATACAACGTCTGTCCAACATTGAAGATTAACGTGTTGGATTCTGACATCAACCTGATTTTAATTTTTAACGTTGAGTTTGGTCTTCTAAATGGGAATTTTGTTATCGTTTTTGAGTACTATTATGGCGTTATATGTGTGACTCAATCCTGAGCGAGTAATTGTACATTTTGAGCACAGAGAACTATATTTTGCAAGAACAGAACAGAAATTAACAATCGCAACATAAAAAATTTGTTTGAGCAAAGAAAAAACGATTCCGTGCTCAATAAATGTATTTGCTAATAATAACCCATCTCACGCAGTTTACTCAGGTGCTCTCTCACAAACTTATTCTTTTGCAAATACGTTTATTGAGCACGGAATGGTTTTTTTCTTTGCTCAAACAATTTTTTTTTGCGATTGTTAATTTCTGTTCAAAATATAATGCAATGTGCTTGCAAAATATAGTTCTCTGTGCTCAAAATGTACAATTACTCGCTCAGGATTGAGTCACACATTTAACGCCATATACACTAGATAACAGAAAGGCTAACATATTCATACTAAAAGCCAAAAAAAAAAAAAAACTTTAAATATGGCACTATTTGAGGGAACAGCCATTTGGGTGTTTGAAAACATTGTGGACGTTATTGAGTGCACTTATTCAATCTGGAACTGTGTTCTAGAAATAAATTTGATTTTGATATGAGGATAGGTAGGCAGGCATAGGTAGTATAAAAGGCATAGAAGCATAAGGTACTGTAAGTATTTCATACAACAATAATAAAACAATGCATTGACATTTACTTTTTACTATTGATACTTAAAGTCGGCATGAAATCAAATTTGAGAAATCTTCTTTTTATATGTAATATTGTAGTGTTTATTATAAATGATTTATCTGTACACTTCATTATTTTTTTAAAATTCATGTACCCTTATAATCTTTAATCAAATACATTACCCTTCCCTCCCCCCTCGAAACGACCTCTCTTCTCTTCCGGTCACGTGCAATGGCGAAAGGGTGCGGCCAGAGCCGATGAGGGTGCGGCTATCGGAGCACAGCCTCTCAGAGAACCTGTCAGTGTCAGTGTCCTCCAACGATCCAATCAATTCCCCGAAGGACGGAATCAAGCCCCGCCCTACATTTTTTCAAATTCCAGAAGCCGTTTCACTCGAATATACGTCACAGCAAGGAAAAAATGACAATCTCAACTTCCGTTTCATGCCGACTTTAAGTACTTTAAAAAAAAAGGAGCTCTTCTGTGCTTTTACTTAAAAGGTAACTAAACCCCTGATCAGAGCCTGACTCCACCCACTGGCAATATTTGAAAAATGCTGGAAAAGTGGGCAGAGCACCTGAGACTCTCTGTAGGCAAGGCCGTGTTGAGCTGGTGCATGCTTACGTCACGCAGTACCACAACATCCAATAGGAAAATTCAACTGCAGTAGCCACTGTTCAACCTGAAGATATATCATGGTTTCCAAAACAAATATTAAGCAGCACAACTGTTTGCCACATTAATAATAATATGAAATGTTTCTTTAGCACCACAAGGCTCGATCAATGATGCTAATTCAGCTTTGCCATCACTGGAATTCATTACATTTGAAACTATATTAAAATATAAATGAGTTAAATTGTAAGTATATTTCACAATACTCCTGGTTTTACTGTATTTTTTAATCAAATATATACAGCCTTGGTGAGCATAAGAAACAAGTGAGGTCTTGATAAGTTGATCAATCACAACAGCACTGAGGCCTTCTGTGTCACTGAAATCCAGATCTAAAAAAAGCACTAAACAGAACATCACTTCTTGTCCACAGTGTGTTAAAGGACAAAGGAATCTTTGAGATCGCTGAGAGGGGTGAGATCGAGGTGAAAGGCAAAGGGCTGATGAGAACATACTTCCTCCTGAAGAACCTCCAAAAGAGTGATGAACAGATCATGGGTTTGGTCGACGGAGAGGCGTGCGTGTACCAGGAAGACGCAGAGGTTGTGACAGATGACTCAAAGGGTGAGGAAACTGTTTTATTGGAGTTATTTGACCTCCGTAATGGCTTTGTTTTACCTTCTTTTGACCCGTTGGCCTTCCATTCACTGAAGTAGGGCATGTTGTAAATTTCGAATTTCTGAATTTTCAGCATCATTACTCCAGTCTTCAGTGTCACATGATCCTTCAGAAATCATTCTAATATGCTGATTTGCTGCCCAAGAAATATTTCTTATTATTATCCATGTTGAAAACAGTTGTGCTGCTTAATATTTAGGCAGTGTATTTACATGTATGCTTTTGTTCAAACTGTCATTTGCACAGAGGAAAGCCATGAAGATGCAAACTATGTGCAGAAAGAGGACAAAAAAATGGAAGAAAAGGTTGAGAACGAAAAAAGTCATGCATCATCATCTCTCCAGTCAGGCAAAAGCTCCCCTGATCATTTAATTCAGTTCGATGTCACACCAGCATACGACAACCCCACTGACTTTAAACATCTACACAATGGTCTTCATTCAGACAGCATTAATACTAAGTTCTGCTCGATACTTTAGTCCAACATCACCAAGTTTTAAAAAGATTGAATTTCAAGCCTGCCGTTCAGAGAGCCAGTTCCACAAATGAACAGCCGTAAAGAGAAACACGCAGTACCACATGCTCTGTGTAGTGTATAATGACTGTTTTTCACAACTCTTCAAGAAACAGCAGGGGATTTCTGCTTTGTTGATACAGATTTATCACTTGGGAAAAGCAAGTCTTCCCAGTGCTCATTTGCACCTCCTGGTTGTCCGCTGGTGATGACCGGCTCTAGAAACTCCCCGCTGAGAAATTAATCACTTATTATAGACTGTTTTCATGTGGAAATCAGATGACCAGAGGTAGATAAACATACTGTTGCTGTACAGGGATCTGCCGTCTGTTAGGTAACATGGGAACTAATTATTCAATGTCATTCAACACCATGCGATCTCTCTTTTTCTCTCAAATAAAAACATGACTGCATGAAAATGTTTCTTATGTATTATTAATTCTCTTTGCCTCTGTGTTTGAGGAAAACATGATTACAGATAATATTTTTTAAAAAACAACTCATACTTATGAAATCCACTTTACAATTAGGTACCATTTGTTAACATTAATCAACTGCATTAATTAACATGAACAGTGAAAAAGACACATTAATCATAGTTAATTTCAACATTTACAATATTAAAATAAAAAAGTTGTATCTGTGAATATTATTCAATGGACCTGAGCTAACATGAACAGCTGTATTTTTTATTAACTAACATCAACAAAGAATAATAAATACTGTAACATATGTATTGCTCGTTGTTAGTTAATGCTTTAACTAACGTTAACTAATGGGACCTTATTGTAAAGTGTAACCAGACCCACTTCTATTTTTTGGAGATAAAATAATTAATAATCTTGCTAAATCTTTTTAATAATTTTTTACCAAACATTACAATAATTAATAGATCAAATACCTCCATGCGAAGATTTAAGGCCAAAAAAAATTTTTTTGGGGGGGTGGAGGAGACTCTAGTGACATACAAAAATAAATAAATGTATTCTGCATCATAAACTAATGAACAACACTGCATGCCGAGTGAATAAAAAAACAAATCTTTGAAGTTAATGTCAGCACGTACACACAACCCCTTGGCACAGTAACAAAAACCTTTTCAGCAAGGTTCCCATTTAACAAAGGCAACTGCACAACACATTAAAAATCCAGTACAAACATCTTCAACTCTTCACTGAAGGGATACAGTAATAATTATGTATCACAAAAAAGGAAAAACATCTTAGCATCAAGGCAAACGAATTTCTTAAAATACCTGGAAGAGTATAAACATTCAAATCAGACTTTTTTCTTCATCATCTGTTTTTATAAAGTGCCGCCGAATTCTTCATCAAGAAATACAACACTAGAAGTAAAATCCATTTATACAATGCTGCAATCTTTGACTGCATAGCAGTACGTGTTTTCCTTTTATTCCCCATCTCATAATCCGTCTCGCATGGTTCAGAGGGAAAGGTCAGATTCCGGAGTGTCAGTTTCCGACAGGAACTTTGTGCTCGTTCCAACCTCTTCAGGGATACTCGGAGTGGAGTCACCGTTGATGTTGGCTCTGTGAAACATCAAGCCTGTGAAAAACACAGGAGGTGACGTCATCACTTTTGTTTATGTTACTGCCGATCATTTTTAGGGCCACAACAAGAATAATTTATTCAAGCTTCAGTGACTGCTCAAGCCACAAAATTTGGAGCAAGCTAAGCATTTAGGTGACTCAGGCCTTGAATCTGATCTGTGTGTATGTTCAATGGCGTGTGTGTGTGTGAGAGAGACTCACGCTCCATATCCTCGGCCCCTCTGTCGCTGTGAGCCTCTGTGTCGGAGCATGTCCGCGTCCGCCTCTGGGTGGACTTCTGCAATGCCATTGACTCTTTTGGCAAGCTCGACCTTGAAGGAAAACAGCACCTGCATTTATAGCCACTCAGAAAATAACAGTGTAAGCTGTCTGGAATGAAAACAAGAAGTCTGTGTGTTTTGTAAACATTGTGTACCTTTCATAATTGTAGGTGCCGGGATGGCTGATCGACCGCTTCATCTACGCAATAAGAATAAAAAATGTTTGACTTAAAATGTATGAACAATCACATGCCAGACCAATGGTGTTATGGTGGTTAACTAAACCTTCTAAGCAAAACTATTTCATTAATTAAAATAAAGATGAAATAAAAAAATACAAATATTACATGAAAAACGAAAACTAGAAACATTATCTTGGCAACTAGCTGAAATAAAATAAGCTGAAATACAAAAGTTACAAAAAAATATATATATAAATATAAAAATGAAAACTAAAAATATAACAATAAATGGTAAATTCAAATTATTGATAAATACTATAATATATAAATAATACTAAAATAGCACTGTCATACATCTTCCCAATAAATGGGTGAGTAAAGAACATGTCCAAGTCATATTTACCCCAAAATGAATTTTTTTTAATGTATTTTCCATAAACTAAACTAAGCCTTTTTTAGTTAAGGCATATACCCTTTCAGTTCTCATTACTGTGATGCAAAACATATTTCATTACATTCATGTGAAAAAAATATAATTATTAAATAGGCAAAGATTTAATTATATGATAAAAATGTGCTTAATTTAAAGGTGCAGTAAGCAATTTCTAAAAATGCTGTGGAAAATAGATAGGATCGAGCACCACAACAGACTTGTAGCCAATCAGCAGTAGGGGGCGTGTCCACTCATGATGGGGGAGGAGAGAGAGAGCAAGGGAGACTGTAGAAGGAGAGATGGCTGAGAGACATTACAAAAGAGAAATGCTCATAAGAATATCACTGGGAAAAGAAGGTTTATGATCAGGCAAGAGATTTAGGACTTGCTAAGATTTAGGAGATATCCACTCTTGCATTGCATGTTTGTGCATTTTGGGGGTGGAGAAATGAAGGGAGGGGTGTGTTTGTTTAGGTTGATTTCAAATATCACTGCTCAACAATGATTCTCAGAAATTGCTTACTGCACTTTAATTGATAAATTAATTTAATTGTCATGAAAGTAATGCAAATGTAAAGTAAAAAAACAAGCTAAATATTCTTTATATTTTTTCCCCTATTGATTTTGGGGTCAAATATGATCTAGACATGATATTGTAAGATTCAACCAAATAACTTATATCTTAAATAAAATAACCATATTACACACAAATAGCAAAAGGAACTTTATCCAGGTAAAAATAAACTGTATGTGATTTGTGCTTGTGTCTTTACCCGAGACATCTGGACGGGAGAGGGAGACACAGGGGACATAATGGAATCAGATGGACTGGATTGCAACATGTCAGTCTGAAACTTGGAACTGGCGATTTTCATACATTCTTCCAGTGTTTTGATGAAAGTTTCACAGGTGGCACTCAGTAATGACGACGCCTCATTCCTTGTCTGGGAAATATACCAGAAAATACAACCGTTTGGTTTAAAAGACTAGATTTCTATGACAACCTTTTTTTTTATATCAGATCCACCTATCTGCAATAATTGCTGTGATTACTGTGGTTCGAATGAAAAAACAGCTGAGTGAGTGTCTAACCTCAGTGCTGGCCACAGTAGATTCTCCTTCCTGTTCCACAGACTCCTGAATAGTGTGCACCTGCTGCATTAGTAAGTCACAGTACAGACGCAGCTCTGACATCTTGGTTTTCAGTGATTCTGTGGTTTCTGTTAAATCTGCAAAAACCCATTAGGAGAGGAAATGCAACTGTTAATGGCCCTTCTTATCGCTTAGCAGTCAGGATTACTGGTGTTCAACTAGGAAACATTAATTCAGTATATGAAAGCCTTTTGTCTCTGATCTGTGTGTGTGTGTGTGTGTGTGTGTGTGTGTGTGTGTGTGTGTGTGTGTGTTGTGTGTTGTGTTGTGTGTGTGTGTGTGTGTGTGTGTGTGGTGTGTGTGTGTGTGTGTGTGGTGTGTGTGTATTAGTGCTGTCAAAACAATTAATTGCCTCTAACATAACAGTATACACACACACATTTATATACACTATATATATATATATATGAAGTAAAATGTATTCTAATTATTCAAATCACTATGTCAGAATACCATTATATTAAAACAATATAATGATGAAAAAATATTTGTAAGAAATATGAGTGAATATACTTATATAGTGTTTATATAGTATGTATAAATCAGCTAAGATTTATCTTATATGTATATATCATAATAATAATAAAACAATGTGTATTATTATTTTGGGCATTTAATAATTATTTTATCAACAATATTTCTAAAAATGTATAATTATTATCATTGCTGTTATTATAATTATAGAAGTACATAACATATTCCACATTAAAATGTAATTTTGTTTTGAAAAATGTAAAAGAAAAAAATTAACCAAATATTTTAAAATATGTATTATTCATGAAGATGAAAATGTAAGAAAAAGTTAATTTATTTTAGTTCTTATAAAGTGTTACCAATCATTTACCGTGAGTTGAGTCTTTTACTATGAGAAGGCATAAGGGAATAATAAAAGACCAATGATATGAAAAGATAAGAAAATGTTCAGAGAAGCCTACCCCTTTCTTTTTTGGTTCTAGTGTCAATGAGTCCAGCTTTGGAGCTCCCCAGAGCCACCAAGCCACTTCTGCCTCTCTGCTGCATTCACGGCCTTCACGTAAAAATGCTGCTCCCCTGGTATGATCAGCTCCAGACGGGTTTGTCTGTTGGGTGAACTGGAGCAAACATGAGGAAGTAAAAAATCGACATAAGAATAACCAGTTTATTTTTCTCGTAAAGAATAGAAGGAAGATATCAGAATTTTGCTGATAAGATAAACGATCATCTCACCTTTAATTTCACATACTGACATCTTAATACTGCCTTTGCTGCCTTTACACACGTCATCTTCTGAATCATAGTATGAAATAATGCCATTGTCCAGCACAAACCACCTTGGCTGCCATCCTTTCATAAAATATTATTATTAGATTTAAAAAAAAAACACACACAAAAAAAATCAAACAAAACGTGATTTCTGAATATTCTAAATTTGAGATTTATGACTAGTCTATCTATCACATGACAGGAAAGGAAGTTTGACAAATGGCATATTTGGTATATTAGGCTACTAGCTTTGACATTCAAAAACACCTTAAAGACACACAGCGTATAAGAAAAGAAGCAATTAAAAAACGCAATGTAACAAAGTTTGCACATATTAGCAGCTCTCATCATTCAAACTGAGTACATCTTGTGCATACTTGCAGTGTCCTGTCTGACTGCAGCTCAAGTGTCCACAGTGTCATTCACTTTTACCTGTCATATAGTTTGTCCATTTGTAAAGCACTCCTTCCATTATTCTCCAAGCAAAAAACCCGGTGAAAAACACTTTAAAGCAGCTTTAACAGAGCTTGCACCAGGCAGCTGCTTGTTTGCCCCCTTTACAGGCTAATTAGCATGCTAGCATGCTCCAGGCTAACTCAATGACCCCCATCTACTCGTCATTATGTCAAAAGAGCGGGCGGATCGTAAGGTAACGAGAACAATATATTTGTTTTCACGGTCATTTCTCTGAAGACTGCGCGCCGCACATGCTGTGAGATTCTACTAAAGGTAGAGACGGAGCAAGATTAGGGATGAGATCACTGTTTACAGCCTGAACCGGAAGAGGCGTTTTACTAGAGAGCTTCTTAGCGTGTAGCCACTGCCACTCCACTGTAAAATGAAAAAGACGTGAAAAAAAAAACACTCGAAAGCATCACAAAGTACATTCTAATTTCACTACAGACAGTGACATTTCCTGCGAATTATTTTTTATTGAATATTTGTGACTATTAGACAAAATATACAGATAAAGAAAAACATGTGCAGATATATTCTCATTTCCTTTTGGTCTAAAATTGTCTAAAATAACGTATATGTGTGCTTTTCGTATGTATACAGCCATAATTTAATATTTTGCAGTTATTTAAGATACTATAAAAGTATATAAAATAATAAATGTACATATAAATCTAAATGAGTGAGTAACACGTGACACTTCAACGCGGAAGCAAATCTAGAGCGGAACGTTTCTGTCGTTTTAGAAACTTCTTGGTCACACTTCCTAGAGCCCAGCGTAAATAAGCTGATTAGTCAGGGGAGATGGCCGGAGAGACAGAAGATGAGATCCCTGGTAAAATATTTATTAGTACATTAGTGGTCGATGTAAACAGTTTTGTTATTTGCAGTTGCTACACGTGTGTCTCTTTAGCCGTATTGTCTGTTTATGATTAGCCATAACGGTGCTACATAGTGGAAGTGAATCATGTTATACTGGTGTAAATATGTCTTAACTGCTTTAATGCAATACAAATATTATATGTTTCTGTGTTTATACATATAATTGTTCGTTGTGTTTTTAATTTTAATTTCATTGAACACTCTGTCCCGCTCTTTCATTGACTCCTGTGGCTTCCTATCGCCAAGGCAACCACGCCATGTGGTCACGCCTCTCGCTCTCAATTCTATAATATTTCTATAAAGTAAACAACTAATTGTAACCATCTGAATGTGTATATATAAACAGAGAAACAGAAACTTCGAATTAAAATCATACAAATTATTATTTGTTTACGACATAATATGTTTTTGATAACAGCATTCATTTGAATAAGGCATAACATGAAAACTGTCTGCATTTTTTTATTGTTCTGTTTTTTTTTTTTTTTTTTTTTTTTTTTTTTAGAATCCGGTGCTGTCTTCACTTTTGGAAAGAGTAAATTTGCAGATAATGCCCCCAGTAAATTCTGGTTAAAAAATGATGTACCTTTGAGAATTTCCTGTGGAGATGAGCACACAGCACTAGTAACAGGTATGATTTATGATTTTATTAGTGGATATATTGGTAAAAAAAAAAGTATTGTTCCGTAATTTTTTGCATTCATCCTGTCTCTATTCCGATTGTGTTTAGAAAATGGGAAGCTATTTATGTTTGGCAGCAATAACTGGGGACAGCTGGGCCTCGGAACAAAGACCACTGTGAATAAACCCACTTGTGTGAAAGGTATGACTTTCAGTGTCAGTGTTTCCCGTGGAATTGGGCTACTTTTACACTGTTGCCCCGGGTTGAACTTGAAGCAATCCCTGGGAACTCGAGTTATACCCCCGAACGCGATTGGGCTAGTTTGTTATGCAAACCTGTCATAGTCAAAGAAAGAGCAGTACTGAGTATTTTCTGCCATTCGCAGCTGATAAATCACTTCAACACATTCTCCAATGCTGTCAGTCACATTTAGCTGTAATGGAAAAGTTATCATTAGTTTATCAGATAATAATGATGAGTGATTTTGAATTATTCAGCAGTAATATTATAGTCTGACACACAATTACATGTTTGTTGCTGTAAGAAAAAGGAGATCTTTTCAGGACAAAGCCATAGATTGTCTTAATCCCAATCTGGAGTGGTCTGTAATCTGCATTAATCTGGAAAGCAGAGGGGAAGTGTGTGTAAGAGTTCAACATTTTAACAAATTAGCTTGATATATATATATATATATATATAATATTCAGGTTGTATAATTGTGTTTAGTAAGATTAAATCGTATAGTCAACATGTTTCTGACATGCAATGACCGTATTTTGTTTTCTTAAAGCTCTAAAATCTGAAAGTGTGAAGCTCGCAGCCTGTGGAAGAACTCATTCACTTGTTTATACATGTAAGTTTATTCATCATATTTGCTTTATGTTTTTTGAGTCTGGTAAATCAATCCTGTTTTGTTTTTAATTTGTTTAAGGTGAAATTTGTTTTCCATCATTTTCTGTTACCTTATTTACATATTCTTATTTGTTTACTTATTCCATTAGTCAAGCCAGAAATGGCCATGCCAAACCACTGAAACAAACAGCAATGTATTGAAAGGGCTACAGGGCAACACAGTGGGAACTCTCTGGGAATTTATAATTGTCTTTGCGAATTAAACAGGGATAAGAGAATGTTTAACATTAAAAAAATTACACACATAACCAAATGATTATAACATGTAAGGCTAGTACTTTTTTTTTAAAAAAAAATTAATTTCTGAGCATTTCTGTTTGTTTTTGTTTAGTTTTTTAACAATGAGATCTCAATATTTGCAAAGGCCAAAACAGGACGAAAAAAAAGTTAATGTACACTATCATTCAAAATTTGGTGGACAATAAGATAATTTTTTAATGTTTTTAGCATCATTACTACATTCTTCAGTGTCACTGACCCCAAATGTTTTGATAGCGCTATAGATAACTATTTGCAACATTATAGATTAATCCTCAACTAAAAAACTTGTTTTCTTTGCTGAGCAGCCCGTGGTAACCTGTATGCCTCTGGAGGGAACAATGAAGGACAGCTTGGTCTTGGTGACTGCGATGACAGAACCTCCTTCCACCTGGTGGACTTCTTCAGCAAACATGGGCCTATCAAAATGCTCGCTGCTGGTTCCAATACATCTGCTGTCCTGACGCGTAAGAGTTCTGTTCCATGTCTGTAAGTGTCTGTAAATATGTAAACGGCAAATGTTAACAGTAATGTAACAAAATCTCTGTGTCATCTCAGAGGATGGCAGGCTCTATATGTGGGGCGATAACTCTGAGGGTCAGATTGGGTTAGGAAAGGGGAGTAACGCACTCACTCCTCAGGAGGTTTCTGTGGGGAAACGAGTGTCCTGGGTGTCCTGTGGATATTATCATTCTGCCTTTGTTACCGGTATGTATGCCACTGTAGACAGTATTACCTTATGTCACCATGGCCAATTATAACAAAATATTCAGGGTTAAATACGTTTAACTGCTCAACATTCACATGTTTTATTTAATCTGGAATATATATATATATATATATATATAAGTTTAGTTTGCACTCAAAATTTTAAGGTCAGTACAATTTTATAAGAAAAAAGAAAACTATTTTTATTCAACAAGGATGCATTAAACTGCTGTTCTTTTAAACACTCTATTAATCAAAGAATCCTGGAAAAAAAAAGCACTACGTAAATGTTTCTTGAGCTGCAAATCAAGCATTTTAGAATGGTTTCTGAAAGATCATGTGACACTGAAGACTGGAGAAATGATGCTGAAAATTAATTTTCTGTGATCTTTGCCATCACAGGAATAAATTACATTTGAAATTATAGTAAAAAAAGAAAAATCATACCCATTTTTATTATAGTGAATTATGTGAATTATTATAGTGAATTATTAGGTAGTTGCATATAATAATGGTATTACAATAAATACATTTACTATAAATTACATAAAATTAATCATGTTAAAACAATTAAAAATAATGGCATAATATTACTATTATTGTATAAACAATACTTTTAATAAATGTATCAAAATGATTTAAGAATTGTGTTCAACTGTGTTACATTGGAATATCCATCATTTTAAATCCCCACTTTTTGACAATTCTTGATGACATTCCTACTTCCTCTCCATGATCTATAGAGCACAGTATGGTGGCATTGAATTCATAAAATGTTCATCATTGGACCTTCTATGAAGTCTGGATTGTTGCTAGGTGATGCTTGTTTAATTTGTTGTAGTGGATGGGGCCTTGTTCACATTCGGAGAAAAAGACAGTGGAAAGCTGGGTTTGTCCACAGAGAAGCTGGCCAATCATAAAGTGCCTCAACAGGTGACCGGCATCTCTGATAAGGTGGTAAAGGTGTCCTGTGGAGGAGGGCATACAGTGGCGCTTACTGGTAGGAGAACATCTTTTGCTTTGTGGTTGTTGTTTTTTTGTCTGTGTTTCTTCTTTGTAAAGACTAAATGTTACACATGTCTGGTAATGCAGAGCACAAGGTGTATTCGTTTGGCCTGGGTCAGTTTGGACAGCTTGGCCATGGCACATTCATATTTGAGTCTCGTTTACCGAGAGTGGTTGAGCATTTCAGGAGGGGCAGAGTTAAGCATGTGGAGTGTGGAGAGAACCATACAGCGTTGATTACTGGTAAAACATCTGACAACATCCTTTTATGTGTTGTGATATAATTTCCTCTATGTGTCTTTCCTCTAAAATATATACAATTCTGTTTGTATATGTGCTGGTTTCAGACAGCGGCCTTTTGTACACCTTTGGTGATGGTCGGCATGGAAAACTGGGGCTTGGAGAAGAAAACTTCACCAACCAGTTCAGACCGACCCTGTGTACGAGATTCCTCAACTGCCATGTACATTCTGTACGTATTACTGCCTGTTTATGACAATAAAATTCATTTAATTTCTATCAGGTATATACATTTTCTGCTTTGAAATGGTTTGACCAATATAAATTATAAATTTCATTACCCCGTTCACCCCATTTTCTTCTGAAACAGGAAGGTCTGGACATACCAAAGTATTGCCCTTTTTTATTGTTACATTGTCTAATTTTATTTCTAATAATAGAGAGAACATTTTATCTATTTGTTTTATTTTTATTGCAAAAAACATTTGATTTTGCTCCTGAGGATACATATTTTTGTTCCATTGTTTACAGCAGAGAAATATTTGGGGTCAGTAATATATATATATTATATATATATATATATATATATATATATATATTTATATTATATATAATATTTATTATTTATTATTATTTTATTTATTTATTTGGTGGGGAAAGAAATGAATGCATTTATTCAGCAAGAATACATTCACTTGATCAAAAGTGTCAGTAAAGTCTTAAAATAGTTCAAATGATACAGATAATAATAAGAAATATCTATTGAGCTCTAAATCAGCAATTATTTCTGAAGGATAATGTGACACTGAAGAAACATTCGATTTTGGAATATATTATAAAAGAAAACAGTTATGTTAAATTGTAATAATATTTCACAATATTTTTATGTATTTTTAATCAAATAAATATAGCCTTGGTGAACATAATACATTTAAAAAACTTTAAAAAATCTTAAATCCAAATTTTTTTTATGGTAGTCTTAATGTATTAATCTGCTAAAAGTGTGTATTGTCATTTCATATGAAACAATATGGACTAAAAGCCACAAAATTCTATTTTAATTTCAAGGCATCTGTAAACAGTGTGTGTGCTTTCAGGTTACTTGTGGTGGGTGTCACATGCTTGTGTTGGCAAAGCCCAGGGCTGAAGGGTCGGAGGATTTGATCCTGGAGGAGGATGACATCACAGAAGACTACTTTGAAAAGTCCTGTACTGAGCTACTGGGGGACACCCTAAACAGGAGTCTCTCGGCTCGGGTCAGACGCAGAGAACGGGTAGGTCAATCCTAATGGATCAAAATTAGTGCAACTGATTATCAATTGAACTAGTGGAAGTCTATTTCAAGATTTATAATACAATTTTATGGCAATGTTTAGTATAATATATTACCTAAACAATTATATAAACTAATTTAATATGGATGCAATGTGTGTTGCTTTTCTTCTGCAGGAGCGTTCACCAGATCAGTTTGGACAAATGTTTCGAACACTCCCAGCTCTGGGTGGAAATCATCTGAGTGCATCTCTATCTGTTCCCAGCCAGATCCGTCACTCCCACAGTAACCAACCTGGAAAGATCCCTCACAACAGCCTCAAAAGTAACTGCCTTGAAAACAAGTTCCTCATTGTAAAATGCCATTACCACTTATAAAAATACATCATTCAATCAAAAAGTACCCATTTATTTTCATTTACACTACTGTTAAAAAGTTTAGAATGAGTAAGATTAAATAAATTAATACTTTTATTCAGCAAGAACACATTAAATTGATCTAAAGTGTCAGTAAAGACTTTTACATTATTACTAAAGATGTCTATTTAAAAAATGCTGTTCTTTTGAACTTTCTATTTTAGAATACTTAAGCAGTACAACTAATTTCAGCATTGACAATAATAAGAAATGTTTCTTGAGCACAAATTAGCTAATTACCGGTAGAATGTTTTCTGACTGATCACGTGAAGACTGGAGTAATGATGCTGAAATTTTGTTTTTTGCCATCACAGGAATGAATGACATTTTGAAAGAAATAAAAATTCACTGTAAAAATTGTGTATATTATGCTCAGGGTCTTTATGGATTCTCTCCTCTCTCTCTCCTTTCTCTTCTCCTCCTCTCTCTCTTCCTTCTCTCTCTCTCTCTCTCTCCTCTCTCTCTCTCTCTCTCTCTCCTCTCTCTCTCTCTCTCTCTCTCTCTCTCTCTCTCCTCTCTCTCTCTCTCTCTCTCTCTCTCTCTCTCTCTCTTCTCTCTCTCTCTCTCCTCTCTCTCTCTGCTATCTCTTAAGTTCCTGGAAAGAGAGAGAAATCTCTTGATGACAGAAGCAGTGTGGAGGATAGTGAGAGCGTAAAAGATCTTGGAGAAACCACTGACTTATTAAACCTGGTAGGAGAAGCATGCCATCACTTATGAAAGAGGCATGCATGCTTTTATAATATCTATAGAAAATGCGTAGAAGTAGACATTTAATGATTTGGTTGAAATCCACTTTTAAAAGCAAAAATGACACAGTCTGTAAATACAGTTTACATTTGGTACTGTCTTGTTTTGCCATTTGATGTAAAATCTGGGTCATGTAGAAAAACCAGTTGAGAACCGCTGGTATAAAATCTTCAAAGACTAATGCAAAAGTTTCTTTGTTTTCAGACTCACATAATTAAGATGGACCCTGGCGATAAGACCCTTACATTGTCTCCTATGGAGAAGGTAAGAGCTCATATGGGTTGTTGTCCTAGTAATTTGCTATTTATATGGCCAAATAAAGGTTGTACATTTTTTTTTCAAAGGGCTGCACTCATTTAGACCTCTCCTTTATGCCTGTGTTCTCCGTCTTCTCTTCATTGACTCATTCTCATTTGCTTTGCAGCCTTAAAGCTCATTCTGCTCTCGTTCTGCCTGCTCTGCATGTTCATTCATTTCTCTAACACTTTCCTTCTTTTTATCCTCTGCTTCCTGGAATAGAAGAAGGTTAAGGTTGTGAAAGAGCACGGTAAGGAGAAAGGAAAGCATAGTGATGGCCACGCCCCTTATAGTAAGAGGGCGGAGCTTTCAGCTCGCAAAGCTCTTCCCACTGAGTTACTTAGAAGCTCAAGTGGTAGCTCAGTAGTCGGGGACAGTCTTGGGTCAGGGACGCCCCACAAGTGCCCCAAGAGACAAGGTCATGATAAGGAAAATGTTCTTATCGCTTTGGAGAACAGAAAGCCTGCATATCACCAAGCTGGTGGAAGTAACACCAGATTGGGGTCGGACATAAGCAGAGCTGGATCCAAATCCTACCTGCCCAAGCACACAGAACTGATGAAGTCAAGAGATAAAGTTAAAAAAGGAACAACTGGAAAAGCCCAACCAAGTCAAGAGGCTGAAAGCGAGAAGGTTGCTCAAAAATCAAAAGGAAGTACAAAACCGAACCAAGAGGGAATAGGTAAAGCAAAACCCAAAGATCTTCCATTGGAAGTCAGAAACCAGCCTCAAAAAGTTGTGGGGAAAGAAAAGGAAGTCAAAATGAAACCCATAATTGTTGTTGAACACCATCTTGAACAGACCACACATAAGGACCAAGACCCAACAGGTAAGAAGATCTCAAAAGATGATTTACCAAAAGCTCAGAGGGTGAAAGGTGAAACGAATGCTGCTAAGACAGAAAACAAAAATGTTGTCCCACAGAATAAAAAGTCAGATTCAAAAAAAGACTCAAAAAGTAGCAAGACAATACAAGAGATCTCCACTACTTCACAACAATCCTCACGCCAAGAAGATGTTTCTACAAAGAAGACAAAGAAATCAAGGACAGAACAAAGCCAAGTGCTAGTAGATGACAAGTTGAAAAACACAAAAAAGGGGCCTACCATTGTCTCCGAAGCTGCCCCCAAATCTGAATCGGCATCAGAATCTGAGCAAATTAAGGAAAATCCTCTCATCAAGGTGACATCTTTTCTCCAAGATGTGGGAATGGGAAGTCCTGCTTGTTTACTTGGAGCATCAGCAGTCAGTCAGTTCCTTTCCCAGTCCACACCCCAAAATATGCCAAAACCTCCTTCAAAACAAAGAACTCTATCTGATGTTTCATCCCTGAGTGAGTCCGATGAGGTTTCAAGACAGGAGGAGACTGGAGAAGCCAAGAGGACGGCCGTCACCATCAACATGGCGACAGAATCAGGAACTTCAGATGGGGACTTGGAAAGAAGCAGCATTCAGTCCAACACCGAGGCTCATTCTGAGGTGGGAACATTTAGAAGAAGCGAGGAGGAAGAAGGAGAGGAATCAGACGAGGAGGAGAGGAGGATAGGAAGGGGTTGGTGAACAGAAGGGATGAGAGTGAGGAAGTGGATGACAGTGAGGAGGAAAGCAAGGGGTTGGTGAACAGAAGGGATGAGAGTGAGGAGGAAAGTGAGAGCAAGACCCTTGACAAGGTAGCAAACGATGATGATTCTGAGGTTGACGGTGATACAACGATCAAAGGTTCTAGTGAGGATGAGGAAAGTGAAGAAGAGGAGGATAAAAGTAAAAGCGAGGCAACTGAGGATGTAGAGAGTGAGGCTGAGGAAGGGGAGAGTGATAGAATAGGAGACGAGGAAGAAGAAACAAGTGAGATAAGTAGAAAAAGTGAAGAGGAGAGTGGAGATGAACAGGACGAAAGCAAAACAAGCAAAGAGGAAGCGACCGAGAGCAAAAATGAGAGCTCAAAGGAAGAATCAGATGAAGAGAATGAGGAGTCAGAGGAGAAGGATAGTGAGGATGAGGAAGAAAATGATGTGGAAAGTGACAGTGCAGAGGAAGATGAAGATAGTGAAAAGACTAGTGAAGAAAAGGAAGATTCTGAAAAGCTGGAGAGCGAATCTGAAGATGAAGGGGATGAAGATGATGAAAAGACTAGTGAAGAAGAGGAGGACGATTCAGAAAAGCAGGAAAGTGAGACTGAAGATAATGATGAAGGGGAGAATGAGAGTGAAGCAGAGGAGGAGAGTGAGGAAGTTAAAGAGGATGAGGAAGAGGGCGAAAGCAATGAAGAAGAAGCTTTGAGTCAGGAGGAAGAGGAAGAAGAGAGTGAAAAGGAAGAGGAAGAAGAGCAGGAGAGCAATGACGGAGAGGAAGAAGAGCAGGAGAGCAACGACGAAGAGGAAGAAGAGCAGGAGAGCAAAGAGGAAGAGGAAGAAGAGCAGGAGAGCGAAGACGAAGAGGAAAAAGAGCAGGAGAGCGAAGACGAAGAGGAAGAAGAAGAAGAGCAGGAGAGCAAAGAGGAAGAAGAGCAGGAGAGCAAAGATGAAGAGGAAGAAGAAGAAAGTAATGATGAGGAGGAAGGCAATGAAGAAGAGGAAACAGAGGAGGAAGAGTCTGAAGAAAAAGAGGAGGCAGAAGAAACAGAGGATGAGGAGGGAGAAGAGGAGGACAAACAAGAAGAGCAAGAGGAGGAAGAAGAACAAGAGGAGGAGGAGGAGGAAGAAGAGAAACCCAAAGCCAAAAGAAAACCTGAAAAGGCCTCTGAATCCACCAAACAAAAGTCAAGTGTGAAAACAACAAAACAGCCGACAAAAGGCAAACGTGCCCGAGCGCAACGCCAGCAGTCAGACGACGAGTCCCAGGAGTCTCAGCAGTTTTGGGATGATGTTCTTCCTCAATACCTCAATTTAAAATAACTCAACAACCTCTACCTGCTTTTACTGAGCATTATGTACATGCCTTTTATGTTTTTTCTTGCTTCTTGCTTTTGTGACATATATTTTAAATATTTTTATTTCGCCAGTATTATTCTTGCAATTTCGCCCATGACATTTTTATTAAATGTATTGCTTCACATTTTTTATTTTCTATTTATTTGTTTATGTTTTCGTAAGTAATGATATGCTCATGCAGTAATGAAGACCTCATGATGTGCCTTAGGACATATGTATCTGATGGACAGCCATGTTCGTTTACTAACAAATGTGCTTGATTTGCCAATGACCATGAATCAGCACTATCAATGACTTCACATTCTTACAAATACAACAGGGCACATTTAAAGATGCCTTCAAGTAAGAACTCTTACAAAAATTAAAATGGCAGCTCATGATCTTTATGACTGGAAGAAAATATTTGGAAAAAAATAAAGTTAGTCATTAAGTAACATTTAGTTCAAATTTTGCACTTGTGTTTGTTCTGTGCGTTTTTGTTACATTTAATAGGCAATAAACTTTTCATTTATTTATAACTATTTGCATGTGTTTTTAAATGAATACCTGTGTTGTTTTATACTTGTTTTAGTAACATTGCATTGCATTTTATTTAAATATAAAAAGCACAGATTTTCCAAACTATGGCTTTTAAAGCTAACATTTTGTATGCTTTACATAAAGAGAACGACATGATATAAATATATCATGCTGTACTAGAGAGTTTCAGCATCATAATAAGTCATTGTAATTGTAATCGTGCAAATAAAGAAAGCCATATAAGATATCTCCAAATTCAAAGCAGTTGCAATCAGGCAGAAAACCGAAAATCCTTCATTGGACAGGTGAGGCTGCCCTTACATCTGTAGAGCTGGTCCTTTTCTAGTCCTCCTAAATAGATCCCTAGTCATGTAATCACCTACTTGTGTTTCTTTATACATGTAGTTTGTTAGTTCATTTTCATTTTAAAATGAAAAAGACTACCTGACTCACATTGAACCCTCATGTTCAATCATTCCAGTCACTGATTGTCTTTTCTCCCTTTTTGCACAACCACCACCGATCTCTCCAGCTCCGCACTGATGAGATCAATGGAAAGATGGAGGGAGAAGATGAGGAGGAAGAATATTTAGAGGATGAGGAAGAAGATGATGATGATGATGATGATGAGGAGGAAGATGAGCAAGAGCATCCAGAGGAAAAAGAAGGGGGAAAGTGTGAGGAGAAGGAAGATATTCTAGACGAGAAGAGAAAAGAGACAGTGGAGCCGGAGCAAAGCACTACAGAGCCAGACACACAGGTGCCCTGAAACCTTTCATTCATATCATTTAGTATGAACCTACTGCTTAAAGCTGCTGTCCGTAACATTTTTAAGTTAAAAATAATCCAAATTAATTATTTTAAAAAAAAACATCTTCAGCCAGTGTTCAAAACTATCTGCCTGCCATAGGTAGATTCAAAACGGTTAGCTTGTAATAATGATTTTAATTCCAGTGGTACTGGTGGGTTTTCGCGGGAAATTCGAGCATGTCTTTGCGTCATTACGTCACATCCGTACACATAAAGAAGGAGTTTCGGCTAGCCGGCTATACTGCGCGTGAGGAGATGTAGAGATAGGCTTTTCTCCCAGCACTTTACATGATTAAACTTATGGCGGATCCAGAAAGATCCAAACAACAATCATCAGTGTCAACTGGAGATTAACCAGTTATAAAACCCAAAAGACTTCGGATTTAAGGTGGAAAAAGAAAGGAACCGTCTCATGCGAACACAAGGATACACATCGGTGGGGCTTTTGAAAGGTGCGTGAACTCCCGAAGGGGTTCGAAACGGAATAAGAGACGGCTTTGTCTGCTGAACAAGTAAGACATTTCAATAGTTCAATCGTGTAACAGTACGTTTTCTTAATTCACACAGTTATGGAGTTTCCTTTGTTGTGCCTTTCTCGTTTGCTAGCTATTATGGAGAATATGAATTCTGAACTACACAGGTAATCATAAAACACATTAAATAACGTTAGTCACGCAATGCTGATGTTGTTAACATGAACAATTTGAGAATAAAGTAGGCTATGATTTGCACGGTTGCTGTAAATCGCGCTGATTAAATCTAACGACTGCTTGTCATGTCGAATGCTTTTCCCCCTTAGTTGATCAGAACACAAATGGATGTTACTTACTTGTTCAGAAGACATTTTCCGGTGAAAATTCTTATGTTGGTCAAGCTTTCAAAAAGTGAATCTGTGATTCTGAATGACAGTATCCACACAGCGCGGTGATTGACAGCAGCACTCGCCTCTAAACACTGTGTTCATCCGCGCTGTTTCATGCCGATTTACAAACCGACGTAAAGATGATAGTTCCGCGAATCACTGCAGTTACAGATTTCGAACAGAGATGGCGACAAAAAGGGAAAATGCTACAGACTGCAGCTTTAAGCGTGGCTCTATTGCTTTGTGTGTGTGTGTGATGTAATGTTCTTACTCCTACAGAAAAAGCAGATTATAAAAGAGGCATCCGTCCCTGATGAACAGATAAAAGGTGAGTTTTTTTTTTTTCAGCACCCTTTCATAATCCCATACAGACTCTAAGAAAACCACAAAAAAAGAGGTTTGTGGCTTTTAGGCCATTTCCGTTAGCTTTGAGGTCATCTATATATGGAAGCTTATTTCCACCACAGAATAAAAATATAAAAAAGGTTGCAACTGTTTTTTTCATAATTGGAAGTTTATATATCTCACAATTCTGGCCTGGTCTGGTCAAATTATAAGTTTTACATCTTTACGTTCAGAGGTTTTTTTCCTCTGAATTCTGTGTGTGTGTGTGGGGGGGGGGGGTATAATATTTTTATTTTATTTATTTTATTATATTTTATTTATTTTTTTTGGACACTTATCCTGACCGCATGCACCTGCAGAAAAAAGTCACAATTGTGAGATGTAATCTCAGTATTCTGAGAAAAACAACATAAAAGATATAAAGATATTAACTCGCAATTCTGAGGGGGAAAAATTCCAATGAGCAATTGCAAGGACAAATTCACAATTTCCTTTTTTATATTATTATTTATATTATAATTCCTTTCCTCGTTCTTTTCCTCATGTCTTAGCTCCACCCCCTCAGGATGCGAGGGAAGGATACTGTGTATCCTCGCTCATGACTCCTCAGGAAGCTTCCTCGCTCCTCGTTCCTCTCCTTCTCACAGTGCAACAAGAGATTTGAGAAGCCCGTCAAGATAGCTGAGTTAGGTCGGTTTCCGGGTCACGGGCTGGAGGACGGAGGAGCGAGGAAAAGAGGAAGCATCAATTTAAGTATTGAGAAGCACCTATAAACTATTTAAACGAAAGGGACGAGTCCTTTGATATCCCGGTCATCTTTCATTTTTATGGTGCAGTATGTCCATGATTGGGAAGAGAGTGATTGCACTGTACTGTAATATAACTTGGGGAACATAAATGAAATGTATATTCACCAAAATCAAATGTATTGATTTTAAGCAGCTTTTTTCTGTCTTTCTCTTTTGCTGTTGTTGTGAATTCTGAAGATTCTGATCCTGCTACGCTTATAAAGGAGGAGACACAGTCAGAGAGGAATGGAGTTACAGAAGACAAACCTAAAACTCGTTTCGGCTCTAGAAACAGGGTATTTAACCACTCAAACCTTTTCATCTTTATAATAAACACTCGTAAACAACCACATGCTTAACACACAAGCAACCACGTAGCATAACATCTTTCCACATCAGAGTTTAACCTTTGTTTGATCAGTTTCTTCTTTCCTATCTTCAGCTTTCTCTTTTCAAGAGATCTCCCACCAAAGGGAATCAAGCAGAGAGCAAACCAGCAGCTGATGGTCCACCTCAGATCTCAGAGACTCGAGGACCCGACAGTTCTAGCAGTCAAACACAGATCGGAGGCCCGACCACTGCATCCAATCGATCACGTTCAGCCACTTGCAATCTGCTTTGACATCTTTCAGCTGGGTTTGACATGCTGTTTACGCTCAAACCTTCTCAATTGAAAAAGAGACTGGAATAAAAACTGGAAGTAGCATCGAGATTTAACACAAGCTACATCCTGTTGGTGGTGTTAATGTTACTGTGCCTTGTGCTGCAAAGCAGACCACAGAAAATGACTAGCTTTTACTGAAAACTGAGTTAGATTTTAATTTTAAGTATAGATGTGAGCTATAATGGTTTTGTTTTGGTACTACATTGTATAATATTTATCCTTTATATGTTTTCAGTGTCTGATTTATACAACTTTTTTATCAAAGGCATTCTTAAAGTCATTACTGGGGAGTAAATAATTATATATGTATGTGTGTTTTTTATACCTATTTATTTGCATTTGATGAAAGACTTTCAAAGCACCTGTGCACTTTATATATTTAAAATTTCAGGGTAATGTGACAAATTTTTTGTCCTTTTTTGTGAGAATCATCTAAAAACCTTTGTATTTGATGTGATACAAGTAAACATCAACTTAAAGTTGTCTCCCTTCCTTTTTGATATATATACAGTACCGTAGTACTTTTAAAAAAGTAGTCTCGATCTCACCATGGCTGCATTTATTTTATTGTTATAATCAAAAATATTGATGCATAGAAAGTTCAAAATAACAGCATTTATTATAAATACTTTTATAATAATACACTTTTTTGTTAATATTTATTAATTTCATAAATGTCTTTACTTGTTTTTTTTAATCAATTTAATGTGCCTTTGATAAATAAAAGTATTTATTTCTTTTTTTCTTAGTCTTCTTTTCTTATAATCTTACCCAAAACTTTTGAATGGCAGTGCATCAACGTTTTATTTTTTTGTTGTTTTTTAAACGGTTTTTAACATTGACAAGAAATGACACTGAAAATTCAGCTTTGCCATCACACACAGAAATAAATTACATTTTAAAATATGTTACAAGTTAATTTAAATTGTAATAATATTTCACAATATGATGTTTTTATTGCATTTTTGATCGAATACAGTATAAACACTGGGGAGAGAGAGAGAGAGAGAGAGAGAGAGAGAGAGAGAGAGAGAGAGAGAGAGAGAGAGAGAGGAGAGAGAGAGAGAGAGAGAGAGAGTCGAGTCACTGATCATTAACATCCAAAAGAGAACACTCAACTTTTTTAACCACCTGAAATCCAGCCCCCCAGACACACTTCACTCCAAGGCCCTCCGAACCCAGGAGCTGAGCCCAGAAAAGAGTCCCCTTTGTCAACTGGTACTGAGACAAACTGCCCCACGTCAGAGACCGTCTGAGCAGCCTCAGAACAACACTGCCCTCCAAACACCAATCAGTCTAGCCAATCATAGCACAATGCAAAGAAACCTATCTGGAACATTGGAAAGAAGAAACTAAAAGCCAAAGTAGACTAGAATGTTATCTGACCCTAAAAAGAGATTATAAATTAGCAGAATATCTCTCTACTGTCAGAGATAGAAAGCAGAGACAGATCCTAACCAGGTACAGGCTCAGTGATCACAAACTGGCAATCGAAACAGGAAGACACAAAAAATCATGGCAACCAAAAGAGAACAGAACGTGTGATCACTGTTTGACAAGTGAGGTTGAGACAGAGATGCACTTTCTCCTACAATGTGAAGCGTTCAAAGACACAAGAAACCATTACTTTAACAAATTTAACTATATAATCCCAAATTTCAAAGACCTGAATGAAATTTCTAAATTAAAGTTTCTCCTGGGAGAAGGAGACAAAACTTATCTTGCTGCCCAATATGTACAAACATGCCACAACTTGAGAGGCAATGAGTGACCGACCGACACACACACACACACACACACACACACACACACACACACACACACACACACACACACACACACACACACACACACACACACACCACACACACACACACACACACACACACACAAATATATCCAAACATTGTGTTAAATGTTTTTTTTTGTATATCTATATATATATATATATATATATATATATATATATATATATATATATATATATATATATATATATATATATATATATATATATATATATATATATATATATATATATATATATATATATATTTTTTTTTTTTTGTATGCTTTGGCAACATTGTTTCAAAAACGTTCATGCCAATAAAGCCCCTTTGAATTGAATTGAATTGAATTGAATTGAGTCGGAGAGCGCCAGTAGGTGGCAGCACTCAATCGCTATAATGTTGCTAACATCAGCCTTAGTTGTCAGTGAGAGAAAAGCTACAGTCATCTGAATAGAGTTTGTTGTCCAGACTCCAGATTTTTGTTTTAAAACTGATAAGATGGAGGAGTATCATTCTGGAGATGAAGTAGGTGTCATATAAGGCATTACATGGTGCAACTGGTTATTATCTGTATAAGCTTTCAAAGCTGGTAAACAGAAGAATGGCTTTTACCGCTAACTTAGCCTGCTAACCGCTTCATCCGGATAGAAACATAATATCACTTCATCATCCATAAACGCTCATATTTTGACATCATTACATCTTTATATATACAGATCAGTAACAGTTCATTTCGATTTATAATTTACATATTTTTGTTGTACATTTTTATGGAAAATGCTTCAGGGTGTGGCCAAATCATAACGTCAGCTTGAATCTTAAAGGAGAAATATCAACATATATGTATTCATAAACTATTATTTTTTAACATTTTGAGTTTTTTACCCCTAACATACATGTCTAAAATGTACATTTTGGTCACTGAATATAATGTTGTGGATGCTCTTTTAAACCAGTTTGACAGTGTGTTGTCTCTTTTCACCTTTCAAAACCTCTAATTTCAGATGTCTTTCAGCCCAGATGAAGCAAGTAATGTTGTTAAGGAGGTAATATTCACTGTCAATATATATATATAACAACATTAAGCACCCTATGGTGTAGCCTATCTCACTGAATGAATTGCATTGTTGTGTGAGTCTCATGTCTAACTCATGCCTGCAGGATTAATGCTAGCCTATTTATTTGAGTGCAAGTCTGCTCCATTAACTCTCTCTCTCTCTCTCTCTCTCTCTCTCTCTCTCTCTCTCTCTCTCTCTCTCTCTCTCTCTGTGTGTGTGTGTTTATATCTGTCAGTGCATTGAGGGTATTATTGGAGGCGTGGACTACAGCCAGAACAAAGTGAACCAGTGGACAGCCAGCATAGTCGAACACACTCTCACTCAGTTAGTGAAACAGGGGAAACCGTTCAAGTATATTGGTACGAGCCTTTCCGATTGAGTTCATCTTCTATACAAATATTTAATAGGTTATAGATCTGATAATATATTTATAAGGCTATACAATCATCTTTGCACAAAGCTGAAAGACATTATACAAAGTGCAGTTGTTGATTCTATATATTATGTATATATTTCAGTCAACTGCGCTGTGATGCAGAAAAGCGGCGCTGGTCTTCACACAGCCAACTCTTGTTACTGGGACACTACCACTGACGGTAAAGCTTTTAGATCTCTAGAACTGCTTAGTGCTTCAATAGCGTTAGCTCATCCTGACCAAAAGGATATAGCAATACAATGGACCCTGTGATGATGCGTTTCCACATGTATCAACATTGCAAATCTCGAACAGTTTCGCATAAATATGTCCATTATATGGACCACATTGGCCTTCGCTCTTGATAAAGTTGAAATAGATGCATTGAGTGCATTTTATTAATTTTGGTAAAGTATGTTTATGTTGCTGCTATGAATATGCAGTTAATATGTCCATGTTTTTATATTTAATACATGTCATTTTTTATTTAAAGTTATTGTATTTTATATAAAGACTTGCTTAATTTACATTTGTATAAAATGTGTATAATAGGAAATGTAAATCTTTGGACACCGTTTATGCAAATATCTTTATCATGTTATATTATTATTATATTTTATTAAATTATTTTAGTTTTATTCACTTTTAAGTTCTGCAGTGTTTTTACAGTTCAAACATTCCGTAGTCTCTCATGAAAAGTTTCAAATAATTTTAGATTAACTTTCAAAGTTTCATGTCTGTCAATATCTGTTCTTGTGCGTTATATTCATTGCATCTATAATAAATTAAAGGGTACCTATTATGGCATTTAAAATGTTCCTAATATTGTTCTGGGAGTCCCCAACAACAGTTTTACGAGCATGCCATGACAAAAAACACTTTTGTTGTCTTATAATATGCATTTATTTTTACTTGATTTGCTCACCGAGTCCCATATGAATCGTTTAGCGAGTCATTTTTTCAAACCCCGCCTTTGCGTGACGCTAAACTGCAGTGATATGTTAGCTACCATAGCCCAAAGTTTAGTGGTAAAAGCACATTCAGTCTTTGTTTGCGTTAGCCCAACGCATAAACATATTGATAATGCAGTACTAAGAGGTAACGTTATAGCTATATTCTTTATGACAACTCCATTAACAACGACAAACACTTCACATATTTCAATACAACTGACGACCTATGCGCTGTGCGTACACAACACACACACATACTTATTGAGCATGATACATAAAACATAAAAGCAACAATTAATATTAATAATACTTACAGTTTGTGATTCGGAGAAGGAAGCTGATCCAAATAAACTCGGTACTGAACCTCTTCCTTCAGTATCAGACGGCTCGCAAATCCATACTTTATAGCATTTAGGTTTGTGAAGCAATCATCTTCAAAATTATGCGAACACAACAAAGTTCGGCTATACTTCTGTGGTATAGTTGTATATATGAACTGTAGCCACTTAGTCTTCAAATGCTCCTCACTGGGCAGATGAAAAAAGTTTGCTTTTGCGTCGCACTTCAAAACAGCGTCTCAACATGATGTTAGTTTTCCCTGGCGTCTCCGACAGGGTTGCCAGGTCTGCACAACAAAATACTCAAATAGCGTTCCCGGGTGTTTCCCAATAACAATCATGTTCCAGTGGGTAAAACAATCGCGTCAACCCGTGCACTACACAAACAACCCGCGGAAACAGTGCAGGCATACGGACCTGGCAACACTGGTCTCCGAACGCAATAAGTGGGCGTATCTTATTCAAATAACTTGTCAAGTTGACGTCAACTAGACAAAGGAAAAGCATCGTTCGTCGAACGATTCATATCAGCGACTCAGAGTCATCTCTTACTTTTGAGAGACAATAACTTTGTATACGGTGAACTTTCATGTTTTAAACTTTGCAGGATGTTTTGTTCACTTAGATCTATGTTACACACTACATGAAGGGCAATTTTCAAAAATCCATAATAGGTATCCTTTAAAGCATGGTGATCCCCCATACTCATAATTCTTATTACTTTTTGTTTTAAAACCTGTATTTTGTAAAATGTATGGTAATTATGTGGCACTATAACATGATTTTGCCAGATATGATTCAGATGAAGTAAATAAGATGAAGGATTTTGTGCATCTGATTTCATTCTAGTATGTGTGTGTTTTCGCAGGAAGCTGCACGGTGAGGTGGGAGAACCGCACCATGTACTGCGTCGTCAGTGTGTTTGCAGTGGCTATTGCGCTATGAGCAGGAACCAGGGCTGAGATGTGACACACACAGGCACAGATCGAGAAAACTACCTTCGCTCTGACGATCATAGCATCATGTCTGTTATGAAGCCTTCAACACACCGGCTAAGACTTAAACCATGTTCAACTTGTCTGCTTTACCTAATCTGCAAGTGCTTGTCTACCACATTGTACGTGTATTTGTTTTTATTTTATTTTTGAACTTGCAAAGGTTACATGCACCTTTGCTCTGTATAGAATATGTTGATGTTTAATTATTAAAGTTGTCTGCTTTGGGTTTAATAATCCAGTTGAGGAAAATTAATATATCAGGATGTTTGTCTTCATTCTTTTTTGGGGGGAGGATTTGCACCCATAGACATTTTTCATATCTGAAAATATAGGCTATTTAAACCACATACAAAATATTAGGGGAAATGTACAACAATGCAAGGATGTCACTTCATGTCATAATATGTGTTTTATGTTATTTCTGGGAACTAAAACTGAGTTTTTACACTTCTCCTAAGTTTGAAATCAGCAAGCACACAATAATTTTGCTGAAAGAGTTATACATTAAGTGGATTCAGTTTTTACACACACGTCCATCTATAAATCCCATACAGAATTGTAGCACAATGTTGAACACTATCAATTGGTAACCCACTATCTGAATGAAAAGGACTGAAATTGATAACCACCAAATTTCGCAACTCAAGATTTCATAGGGTTTATTTAACTTCCACTAAAGAAATGGGAAGCATGTTTGGATAGCAGGGTAGTTTCGCACACTAATATAATCTTTATAGTATATAAAAATCGATTATTTCTGCATCATGCACAGCCATGACATATCTAGACATAATGACAAAAACTTGCAATACAAAAAATCTATTCTTAACAAGAATTTCATTATTTTAAAACCTAAACTGTTTTAAACAACTAACAGTGAAATACATTTTTACCAATTCAGTAAGACAAAATGCGTATTTAAGATACAATCTTTGAAAACAAGTATTAATACTATACACAGTCATTTTATATATATATATATATATATATATATATATATATACACACACACACGTCAACATTTGAAGTGGATAACGGGTATTGTTCAAAATTCATGTATAACTTTGATTAAAGGTTTTGATCCACTTCAAATGTTGACTACTGTACGTGTATATTAAAAAACAAGTCCAAAAAGACTCTTTAAGAATTCGTTCTTGCAGTTATATACGTTGATTTAAAATGTGTTAATCAGTATCCATAGGTTCTGATACACATGAGTTGTCCAAATGGTGGTGAAGCACATCAGAAGTTTTCTTTGTTGAATATAAATTCAGCTCCAGATTCCGTGTGTGAATGACACTGCTTCCCCAGAGCTGTGGCCAGTGCCGTGGGACCACACAGGAAAACGCCAACTTTTGAACTGAGAGAAGGAAGAGAAAACAAATAATATTAAGCAAGCCTTTAGAAAAGCAATTTTTCACTAAAGCAATAAGCCCCAAGAAGCCGTGGTTTACGGTGAATTTAGAACAGCTAAGGGGCATTTATAGGCACGAGTGTTTTTAGATTAATTTACAAAGGCTTTGAACGTGGCTCAACCAATTATAATCAAGGACTGGCAGGATCTGTTTTATAATGGTTAATTTAGCACACTCTACATACCCTGGGTGTTGGGTAGCGATGGCACTGAACTCATTGTCCCAGTTGGGTTTACCATACCGGGTCTTCTGCTTAAGCCCAGTGATAGGATCATCCTCCGCCTCATATTGAACCCTAAGGTGGGCCGCCTTTAAACAGTAATCAAAATAAATGATCAGAGGACTGTTCGTATTTCAGTGAAGTTCAAAATGGTTTACATTATCTTCCATTCAACAAGCACATCTTTTCGCCCACCTCAGTGTCTTTCCAGCGTGTGAGATAGATGTTGTAACTGAGGAAATCGCTCATGTTTTTCTCTGTCATCTGTCTTTCCAAACTCTGCAGAAGGTCTGCGAACCATTCAAAAGCCTGCGTCTCCGGACACAGCCAATAGAAATAGATCTGCACAAGTCAAATGTCAGAACATTACTTTAGTAACCCTTGCGATCCACATTGGTTACATTACTCAACTTCTTTCAGACTATTGGAAATTTTATTACATTCTATTTTTTTCTATAGTCTTCAATTGCAAAACATCTTTAAAGTAGAACACATACATTTTACACTTTTATTCATATACTGTATATATATATATTATTCCTAAAGTATATTATATATATTCCTATATGTAAAAGAAACGTGGCATCTGCAAACAAATGAAGACACAGATGTTGTTCTATCACTCAAAGTTTGAATTGCTAAACTTAATACTGTTCATCACCTTTTTGGTGAAGACGTTTTTGTTCTCCTGGACGTGTTTGTACCACACAGACTTCAGAACAGAAGCGAAAGGTGTCACACCAATACCGGCGCCAACCAGCATCACAACTTCATACCGAAAGACGTCTTCACTGGCCGTCCCAAACGGCCCATCCACAGCCATCCTACACAGAGAACACCAGACAGACATTATGCATGGCAAACTAGCAGACTGAACATTCTTTGCAAGACGTTTCACAGAAAGAACTGAGCATTGCATTGTTCTTTTGTCATGTTGTACATTCTTCCAGTTCTGTACTGAAGGAGGAAGAAATTAGGAAACACAAAGGAAGAAACGGCAACAAAAATTCACTCATGTTGAAATCGCCGTATTGCCTACCATCTTATCAAACAGAAACCTGGTCTTCCCATACTTCTCTTTTTTGCAACTGTGATTGTACGCCCACATCCCCTTTTTACACATGCATTTTCCCATTTTACAAGTGAAACTCTCTAGTACTATTTAAAACACTTGCATCTGTGTAATTCAAGTTTTTGAGTTCCACAAGAAAAATGTGACATTAAAAAGATAGTTCACCCAAAAATGATAATTTGCACGTTAATATTCACCTTCATGTTGTTCCAACCCTGTATGACTTTCTTTCTTCCGCAGAAAAATTTTCTTATCCATACAATGAAAGTTAGTGCTGTCCAAAACAAGTCATACAGGTTTTGAATAACATGAGGGTGGGTAAAATGATGGCAGAATGTTCACCATCTCTTTAAATAACTCATCTGTCACTTTAATCTTACTTCGGTAGAGTCCAAGCATCCAGCACCACAGTCTTGTCGCCTCCACAGGCCGTATAAAGGGCTTGTGTCCAATCCCCTACAATTCGGATATGCACGCTAAGGTGGTCTTCCTCCGGGGCAGAGGTCAGGGTGAAGGGATGCCACTCCAACTGAGAGATCGACGGGCACTGGATGAAAACATACTGTCCCACCTCCATCTTAAAGCCCTTCTTCTTCATCTGCAGCTCGAGGGTTTTGGAAGGGTGCGTCACTACCTGCAAAGTGGCGAAATATGGTGAGGGGGGAAGAAATTGATTGGTTGCTAATCAAATAACTTGATTTCCTAACCTTGGTGATCACCACTTTCTGCTGTGAGCGATAGAAGCGCACCAGTCTCTCGCAGACGTATAGAAACATGGGGCCAACCACCCACTTCCACGTCTGTAAGAGGAAGTACATGTGTTTTAAATGCTGATAATAAATATGTATTTATGTGCTAAAATATGGTCATTATGCAAGCCTGTTTCCACCATAAAATAAAATTAAAACACAATGAACTAATTTGTTCCCTTGTTTTAGTTTAAACCATGCCCACAAACTAAAAAATTGTTCCCACAACTTAATTTGTTCCCTCGATTTAGTAAATCTTGGCCATGTTGTACTAATTTGTTCCCTAGTTTTGATTTAACTTAAAACAAGGGAACAAATTATTACAACATGGCCACAATTTAGTGAAACAAGGGAACATTATTTAGTAAAGCAAGGAAACAAATTATTATATTGTGCGCACAATTTACTTAAAACGAGGGAATTGTTCATTCGTGGCCATGATATACATATTTTTCCCAGCATGTCATGTGCGGGTTGAAAGAAAAAAAGCCAGAATTGTGAGATGAAAAGTTGCAATAAGTTTATATCTCACAATTTGGAGTTTATAGCTCACAATTCTAAAAAAAGGTCTTAATTACAAAAAAAAGTCAGAATTGTGAGTTTATATCTGACTTTTTTTTCTCATGATTGTGATATATAAGTTAGCAATTGTGAGTTATAAAACCCAAATTGTGAGATATAAACTCGCAATTGCGAGAAAAAAAGAATTTTGAGATTAAAGTCAAAATTATCGTTTTATTTTTTTATTCCATGGCAGAAACAAGCTTCCATAGATAATAGATTGTATTTGAGATCTGAGATTAATGATATACCATCGGTGCGTTCCCAGCAAAGACAGGTTCAGGGCAGTTGGTGCCATTTTGACCCCAGGTCTCAAACTGGCTGTGACATTTAATAGGGTTGTGCACTTTTTCACTTTCAAGAGTCTGGCCTCGCACAATACGCCTACACAGACATATTGTTATTGCATAAAAATTATGCATGATATTTCTCCTGCTAGCATTATGTACCTGTCAACATGTACTGTATTATGACTGAGATGTGCCATCAATTTACATGATGCTTCAATAAAGGCTGCTGGAAAACATAAAACCTGCCTTTTATTAGCTTAAAACTACAAGCCCAACCATGTGTTCACTGGCATGAATGAACAGAAATAGTTGGTGTTTTCAAATCAACAACTATTAGCACTGAGCAGCAGGCTTGCAAAAGACAGTGAACTGTGGGACTGATATTATATGATTTTCATATTTTAAAATATATAGTTTATTTTAGAATCTATACATTTTTTTAATCTTTTACATCTTAAGCCAGGGACACACCAAGCCAACGGTCGGCCGTCGGGCCATTTTTTAGGGTTGGCCGACTTTGTCGGATTGGTGTGTCCTACCTTTAATGGCAAACTGAATTTTCAGCATCATTACTCCAGTCTTCAGCGTCACATGATCCATCAGAAATCATTCTAATATGCTGATTTGCTGCTCAAGAATATAAAACTTCTCTCTAGATGTATTATTGCATTTGTTTGTTCAAAACAGGACTATCTAATGTATCATATTGTGAGAACAATAAAAATATGAATTGAATTAAACCCTCACCCAACTCCATGAAGCACCAAACCAATGAAAAAGACGATGAACAGGTGATGGGTGAACCAGAACACCTCGAAATACGACCTTCTGATGACCTCCATGGAGGAAGTGATGATGAGGATGAGGGCGAGGGTGATGACCACCCCCGTCAGTCCCGCTATAGATGTGAACATCACTATAGTTGGGTTCTGGGAAATCCAAAACACAAAAAAATTACCATAAAAAATTACTGTCAGAAAGAGACAAAGTTAGAGTAGACGGCCATTGTGCAGTTTTCAGACTGATATACAGTACTGTTCAAAAGTTTGGGGTCTGTATTCATATTTTTATTCAGCAAGGACAGTGGCAGTTAAGAGATTTAAAATGTCACAATATATTTTAAACAAATGCTATTAAAAGAAAATCTGTTGTAAGTTCTCCTTAATTACAGTATCATTTTTTTTAGCAGTGTCGATTGTGTTTCAACATGGCACTATAAATGTTTTTGTTATGATCATAAGCTTTTCATCCTCTCAATTTTCTATTTCTGGCTATTGTCCACTGGGTCGTCATTGCAACACTATGGCAACAGAATTTTAAAAATCATGTGATCACGAAGCAGCATGATGTTTCTGTGATGTAACCGTGGGTGGAAGTGGGAGGTATCCTACGGGCCTGAAGTCAGATCAGTTGGAGGTTCCTTGCGTAATGAGCAGAATCAGTGTTTTAGTGGGAACTTCTGCTGACACTGAGAATGTGGAAATCTGAAACAAAAACGTGTGACTGAAATGAGTAAAAACCTTGCAAAACTTGCTGGAAGGACTCACCGTCTCATTGGTTCTGATGGGGTTCAGATAGGATCGGTTGTCATTGTTGCCAACTTGAGAGAGCACGTAAGGCAGGTAACTGCTGTTGATCATAAGCTGGGAATCCATGAATCTCTCAAAGTTAAACAGGTGAGCTATGATGTGGATGGCTGAGGGAATATATAAGAAATCAGCATGTTAATTATCTATAAAATATCATACATGCAAGACCTATGGGCTACACTGTAAATATGACTTCTTTGAAGTTGTAAATAAAACAAAGATTATTGGGGTATGTTTTACACTGGAGGTCAAAAGTTTGAAATAATTAAGACTTTTTGAAAGTATCTTCTGTTCACAAAGGCTGCATTTATTCGATAAAAATACAGTATTATTGTGAAATAGTATTACAATTTTAAATAAATCGCATTTATTCCTGCCAAAGCTGAATTTCAAGCATCATCACTCCAGTCTTCAGTGTCACATGATCCTTCAGAAATCATTCTAATATGCTGATTTGCTTTCTCAGTTATTATCAATTATTATTGGTGCTCAATTATTAATTTTTTAATTTATTTTTTTATCAATGTTGAAAACAGTTTTCGCTGCTTAAAATTTTTGTGGAAATCGTGATACATTTTTTTTGATGAACAGAAAGTTGAAAATAACTTTTTCATATTTTTAATAAAATTTTTAATATTATCAATAATTTTTATGCATCCTTGGCCTTGCAGAATAAAAGATGATCATGATTATGCCTGTATCATGCTTTTCACAAAAATATTAAGCAGCACAACTGGTTTCAAATTTGTTAATAATAAGAAATGTTTCTTGAGCACCAAATCAGAATATTAGAATGATTTCTGAAGGATCATGTGACACTGAAGACTGGAGTAATGATGCCAAAATTTCAGCTTTGCCATCACAGGAATAAATCTATTGTGAAAATTATTTCTACACCAAATTTAGATTTTAGGTTTAGTGACATTTTTTAGAAAGATTTAAAAATCAAAAAAAAAAAGATTAGGAAAAGGATTTAAACGTGGAAACTCAGTGAAAGGGTCTTTCTTACAGTACCTGTGTGGAAGGCAATCATGTAGGCCACCAGTTTGTGGAAAGTGAGGTTTCTGTCTAGCTGACGGGCTGCAGTGCGGCTACAGCACTGTGAACACACACACACACACACACACACACACACACACACACACACACACACACACGCACACACACACACATCACTTTTCACTATCTGAAGTGGATAAGCCTTTCACTTTCGCTCTGCTGCTCATCTCCTGACCTGTATGGATCCGCGTAGGAATGAGAGCAGGTTTCTGCAGACGGGCAGCAGGATCAACATGCAGTTAAAATTCAGACATGCAGCTGGAGCTCTGGCCCAGGAGAGAGCATGCTGTGTGCACACACAGAGAGAGAGAGAGAAGGGAAGTTTCATTTCCTATTCTCTGAACAACATATTTGCACTAACATACGCATTAAATATAAAGTCCTTTCAGATAAAATGTAAATGTTATATTATAATTACAAATTACACAACATAGGCCTACATTTAAAAAAAATTTACAAATCACACAACATTCATTTAAAAAAACATACTGGCAATAATATAATAATTGATATTAAAATAATTATAAAATTACAACAATACATTAATTATATTAATGAACAAATTAAATGATTTGACACTTACCCCAAGTATGACTCTAGTATAGTAGTATCTGTCAAATAAAAATGCCATGTAAAAATATACAAAGAGAAACACATTGATGCCGAGCCACACAAGCTGAAAAACAGAACGGTGGGAGTTTAAGACATTTTGTAGGCTGATTAAAAGTATGTTTAACAAATAATTGTGCTAAAAGAAAACACACAAAAAACAAGTAATTTAAAAAAGTAAGAACTTTAGAATCCAAAGATATTAAAATAAAATAAAAAGATTTTAAAAAGTTCATTAAATAAGAAACCAATCCTAAAATCATAATTCCAATAGCTTACAATAACAAAAATGGATAGTCCTTCATTTGCGGCAAAGTTTCCCATGATGTTGAGCTGTGTAGTAAGAGAAGATTAAGAGAGAATTTAAAGAAAGCCACAAGATCGATGGAGATTTGGTATATAAAGCATAAGCAAGTCAGGAAATGTCATCACAAATCAGAAACCACCCAGCGAAGTTCCTCAAGCCTAGGGGAGGGATCAGGTGAACTCTCACTTCTCTTTCCAGCCTGCATTTTAGTCTTTAATATAATGTCAGTTGTTATATTGTCAATACTGTTATGGTTATGATTTAAATCATTTTTCTGCAATTGTTACAGTCTTTCCTATAATTGGTTTTAATTGAAGTGAACCTGGCCCCACAAACAGACAGACATGATGGATGGATGGATGGATGGATGGATGGATGGATGGATGGATGGATGGATGGATGGATGGATGGATGGATGGATGGATGGATGGATGGATGGATGGATGGATGGATGGATGGATGGATGGATGGATGGATAGATGCAAAAGAAAAGATCAATAAACTAATGTCCTTTCATGGACAAAATATCATTCTCTTTATTTATTTTATTTAGCTGACATTTGCACATATCAAAAGCAGTGATGTGATGTGCTATACAGTGCTCATGAACATGTTTTTAAGGGAGTTTCCAGAAGCAACCCTGACCCCAGTCTTACTAAATGAATTAACGCGTTCATTCAACGCCCCACAGGGGGCAGTAAAGTTAAGATACAATCATCTACTGCCCTCTATGAAAAGAATGACATTTTATACTTTTTGTAGGAAAAATGAGAACAATGTGCAAAAGGAGAGTTCAAAATAGAAGTGTAAACAAAGGAAAAACAATCAATAAAATTATTCTTTGCAGGATTATGAAGGTCCTGGCCTGGTAACCCAACTGTAATCTTTACTATTCATAAATCCTTACAATCTGAAATCATTTTTAGGCGGTTACTTGAATTTTTTAGGGCATATGTTGTCATAAGATAGAACACTATCAAATGACCAATCAGAACTAATTTCACAGTCTTGCTATTTTTGTTTTTTAAGTAATAAAATGATAATAATATTATAGGCATAAAATGAGCATTAAGAATTACTAATAATGAACCTGAGAGGCTGTCAATAAAGCAATGCCCTTAAAGTGATGGAAAATCAACAAAAAGCTTATAACTTAGCAAATACAATCTTTTAAATAAATCTGCAGTAAATAATGCAGACTGAGAGAGATTAAAAGCTATAACATTAATCAAACCGACACCGAACAAGGGACAGAGCGCTCCCACATCACAAGACAAAAGCAGCGGTTTCATCTTGTTAGGGAAATTCACATGCACTTCAGTGGACCATGCTGGCTCATATGCTTTGTAAACAAAACAAGTATATTCATCTGAAAGTTCAACAAACATTGCCTCTTACATTCCACCATAAAGTGTAAAAGGCAGAAATCCAACATTTTTATTTCATTTTTCGCTTTTGATCCTTAAAGGGCACTTCATGACAATGTTTTTAAGGGAATAATTCACCCACAAATGAAAATTCTGTCATGATTTATTCACCCTCGTGTTCCAAACCTGCATGTCTTTCTGTTATTATCTACTCACCCTCATGTTGTTCCAAACCAATGAGACGTCATCATTGATTTAATCATCAAAATGTTTCTGCCCCTCTGTTGAAAGTCCAAATAACCAAAATTTAAAGAGATCCAAAAAGGTCATAAAGGCATTGTAAAACGAATCCATATAAATCGAAACATTTAATCAAGTCTTGTGAAGAGATACGATCACTTTATATGATGAACAGATTTAATTTAGGCTTTTATTTACATCTAAACAATGACCTTCACATACTGAACATATTATAAACACAGAAGCTTGTACATACATTCGCTCACCTACTAGGTGTCCCCAGGGATCCGTTCTAGGGCCATTACTATTTGTAATTTATATAATACCTCTTGGTCAGATCCTCCACTGCCATGGTTTTAATTATCATTTCTACGCTGACGACATTCAATTATATACTGTACTTACACTTCTGTCTACCTACTGTTGTTCTGTCTGCTGTCTTTGTCCTTTGCCTCTAATGTTGCCTGTTTATTGTAAAGCGTCCTTGAGCTCTGGAAAGGCGCTATATAAATCAAACTTATTATTATTATTATTATTATGCATCACATGCTTCACACACTCACAGGAACCAATGAGATTTCTTCTAACCATATGTGATGCGCTCTCTGTCTATGTTTAAATGTGAATTAACCCCCTTGATTCAAGTAGATTAGTTTTACAATGCCTTTATGACCATTTTGGATCTTCTATGTTTTGGTTACATGGACTTTCAGTAGAGGGACAGAAACCTCTCAGGTTTCATTAAAAATATCTCTTTGTTTCGAAGATTAACCAACATCTTATGTGTTCAGAACACCATAAATGTGAGTAAATGATGACAGAAATTAAATTTTTGGGTGAACTATCCCTTTAAGTTGTGCTTTTCTCACACAGCGCCACACAAACTCTGCCCGATGTCCCCTTTGGTAACGCAGGGTGGATCGTCTCCATTGTCTTTCCCTGGTGGTTTGGTCCTTATGGAGCCCGACTGGGGAAGAGTCCCACGTAGCAGGCAGAGAGATCCACAGCACTCCCAAAAGCCCTGGGCTGGACTGGATGAGAACAGTTGCCTGCAAGGGTGGCAGAACTGGTAAAAGAGTAACATAAAAAACACAGCTGTGGCATAACCCAACAACAGCAGAATTTCTAACACGGGAGCATCCACCCATTGGTAGAACTCAGTCCGGTGGACGTACCACATCAAAGTCAGCCCCGTGTTCTCGACAAAACGGAGGGAATAATACACCGCCACCCGCCTCCACGCCTGACCCTTATCGATCAAATCGGGGTCGTCCAATCTGAGCTGAACAGCGGACCAGCAGAACACGTTGATGCCAGCGTACAGGAAGGTCAGCATGCAGAGGACGATAGTGGTCCCCACACGCGTCAACGTCTTCTCGATGTTCTCCGGGAACGGAGAGCGGCTGCTCCAGAAGAGAACCCACGGGCGAAGAAAGAACAGGACGAAGTTGACTGACACCACCGGAAGCACCCACACCTTCAACACTGAGCTGAAGAGGACCAGCACGGTCACGCGCGTGGCGATCTCGAACCCTCGCCACAGGAACACGCACAGGTACGCCAACGGACGCACGGACACTTTGTAATCATCATAGCGTATCCTTATGGCGAGAATGTTGCAGCGTAGGGCTCCATAAACAATTGAGAGAAGGGAAATGACCATCAATGTGCCTGGTAGGGAGAGAAAAGAATAAAACATAAGCACATAAAATTATGTAAAAACATCATTTGTGGTTAAACTATGTTTACTATGTAGGGAGGTAAAATAAAATAAAATATTGGAATAAATAAATATAATAATAAATGAATGAAGGCATAAATAAATAAAAAATAATAAAATAAAATTCATAACTCAAAGAAAAGAAAAAGTCATAATAGACTATACATATCTAAATGAATATTAAACTAAACACATATGGTAATAAATAAATATAAAAATAAATGAATGCATAAATAAATAAATATAAAAATAAATACAAAATAAAGTTAAAAATAAATACAGAAAATAGTCAATTAAAGAAGAATAAAAAAAACTAAATTTAATTTAAAATTAACTGTATTTGTTTTATCAAGTCAGTTATTCTCATATTATTGTATTTATTCATTTACCTTTAATTTAGGCCGGTTTGGGCCTCCATAACTGACACAATATATGTTGCCATTTGGTTACACAATTTACTATGCTGTTAAGTAATAAAAGAATAACAAAAGCAGAAACCCTGAAGGCCTAAATCCACCAGCAGTTCAAACATATGTCCTCTTTCAGCCTTCCATCTGATCTAAAGTCAGTCACCGTTTCATTACTCTATGCCTCATGGGTAATGGGGTCAGACTGATTCACTGTCCATTATGGTCTTCCATCTGCAATCCTGCTTTCAAGGACAGACTGCAAGGCTACCGACACATTCCTCATGAAGTGCGGATGACAAAATATCTGCGGGGCAGAGTCGGGTCTATACATCTTAATATTCAGTGTACAGTGACACAGCTGCTAACAATTTACAGTCGGGTCCAACGGTCCAAAATAGACTTTTGCTTGCTTATGTAATAAGGTTTTTATGTGAAATCATTTCTATTTATTTCAGCTTTTTATTATCAAACAATAAAATTAATAAATTATTAATAATATTAAACTTTCTGAATATTTCTGTTTATAGTAAATAAATATAAAATATGTTTAATGTACTGTAGTCTCAGACTCACTATACATTGGCAGCGTATGAGTTGTTTATTGGTTATTTTCAGGGATTTCCAATTTTCTTGTTGTGAAGTGCTTCGGGGAATTCAATTAAATTAATTTATCTGTTGTCCAGTTTATAAATTATTTCTGTCTGTTGAGGCCCTGTCTGAAAACATGCTATCTATTTTAGCTGATATTCTCAGAAACAAAATGTGCGTCCTTGTGATAACAAGAGGAAATAGATAAGTACACCAGTCAAAGTCATTTCAGAGGCATTAGTTGAAACTCAAGCATGTGTGCAGAATGTATCACTGAGAGGAGCTTGTTAAATTTAGATGGGTGACGTGGGGAACAGTTCCACCTTCAATAGAGAAGACTTACAAAGATATTCTATGGAGGAAACTTGCAAAAAAAAAACTTGCAGAATATGCAACAAAGACTGTGTACAGACCATACTTGTTGGGCGGAAACATGACATCCCTCGATGACATAAAAACCAATTGTTCTCCCTGACATTTAACACTTTGGAGAATGACAAAACTCATTAACAGTGAAACTCATAAGCTTGCAATGCTCCACTTTGCTGTACTTCCAGGCCAGATAACAGAACGAAACAAAGCAGAATAAGAAAAGTCTAGTCATGCTCTAGAAACCTTAAAAAGACTTAAGTCTCTCATTTTGGAAATGTTTTTGTCCATCATTTGTTTTTAAAGTCAGCATGAATGGTATTGCGATCGTCTTCTTTTTCTATTGTGACATATAGCCTATCCGAGTGAAGCGCTTCCAAACTAGACAAAAGTAGGTGGACTTGATTTTGTCCATCAGAATTGATTGGTTGTGGTTTGCATTGCTGTGATCTCATGTTGACAGTTGTCCTCCCTCATGCCAGTAAACACATCATCAGAGATGATGAAAAGACATTACTGAAGTTATTTTGACTAAAGAATACGAGGGCACATGAATAAAAAAAAATGATGTGCACGGATAAATCATTTATTACAAATAGACTTGCTGCAGTAGTCTGTGTTACTGGTGTTGCACGGGTTTTGGACATACTGTACAGTACACCGATTACATTACAGCCCCAATGTTCTTTGCTTTTTATAGAAATAAAACCATTTAGTTCAGTTGGACAATGGACGCTACAATTATAACCTGAAAGCACCTGAAAGGTCGAGTCGCAGCACAGTGGAGCAGAATTCAGATTTCACTTATTACGTGAAAAGAGTAAAGAGAGAAAGGATGATGGCGGAGCAACAGATCTCGAGTGCCACTGACAGAAATCTCATCTTGTAAAATGTGCAGTCAGTACTGCTGCTCCCTATACGCAGGAGTACTCGTGTGTGTGTGTGTGTGTGTGTGTGTGTGTGTGTGTGTGTGTGTGTGTGGTGTGGTGTGTGTGTGTGTGTGTGTGTGTGTGTGTGTGTGTGTGTGTGTGTGTGTGTGTGTGTGTGTGTGTGTGTGTGTGTGTGTGTGTGTGTGTGTGTGTGTGTGTGTGTGTGTGTCTCACTTCTCACCTCTACCGATAGACACCCCTTTCTGCAGCACACAGATGTAGAGCTGCAGCGTGAGCTGGGGTGCAGAGCCCAGGAAGGCCTGTATGACCGAGGTCCTGGCGAAAGCGGCTCTGTGCGTGACTAACTTCCCCTCCGCCTGGCCCACTTCTTGCTCCACCTCTTCGGTCTGCCCATCCCGGGGAATCTGCTTCTTACGGGTGATGGTGACATACGGCTCCTCCACCTTTCCAGCGCTGCCATAGATACAGAAGGCATCCAGGCACCTAATGGAATCAAATGATATAGTTCTATAGCCGTTCAAATGATAAGATACAGAACATAAATAATATTTAATAAAAACAATATAAATCACAATAGTTATGTACCTTTTTAAATTATAGCTGAAAGAAACAACATATACTGTATCGCCTTTGGTTATTTTTAAATGAACAAAACAAAAGTAAAATTGACCAGAAACCTGATCCGCATGGTTTACCATAATGTTTAGTAGTGTTATTAAATTAAACACAGCAACCCAGAAAAGCTACTCTTTTAGTATTAGGGGGTCACTGGGTTTGCTGCAAATGTCCTTTAATTATTGGATCCTACTTATATCCATCCGCCGTGTCACAGTAGACCATGTCAGTGCTCAGAGAATTGCACTCAATCCAATGAAAGCTCACCAGTTTAGTTGTAGCTTACCCGAGGACAGCTATTCTAAGGCCTCAGTGGACAATCTCTCCATCTCATTCATTTAAAATGCAGAGACTAGGTCTCACAGGACAGGTGGTGCCAATCCTTGAGTGAGCATTTCCTTTTCCAAACCTTGACAACAACCTTGCCATTTTACAGTAATAGGTTTTAGGCAACCTTGGTGATAATGTGATGGATGCGAGCTTGTTAAGAGAAGGCCAAGAGAGATTTCACACAAACTCAAAGAAAATAAACAACTGAATTAAACATTAATGAAACAGGGCTGAAACGGTGCTGAGCTTCATCTGAATGAGCTGGCCCAGGTTATGTTGCTAAACTGTACTATTAGACAAATAGAGGCAATTTATCAATGATTCAATTGCACATGGTCAATGCAACAACAACACAGACTTATCGAGATGGAACAGTTTTACTGTGAGGCCTGCACTGGAATGGAAGCTGTCAATAACACCAATAACTATACTAATAGATAATCTAAGGACACACATTCTCCATAACTGGCTTGTGGCATGGTACAGTTTGGAAACATTACTATTTTTAATGTGTCTGTAAGAAGTATCTTATGCTCATCAAGCCTGCATTTATTTGATCAAAAATACAGAAAAAAAACTAATATTATTGCAATGTAAAATAATGGTTTCCCATTTTCCATAATATACTTAAAATATAATTTATTTGATGCAAAGCTGAATTTTCATCAGCCATTACTCCAGACTTCAGTTTCACATGATTCTTCAGAAATCATTATTTTATACTGATTTATTATCAATGGTGGAAACAGGTGTGCTGCCTTAATATTTTTTATTATTATTTAGATTCATTGACCAATAAAAAGTTAAAAAGAACATTAATTATCAAAAAATAGAAATGTATCAAAACATGAATGAAATATTAGTAATTGTTTCACAAAAAATACCCTAAAATAAAATAACAGGAATCTTATGCTAACCTTTTGTTGTTGCTAGGGTGTTATGTGCCAACCCGCTTACTGTCATGAATTCCCTTGTTCAATTCCATGAATAAAATTTTAAAAATCATCATGACATCAGCATCTATTTATGATGTGCCTCTTATTTTACAGTAATATTACCATTGCTTTGTGTAGTATAATAATGAATTATCAGCATTAAATTCTATTTGCAATAAACACCTGCAATTGCCTTGGCCTTGAGAAAAAAAATCTGATAATGAATTGTAAACTAATAACCCTGCAGTCCTTATACTTTAAAAAAAAAATCATATAGGTATATATCCAAATATACATTACATTTATTTGTCTATTAGAATGTTAACGCCTTAAACATTTATTCAAAATCACCTTTTCAAAAATGAAAAGGTACAGATTTTATGGAAAGACCCGGGGACATGAATCCTTGAACCATGAAACCTTTGACATGAATGCGCATCGTGGACTACATTAAACGACAAATATTCATAATATTTATGAATAGCTAAAGCTCATTTTGCGCGTGAGGAAAAAACGGGGGGTTTGGGGGGAAACACCTTTGTTGTAGTCGCTCACTATGGACATTGTTTGTATCTTTATCCATTATGTGGATTGGTATAAATCCCTCCACAGAGCCTGTAAGGCTTGTAACGTTAAGTAGAAACTCATCCTTGTACATTAGAAAAAGGAGAGTCGCCACTTACCTTATTATTGGTCCTAGTTGTAATATATGAAGCAGCAATACTAGAGGTCTGTCTCTGCTCAGGTCTCTGTGAATAAAGATAAGTGTGAGCTGCACCAGCACGGATGGCACAAGCGTGAAGAGGAGCGTGAAACACTGCCAAATCTGATCACCAGCGGAGCGGTAAGTGCTGCTCAGATACAGAGCCGCCGTCGTCTCGGCCGTAAACAACGAGACCGACACAAGGACAGAGCTGGGTAGTCTCATCCTCACTCAGCCATGTTTCTTTTCTGCTCTCTGATCTCACGAGCCTGCATTTTGAAGTTCCAGAGGACGCATCAACCACCAGCCGCAGATTCACAGCTGATGATCACCGCGGCGACTAGATCTATTACTATTACAAGTCTAACCGGTAGAGGGCGCAGTGAGCTCAATATTTACTGCTGCCAGTGTCAGTGTCAGCAGCGTGTTCATGCAGTCACGTTCTACTACAATGATCACCAGCGCATTTATCTGACATCATGGGTTGAGCCCATTTAGACCCATATAATAATGCTAAAATACCTACAAGTAAATATTTCAATCCAGAGATAGATTTCCATAGGATTGATTATTGCCTGGGATGGATTAATGCCAATTTATGCCACATAAGAAAAATGTCATGTGCTGAATTCAGAACCGCATAGGCCTATTACTTTTACCATATCAGATCTTTCTATGGCAAAAAAAAGTAAGAGCAATATGCGGTTCCAAATTTAGCAATGCTTTTGTAAATCATAATAATCAAATAAAAAGTGGAAATTATTACATAGATATATTATTATATGAAAAGTCAAACTTATGATTTAAAAAGTCATAATTATGATTTAAAAAGTAATGATTATGACATAACAGTCGAAATTTGCCGCGGCTCATCTGTATGGGAAGGTGATATACCAAAATATACCAAAATATTAATACCAAAATATTCATCAAAACTAGGGATGCACCGATCCACAGCTGTGTTTGCTTTAATAGTAGCCTAGTATTATCATTATATAAATATATATATATATATATATATATATATATATATATATATATATATATATATATATATATATATATATATATATATATATTAAACAATAGATAAACAAAAGATAGACAATTAAACAAAGATACACATTATACAGGCCTACACAGTGCTTTAATTTCAGGAAGGTCTACTAACATTACTATTCAGGTATGGTCTAAAAAGAATTATAATAAAGTAATCAAAAGTAAAATAGCACTGCAAAGTTTATCATAGATAGATTTATGCTTATTAAAGCTAAAGTTATTCATTCAAGATTTGTGAGTGATTTTCTTGTTGCCTTTTGTTGTTTGATACTGCTGCCCCTTTAAGAACGAGTGCATATCTAATAGTCTACTGAAGCACCATATTTTCCCCCAACTATTTCCAATGGATTGAATGGATGAAATTTTCCATACGTCCATTTTAGACATAAACTGTTTAAGTGAATATCCAAGCCGGTCATTTTGACATTTTTGTGTAGGCTATTTGATCGTTTAGACGCGCACATGAAACCCAAAGTATAATTTGCTTGTCTCGTTGCAGTCTGTTTGGGAGTGCGCGCCGCATTGGGAACATATATCTTGCGCAGGTTTTTGTGCTTTTAATAGCTCTTTTTATTATTAAAAGCGTCCCGCAATTTAGCAACAGTAGAGACCTCCGTCGTCACTCGCAGGGCTGTCGTGTTGTGCACGTGTAACGGAGGCCAGCTAGTAGTTGCTGTGCGAGTAAACCTCACTCCTCTGATCTCAATAGGCGCTCTGGCGACAGATGCTAGAGGCTGCAGTCTTTAGCCTCCTTGTTAGAGCGCCTGACTCTCATGCCGGAGACCCGGGTTCGAGGCCCGCTCGGAGCTGGTCGAGTGGGACCCGGGTGGAGGGGTTACACACGCTGTGGCACCGCGTGAGAGATCTCTCTCTGGACTGCGAATAGCAAAAATGCATCACAGACAAATGGTTTAATTATTACGGCTTTGCAAACATTACATTTTGCTGTCTTGCTCTGCTGCGGTGTTTGTACATCTTGCAATGTGAAGTATTTCCACCATAGGATTTCCACACCGCGACATGTTGACAGTTCAATGCATAGGTGCTATCCTGCTTGCTGGCTGCAAACTGCGGAATGGATTTTTTTTTAGCGGGGCCTCAGGCTCAGTGTCTCATTGAGCCGCGCCTCCGTTCAGGAAATCCATTCCACAATTTGCAGCTAGCTAGCAGACTCGCCGGCGGGAATCACTGACTTTTGGAGTCATTTCAGTTAAAGCGCAGACATGGCTCATGGATATCGGATATCTCCGCAGGTTGGATCGGTAAAATCCGATACGTGAATTATTGCTGGTATCGGTCCCGATACCGATACTGGATCGGATCGGCCCCATCCCTAATCAAAACGTAGACCTCTAGATACACTGAATTAATAATAAATTATAAATGTGTTCAGCATTCTGTAACAAATATTTTTCGGATTTTCTAGACTATTTTAAGTCGTAAAGTGAGCAGGATATATTAAATAAATTAATAAATTAAAATTTGGCAGGCATGTACTGTATTATGACAGGTTCAAGCGTTTTAAGACCTTCATGTCTTCTAGAGTCTCTAGACCAACGCAAAATACAGCGCTGACAGCCTGACACCATCAAATAGACACGATGGAGAATACGCTAAAACACATACACAAAAAAATGAAAGGCTTAAAAAATAAGACTTGAAACACACTAAGCATGCTTGGACACACATTTGTTGTAGACATAGATATTTGAAATAAATGAAATGCTTAGCCTACTGCAAAACTCCTCTGTATAACACCATTTTCAGATTTCAAATTAATAATTATGTTACAGAATTGTCAAAACTGAGAGCAAATGAAGTGATAAACTTTGACTAAATGGGATTATAATAGTGTTATAATAATGCGTGTTATATAAGTGCATTTATTTATATATATATATATATATATATATATATATATATTATATATATATATATATATATATATATATATATATATATATATATGAATGCAATAGCACCTGTGAATAGAACTTTATTAGTATGCAGAATGACAAAATTACGATTATAACCATCAGGTGGCAGCAGAAGATCACTCATTGGCTCAACTTCATTTTAAAAGTGTTAGTTCTCTTACGAGAGGTTCTCTCGTATTGCGTACGTTTAGCTTATGCTACGGGAAAGATTCATCTTCTCGAGATATTGAAGCCAAAAATTATCCTTAATTTTGTAATGATTGTCAACGCAGTGCAGCAGCTAGCAGACCTAGAGCAGGCTGTCTAGCGTGCTCATTGGCTGCCCTGCAGCAACTACAGCAGCCTACCAGTGAGCCCTGGCGTGACGTCACGCCAAATGAAGGCCGCTTGCGCCCTTTACTCATCTTAGCCCGCCAGAATGGGCGTGGCTTAGCGTATAGAAGCGAGGTTTGCAGGCTGATACTTTGATTTTCATCACTTCAGCCTGCGGTGCCAGCTACGCCATCCGGCGATGTATCCTTTTTCACTAAAAGCATTTTCATCTAAAAGAGCAGCGAACGTTTTTTTAAAGATGTCTCGCACTTCCTGTGGCTCGTGCAGAGCCCTGCTCACCGCCGGAGACCGCCACGTTATCTGCGCTCTCTGCCTGGGCCAGGAACACGCAGCTCTTGTCCTCTCGCCCTGCGGGCTTGACTCAAAGCTTTCTCCGAGGAAACGGTCTCTCCGCCCTTTGCAACACCGCGCAGAAAGAAGCGCCGTTCTCAAAGGCCGCCGGAGCCCGTTGCCGTCGCGAAGCGCTCGCCGGAGGCCCTCCGTCGAGCCTCGCCCTCGCCTTCCCCGCCTCCCCTCAGTGACGCGCAGCCGCCGGCCGGCTTGCGATGCCGCCGTGTCGGATGACGAGGCGGAAGTTTTCGCCACGGGAGACAGCTGTTCTATCCTGGCATCGGATAGAGAGGATTGGTCGGGTTCCCATCACTCCCCTTCGATCCAGGAATCCGGCAGGACCCGCGCTGGGGTGGACGCTGAGCTGATCCGCCTCCTATCACAGGCTGTTGACCGACTCGGGCTCGAGTGGTCGCCGCCTAAGGAGCCCGCGCCCAACAGACTCGACGGCTGTTTTCTCCATCGCCGCCATCAAGCGCCCTCAGCCAGGCCTGCTCCCTTCCTCCCAGGGCTGCACTCTGAGCTGTCAAAATCGTGGAATGCACCCTTCTCCACGAGGCTCCACTCCTCTGTCTCTGCGTCACTCTCCCAGGTGGATGGCACCACCGAGAAAGGATACGGCTCGATCCCCAAGGTCGAGGAAGCGGTTGCTGCGCACCCTAGTCCGCCCCTAGCGAGATGGCGCTCAAAGTCTGCCCTGCCATCAAAAGCATGCAGGACCACCTCTGCTCTCGTTGGTTGCGGTTACGCCGCCGCCGGACAAGCAGCTTCCGCCCTGCATTCAATGGCTGTTCTACAGATCTTGCAGTCTGATCTCCTCCGTGAGTGGGATGAGAGAGCCTCGGACCCAGCGGCCGTTACGGACCTGAGTAGCGCGACGGATCTCTCCCTACCGTTTCTCGGAGGTACAGAAAACCTCCCAGACGATGAACCTGTTCCTGCCGCGTCGCGCTAGCTCCGCTGCAGGTCGCCCACGTGACCGGCCGCCTGCACGAGCCACTACACAGTGCCCGGCTCAGCCCAGCCAGTTCACGCGGCGACGGGGCGGCCACCCCAGATCGCGCTCGTCCAACCGCCAGGGACCGCACCCCCCACGTGGGTGGGTGGACCAAGATCGTGTTGAAGCCCGAGCATGTGATGCCCTCCTAGCAACAGCAAGAGGGAAAAGACGGTTGAGTCTCGCCGCGGCCGTCAGCGCATCACAAAGTGATCGCAAGTCGCTCCCCATTCACACCAATTGGGAAGCTATGCATGAAACAGCCTGCTGCCGCTGTCAGCGAGCTGCCGCTTTCAAGCACACAAAGCGCGCGCGCTGCGCCTGTTCCTCCTCTGAAAACATTCCAGAGGATGCTGGGTTACATGGCTTCAGCCTCTGCGGTACTTCAGCTGGGGTTGCTGCGCATGCGGCCTCTGCAGCGCTGGCTGACCGCTCGGGTTTCTCATCGAGCCTGGCGGTCCGGCCGCGAGCGGATCAGAGTGACTCAGAGCTGGTACCAGCAGGGTGTGACTATGGGAATTGTCTCACGCCGAAAGGTCATCTCGACAGACGCGTCCAACTCGGGTTGGGGCGCTCTCCTCGACGGCAGACCGGTCTTTGGCCTTTGGTCAGATCAGGAGAAACTCCTTCATATAAACTGTCTAGAGATGATGGCGGTCGAGAACGCGCTGAAGCGTTTCCTCCCGTTCATACAGGACCACCGCGTTCTAGTCCGTTCGGACAACATGTCTGTAGTATCCTATGTGAACCGTCAGGGCGGTGTCAGATCCAGAAACCTCTGCAATCTGGCGGAACGCCTCCTCATGTGGTCTCAGCACCATCTGCGCTCGCTGAGAGCTGCGCATGTGCCGGGCCACCTGAACGATGGCCCAGACAAACTGTCCAGGGACAATGTTCCCACAGGGGAGTGGTCCCTGCACCCCCAAACAGTCCAGTCGCTATGGCGCCTTTTTGGCAAAGCGGATGTCGACCTCTTTGCGTCACGAGACAACCCTCACTGCCCAATGTTCTTTTCGAAGGATGAGGATTCGCTGGCCCAGACCTGGCCCAGCCGCCCACTATATGCTTTCCCTCCGATCTCCCTGTTACCACAGGTTATCAAGAGAATCAGGGAAACGTGCCACTCAGTGCTCCTCATAGCCCCACACTGGGAGAACCAGACTTCCGGAGCTGACGCGCCTGTCACAGACAGCCCCTTGGCCAATACCGGTGAGAACAGATCTCCTCTCTCAGGCTCGCAGCGCGATCTGGCATCCCCATCCAGAGCGCTGGTCTCTGCATGCATGGGTGATCAACGGGTATCCGTTGCCCTGCCAGACACAGTAATGAACACAATCACGCAGTCTAGAGCTCCTTCTACTAGAAGGCTCTAAATGGTCTGTGTTCTCCAAGTGGTGTGCTGACAATGACTTGGACCCACGAAGGTGCGGGGTTTCGTGGTTGCTTGGTTTCCTTCAAGAGCTGTTGGATAAGGGCAGGTCCCCCTCCACGCTCAAAGTGTATGTGGCAGCCGTTGCGGTGTTCGCAGAATCGACGCACGGCCGGTCATTGGGAAGGAACGAGCTTGTCATCCGCTTCCTTAGAGGAGCTAGGAGGATGAATCCCCCGCGCCCCCCTTCCGTTCCTATGTGGGATCTTTCCTTGGTCCTCGAGGCCCTGAAAGCGCATCCCATTGAACCTTTAGACTCTGCGGATCTAAAATACCTGTCACTCAAAACCATTTTCCTGATTGCGCTGTCATCAGTCAAACGCGCTGTCCGTCAGCGCTGCGTGTCTCGAGTTCGGTCCGAATGACTCAAAAGTCATCCTCAAACCTAGACACAGATATGTTCCTAAGGTGATTGGCACTCCGTTCAGAGCGCAGGTCATTTCCCTATCGTCTCTGCCTGCATCCGATAGCGAGAGTGATGTTAAAGGGTACCTATTATGGCATTTAAAATGTTCCTAATATTGTTCTGGGAGTCCCCAACAACAGTTTTACAAGCATGCAATGACAAAAAACACTTTTGTTGTCTTATAATATGCATTTATTTTTACCTGATTTGCTCACCGACTCCCATATGAATCGTTTAGCGAGTCATTTTTCCAAACCCCGCCTTTGCGTGACGCTAATCTGTGGTGATATGTTAGACACCCAGCTGACGGGGTGTCATTGGTTGTTGCGCTAGATCTTACCCAGATACAACAGTGCTATTTTCTGATTGGCTAACAACACCAGACGAACAACACCAGAGGAGACCAGGGTTGCCAGGTCTGCACAACAAAACCAGCCCAATTGCTCATTAAACTAACCCAATCACGGCCAAAAATATTCAAATAGCGGTCCCGGGTGTTTCCTCAATAACAATCATGTTCCAGTGGATAAAACAATCGCGTCAACCAGCGTGCACTACACAAACAACCCGCGGAAACAGTGCAGGCATACGGACCTGGCAACACTGGAGGAGACGCGCTTGAATCCTGCTGCCGGTTCCACAGTGAGTGAGTTTTGGATATTGCGGCATATTAAATATATTACAAATAGTTTTTCAGTGTGAGAAATACAATGTGTGGCCAGAGAGCGTGACAAAAGACTGAAATGAGTGACTGTCACGCTCAATGCGTGATGCGTGACACTCGAGAGCCCTGTGACAACTCCATCAACAACGACAAACACTTCACATATTTCAATACAATTGACATTGAAGACCTAAGTTAGCTGCTAGAAGCGCAAAATAATTATAGAACATGATACAAACATAAAAGCAACAGCCTACTTACAGATTGTGATTCGGAGAAGGAAGCTGATCCAAATAAACTCGGTACTGAACCTCCCTCCTTCAGTATCAGCCGCCTCGCAAATTCATACTTTATAGCATTTAGGTTTGTGAAGCAATCATCTTCAAAATGACGCGAACACAGAACAAGTTCGGGCTATAATACTTCTGTGGTATAGTTATGAACTGTAGCCACGGTCTTCAAATGCTCCTCACTGGGCAGATGAAAAAAGTTTGCTTTTGCGTCGCACTTCAAAACACAGCAGCGTCTCGTCGACATGATGTTTTCCCTGGTGTCTCCTAATGCAATGAGTGGGCGTATCTTATTCAAATAACTTGGACAAGTGACGTACGAAAGTGCATCGTTCGTCTATCGATTCATATCAACGACTCAGAGTCGACTCTTACTTTTGAGAGATAATAACTTTGTATACGGTGAACTTTCATATTTAAAACTTTGCAGGATGTTTTTGTTCACTTAGATCTATGTTACACACTACATGAAAGGTAATTTTCAAAATTCCATGATAGGTACCCTTTAATCTATTAAAAAAAAAGAAAATCCGCCCCTTTCAGTCGCTCTGAGCAGCTTTTCGTTTCGTTTGGAGGGCTACCAAGGGTCTCGCCGCTTCGAAACAGAGCCTATCTAGATGGATATTGGAAGCTATTGCAGCTGCTTATGCTTCAAACGGTCTGCAATGCCCTTTGGGCGTCAGGGCTCATTCCAGCAGAGGCATGGCCTCTTCGTGGGCATGGTCCAGTGGAATTTCTATTAGGACATATGTGTGGCGGCGGGCTGGGCCTCCCCATCCACCTTTGTCAGGTTGCTTATGTGCATGTGCTTATTCCCACTCATCTGGGTTCCCTGATTTCTCCGGGAGTCATGTAGTGGATGCTGGCGTGCACGGCGTTGACAAGGGGTTCCCGTAGCGTAAGCTAAACTTACGCAATATGAGAGAACCTCTCTTAAGAGAACGAATCGGTTACCTAACATAACCTCGGTTCACTCTAGATGAGGGAACGAGTATTGCGTAACCTGCCGTGCTCGCGCCACGAGCGCTTTTCGCTTCAGTCGATGAGAACCAGAGTATCAGCCTGCGAGCCCCGCTTATATACGCTAAGCCACGCCCATTCTGGCGGGCTAGCACGCGTAAAGGGTGCGAGCGCCCTTCATTGGGCGTGACGTCACGCCAGGGCTCACTGGTAGGCTGCTGCAGTTGCCGCAGGGCAGCCAATGAGCACACTAGACAGCCTGCTCTAGGACTGCTAGCTGCTGCACTGCGTTGACAATCATTACAAAATTAAGGATCATTTTTGGCTTCAATATCTCAAGAAGATGAATCTTTCCAGTAGTGTAAGCTAAACTTACGCAATACTCGTTCCCTCATCTAGAGAGAACCGAGGTTACGTTAGGTAACCGATTCGTTTCCAACAGTAATCTCCACTAAAGCAAAGCAGTTTTTCCACGTTACCTCCATTAAGCAGGCTTACAAGCGCAAGCACACACACACACACACAAATATTTTTTCAATGTAATTGGGATGTGATTGTGAAATATCTTTTAATGGTCCAGAAGCATTTAATTTATTTCTTTGTAAATTAATGACAAAAATCTACATCACCAGCGCACCATAATTGTTTAAAAAAATAATAATAATTGTTTTAAGCATTTGTTTATCAGCCAATGCTGGATAATGGTAAATATTAGATTAAAAAGATTTCTTATCCTGTGGTAGTAGTATTACAGCCTTCATCTTCAGTTGAAATGATTGATAGTTTAGAATTTACTGTGAATCCTCCAAGCATCAGAAATTCATGAAACCTGGCATGTTTCTTCAAGAATTACTTCACATATTGTTCACACAATATATAGACATGTAACTCACATGGGCCATACCAGATATATATATAAAAATTGTATCTGCTAAACGGTTTTAATCGATCGAAATTATTTTGATAATGTTTTGCCATGAGGGTCCCTAGATGATGCATGTGAAGTTTCAAGCAAATCGAACAGACGAAAGTAGATTTTTCAAATAATCTAAAATATTTAGCAAATGATTTGATTGACAGCAGTGGTTCAAATATATGCTATGCATATTGTGTGTATGTGTGATGCGTTGCGTGATATATAGGGTGGAGTCAAACAGGCCCACCGAGTTTCGTTCCGATCAGTCTCCGTTAACCTGGTCTAGGAAGTGCTCAAAGTTCAAATGGCGGCCGCATGTTTTTCGAGATACACCACGAATGTCGTTATATATATAAGTCATCAAGACAACTTGGACAAAGACACAGCATGACCATTTTCAAGTCAGTCAGACTAACGGTTGCGTAGTTATAGCTCTTTTATGCTTTTTTCGTATTATAGCGCCACCAAGTGGTGAATCACCGCAGTTTGTTTTCTTGACCACAGAATGAGCTCGTACATGAGTATAACAAGTTTGGTAAAAATATCTCAATGTGTTCCAGAGTTATAGCCATTTTAGTGTAAAGTATACTTTGCACGGCTGTGCGTATAAAACAACATATTATAGTTTCAGCTTAATAATACAATAATAGCTTCTTTAAACTAAATAACCTAAATGGGGTGTCATGCACCAAATTATATTATTATTTTCTAGTCTCATTTATTGTAGTGTTATGTTTTAGACAGGCTCTACAATCAATGCAATGAAGTTTTCAACCATGTAGATTGAGATTTTAAACAGATTTATTTCAGGAAGCACAAAATAGGCCTTTGCCTGAATACTGTACAGGTCATATACAGATTGGTCAAATAAGTACATAAATAGATGACTTGTCTTGACTTAAAAACAAAGCAAAAATCCTTTTTAAAAAAAGTAAATGTGGCTGTGTTAATAATAATAATAAACTTTATTTTATAAAGCACCTTTAAAAGCAGATTATCAAAGCACTGTACACAATATAAGCAATACAATTGAATAAACAAATAACAAAAAAAAAACATCAACAAAAAAAAAAAAACCTCATCAACAAGCAAATCGAGTTTAAAACAATATGTCTTGAGTTGACTTTAAAAATGGCATGTGTCTGGAGTTTAAGAGGCAAAGAAATCCAAAGATCTGGAGCATCAGAAGAGAAAGTCTCAGAAAGTGTCACCCAAAGTTCTTTGTTTGAGGAACAACCAGCAAGTTCGATTGTGAAGAGTGCAATTTGCGATTAGGATTATTGATTAGGATCTTGGCGGCCAGATTTTGTACATATTGGAGCTTGTTTAGTGTGGCTTTAGAAACTCTGGCTAAAAGAGCATAACAGTTTATTTTTTATCAACTTTTCTGCTAAAGGAAAATTTAACATAGGACACAATCTTGCAATGTTTCTGAAGTGGAACAATAAGTTTTAACTGTACTCTGTTGAACGAAAGAATTAAATGAAAGATTAGCATGGAAAATAACTACAAAGTTCCTCACTTTGCCCTGGGTTTCTAAAACAGAGCCATCAAAATTCAGACAGAGAACCAGCTTTGGAAATTTGATGACGGGAACCAATGAGCACAACTTCAGTTTTACCACTGTTCAGACACAGGAAATTATTACTAATCCATGTTTGTATCTCAAAAGACCATGTTCAGGGCGCTCATCTGGTTTAGAATGTATATAAATCTGCGTATCATCAGCATACAAATGATAATTGAGGGCGAGCGATCTCTAGAAATGGCCAAGTGATGACAGATACATTTTAAAAAGTAAAGTAAACTTCACAGTATCAATCAAAACAACTTAACAATGTTTGTTTATTACTGGAAAATAGACATCCAAGTTTGGTAGAGCTGATCAATGGTATGATTGGTTAATTAATTTGAATATCCCCAACTGGGGAAGCCAAAGGCAACAGTGGCAAGGAACCGAAAAACTCCATCAAGTGACCTAATGGTGTCCTAAAACTCCACCAGATGACCCAATGGAGAAAAAAAAACCTTGGGAGAACCCAGGCTCAGTCGGGGGCCAGTTCTCCTCTGGTGTTTATGAACTAGAGGCCGAATTTACAGTAACTGTAAGATAAAAAATGTATATGAATGCCTGGCTAAATAGATGCGTCTTTAGTTTAAAACTGGGAGAGCGAGTCTGGGCAACGAACAACATCAGGAAGGCTATTCCAGAGCTTCGGAGCTAAATGTGAAAATGCTCTGCCTCCTTTGGTGGATCTGGATATCCTAGGAATGACCAGAAGCCTCGAATTTAGTGATCTTAAAGAGCGCGATGGATTGTAGGGCGATAGAAGATCCGTTAAATAGACTGGAGCTAAACCATTTAGAGCTTTATAAGTCAAAAGCAATACCTTGTAATTAATACGGAACTTTATAGGTAACCAATGAAGTCAGCGTATAAAAGAACAAAGAATACTTTCAGCTTAATAATACAATAATAGCTTCTTTAAACTAAATAACCAATGGGGGTGTCATGCACCAAATTATATTATTATTTTCTAGTCTCATTTATTGTAGTGTTATGTTTTAGACAGGCTCTACAATCAATGCAATGAAGTTTGCAACCATGTAGATTGAGATTTTTGGGGAAGCTGTTGGGGGATTTAAGCTATTTACATCTGGCAAACACAAACATCAACGCTAGTGGAGACTTGTTACCAATGCAAGATAACACAAAAGTCAAATAAAAAAAAGCATTTTTTGGAAAAATAACAAGCAGGCAAATATCGTAAATCGAGACAAGCAGATATTCGTATCGCGATTAAAATACGATTAATCGTGCAGCCCTACTTCTTAGTGCACAGATTGTCATTATACCATCATGGAGCAGAGCGAGCAAAAGTAACCTTGCGTGACCTCAGAGGAGCAAAAGAGTCTAGATTAGCAGAAAAGCGTTATTTAACTGTGAGACTTCCTCCTCCAAAGATGTAAACATTACTTCAAGTGGAAACAACAGAATTCGAAAAACATTCTGATAAATTTTCACTTCTGAAATGTTACAGTTTAAATGGTAGGCGCACAAAAATAATGTAGTTCCAAATTAAAGAAGAAAGCTGAGTGATCGGACAGTCCGAGGTCAACAGATGAAAACTGCGATTCAAATGAGCCATTTATAATCACAAGATTCAGAGTATGGCCTTTGCAGGTAGTCGGGCCAGTTACCAGAAGAAATTAAAATTAAAATTTAAAATAAAAGTAGCCATAAAAATTTCTTGAATGTCCACATGAATGTTGAAATCCCTGACAATATGAATTCTGTGGAACTTCAGGGTCAACATTGACAGAAAGTCAGCACATTCTGACATAAGAATGGCATGTGACTTAGTCTTAGGTGGTTTGTAGACTGTAGCAATGATTGTAGAAGTAAATATGTAACATAAATACTCAAAACCAAGCATTCGAATGCTGAAAACTGAGGAACAGTGATGACTTGATGTACTTGTTTCCAGTCCTGCAGTCTCTCATGTTCTTGCTCAGACGTGGACCGGCTCTGAGATCTCTGGTGTGGCGGCTTGAGTTCCTGTCAGGTTGGCGTTGGATTCATGGCTTCGGGTCACGTCTCGAGCTCAAGCCCACCAACGACAGCAAGTGTGTTATTTCCTATCCAATACAAAGATGAATATGAACATGTGAACTCATGAATGTTTTTTTAGAGCTGATTTACAACAGAACTGAATTCTTGCAATTGACCCTTCGCAAAGACCCGCCCTCCTTAGTTACTGTCGCTATGTTCCGACAAGCTATGCTGCTCTCATGCTCTCACCATGTTCTCACGCAGTGAAAAATACATTGCGGAGCAGAGAGGAGACTGACAACACGCGGACAGACAGGACAGACCAGGTTACTTTTCGGTTACTTTTGATATTAAACATATTAAACAAAGTCTCAGCTTTCAAATATGGTCATTTTTTGAAAGAAATTTAAACAATAAATACCGTTTTGGGGCTCTTTAATGTGCCGTGACAGATCGCTGTAGAGCATCCGTTAAAGCTGCTCGTGATCCGATCATCTCTTCCTTCTAGTTCATTTATAGCATCAAATAAACATTGAAAATTGTTAAAAATTGTTTTAACCGCGGAAAGGCGTCAGTATATTCATTTTACCAAGTTAAAATCCTCCTAACTCTACTGGCTGCTTTTTCGGACAAAATGGCGGATGGCGAAGTATGATTGGTTAGAACACCTGTCAATCAAGCTCCACGCGAAGGGTCAATTGCATCACTGATTCTGTTATTTTCCTGTTTATTACTGTGAAGCCGCTCTGAAACAATCTGTATTGTATAAAGCGCTATATAAATGAGGGTGACTTGACTTGACCATAACAAGAACATTACAATAAACACAAATTTGAAAACCTCACAACAAATAATCCAGAAGTGAAAATAAATTATAATAATCCTACTCTGTCTGTTACACTTCCTCACACCTGAAATCACAGATCGAGTGAATCTCCTGAACTTCTCCTGAGCTTCTCCAGATCATTTCTGATCCACTCATGTTGTAACATCTGCTCTAACGTCGGGCGTTTAGTTGGATCCAGGGATAGGCACTGGCTAATCAGATCACTGCATTCTGTACACATTTTATTAAGGAGAGAGCTGGTTAGTCATGGCCATGTGACATGAATGGTGGCATCTATGAAAACAGCATCTGAAACATGATTAAAATAAGGTAAACTGTTCTTTATCTTTCTTTAGAGGTGAAGTATGTATTTTCTGTCACCAAGCGGAATTACAAAAATATAGCTTGTCAATATAGCCTTTCGTTTGTCACGCCTCCCTCAACTCAAACATCACAAACGCAGCTCTTACTGGTTCTTCTGAAGGCAAGTTTCAGGTCCAACATATTAGGAATAATTTTAATTGTGTTGCATTTGTCTTTATGAACATTTGTCTTTCTGAACGGGTGCATGATGATGCTGTATGTCATTGAAGCGTCCTTTGTAGCGTGTTGTATCTCAATAACCCATTCGCTTTGACGTGTTCATGATCTGTTTAATCTTTAAAGGTATTAATGCTGTGAATTTTTTGCTTTCACTTCCGGAACTAAGGCTGAAAAGCGGCTAAACACCCTCAGTAGCCCCGCCCCCAAACGCACGCTATACGTTGAGCTGGAAAGAGATTGGGAGGCTCAATGTTTACACTTTTGGGGGAGATAAACCCATAAATGGACAAACTAATAGTAATCGATGAACAATAAACTGGGAGAAGAGAATGTATGTTAACATAAAAAAGCTTACATCACCTTTAACTCTTTCTGTACAGCGTCTCTGCTTTGTGTGTGTGTTTATCAATGTTATCAATATTATTCACTCACCTTTGGATAAGTTGGAGTTCTGAAATGTAAATTTGGCTTCTGTGATTTCCACTGCATTGTGAAAATGGACGACATGCGTTCACCATCTCGTACAACATCACTCCTAGAGCCCAGACATTTGTTGTGACGGCGTGGAACCGAGGTTCAGTGTGGACTTCAGGTGGGCAGTGATCCAGTAATCCTGTAAGCGACATACACACATTGTTGAGCAATTTTTTCAAAGCATCAAATAATCAGTGCGTCTCTACATTCAGGTTTCCACACTCCAAAAATGCTCACCAACGTATATGTCACTCTCATAGCCGTCAGCACTAAGTAGGTGACCGCTGCCGAAGTCTATCAGCTTTAGCTCTAACACGTTTTTTCTCAACAGGAAATTCTGCGCATGAACATCACAGTGAAAAACGCCGCGCTCAATGCAGTGTTGCACTGCCAGCACAGCCTGTCGCATGATGACCCGTGCTGTTGTTTCATCCAGTTGAGGATTACGAGTGATGAAGTCCAGCAAGCTCTCACAGGGTTCAGGGAACTCCATTATGAGAGTGAACTTTCGAGGGTGTTCAAACCAATCGTAAAGCTGTATGACGTAGGGGCTTATGGGTTCTTGCCTCATCATTATCAGCAGCGCCACTTCTGTAATGAGAGGTTCGGGATGCCCAGGCTAGAGAAAAGTAATAGACAGAAGGTTAGCTGGGTAAAAATATTTTTGATCATTGAAGATATAATGAACAGAGACTTTCCAGGCTTATTGGTGTATTACATTTACAGTGAATGCTTCCTACGGGTGTATTGACTACAGTAATCAGCACTTAAAGGGTACCTATCATGGAATTTTGAAAATTACAAAATTTTCTCTAACTTTCGTACGTCATTTGTACAAGTTATTTGAATTCGACACGCCCACTCAGTGCGCGCGCCGAGCAGACAGAGAAACCTGACAACATCATGTCGACGAGACTCTGTTCTGAAGTGCAAATCAAAAGCAAACTTTTTTTTTCACTGGCCAGGGACAAGCATGTGAAGACTCAGTGGCTAGAGTTTATATTTACAACTATACCACACAAGTATAGCCACCTTGAGCTGTGTTCGCGTTATTTTAATGATGATCGCTTCACAAACACAAATGCTTTCAAGTGTGGATTCGCGAGTCGGCTGATATAGGAAGGTTCAATACCAAGTTTATTTAGATCAGCTTCCCCTCCGAATCATAACCTGTAAGTACTATTAATAATTGTTGCTTTTATGTGTGTGTGTGCGTGTGTGCGTGCGTGCGTGCGTGTGTGTGTGTGTGTGAGAGTGAGAGTTACGCTCAGCAGCTTCTAGGTCTCCAATGTCATTTTTTTTTTTTTTTGAAATATGTGAAATTATGTGAAGCGTATTGTAGTACTGCAGTGCTTTATCAATATGTTTAAGCTTTGGGCTAACGCAAAATATAACTGACTGCGTCATCTGACCAATCACCGCCGATTAGCGTCACGCAAAGGAGGGGTTTGGACAAATGAGTCGTCAAACGAATCATTAGGGAGTCGGTGAGCAAATCAGGTAAAAATAAATGCATATTATAAGACAACAAAAGTGTTTTTTGTCATTGCATGCATGTAAAACTGTTGTTGGGGACTCCCAGAACAATATTAGGAACATTTTAAATGCCATAATAGGTACCCTTTAAACAACAAATACACATTCAGCTTTTGACCAACTTACAATAGCAAGATAAAGATCGTTGTAAGTCTTGCGTATCCGCTTGATGGCAACCTGCAAAAATACCACACAAAAAAAAAAACAGTATTCAATAACTAACAGTATTTAAAAGCCTGACTTTGCACATAACATTTACAATTTGAACATCTAAGTATTAAACCAATTACTTAACAACAAATACAATTCAGAAAGATTGCTTTACCTTTTTCCCATCAACTTTCCGTGTTCCCTCGAACACTCTTCCGAATCCTCCGGATCCAATCATCTCTCCCACGTTATAGAGATTCTCAAAGGACTCTGAAAAAAAAACAGAACAATATGAGAAATATATGAGCTTGCTAGATATTAGATATTATATGCTAGATATTGCTAGAGCTTGTTTAATATTAAAAATATCAGTGCTGGTTGTGTCGAGAAACTCATTTTTGAAAACAAGTCTATCTTTAGTGGAAAACAAGATGATAATAATACTGTTTAAAACAATGTTGGAGAAATAAGGTCCGCAGATTTACCATTATTTGTCTTGACGGCGGAGTGATCTGGATCAGGTGATGAAGGATCAGGATCCAGATCCGCTGGAGGAATGAAAGGCTCCACATCATCCACAGCACAACAGCAGAGGAACTTCATAGCCTTCCGGAGCCTGTTGAGGAAAGAACCAGTTCCTTTCCTCTTCTTACGTTCTGTAGGTTTTTCTGAAATGAAGAAAAATAATTTAATTATTACAAACATCTCTGACGTCAAATTAAGCAAAGATATAATGACACAACTTACATTTTACTGTTAAACTCTAATCTGTAATGTTACAAATCCAAAGAAAATTGCAGCAAATTTTGCTGAGCAACAACAGTAAATGTGACCGGACATAAACATGTTCAAAACGTGAAGCAGTCTTACGCATGAAATAGCAAAATCTCTATCTGTCCACTTTACACTCTCCAGCCTTATTTCAGTCTCACCTGTCGAGCTCTTGTTCACCGGTGAAGCCTCCATAAGGACATCTGGAGTCTCCGTTGGCTCGATGGGAACTTGGCCTGGCAGCGGAGGCGGGCACATAAACTCTTCAAAGCTGTTGGTCCTGGACAAACTCCTGTTGCCGCAACTGCCCTGTTCATATTGGCTTTTCGATCTATCGCCACTCCGCTTCCACTGGACGATGTACGAGCCTTTGCTGCTGAAGCTCTTCAACCCACATAACCACCTCTTCACATTTCCCACAGAGGACAGAGATGATGTGGACATGATGCCCGGTGAAGAATCTGGGGAAACATTTTTAATAATATTAATGATCAATGTCAGTGGTCACATCAAATTGTTTTTTTTTTACTTTCTATTATTAACTGAGCCACAGCTTCTTCAATAAAAGCCTATTCTAACCTCTGCGAGAGCGTTTGAATGAATTGGACGGACGTCTATCATCTGGGCTCTGCATCAACTCCCTCTTCCTGTCAGCCTGACCTGTCGACACAGAAATAGAAAACTCAGAAGACTGAGGGGTGAAATATCCTGGAAGCTCCTGGATCAGTGTCTGGGTCGGGTCTGGCAGCGGATCCTGGTCGAGGTCATCAGAACCGGGTCTCCAAACCTCCTGACCAGCCGTCTGGGAGAAAGCAGCTCTGCTGGAGCTGGAGCGGCCTGAGCCTGGAATATTTCAGACATCACATAGTTAGTAATGTTGATAATCAAAATCAATTGTTACTTACTTTAGTTCCCCAAATTGGTTTATTTTAAATGCAAGGAATCAAATACATGTGATAACTTAGTTGGTAAAATTGGGGGATCAAATGGGTTACCTAGTCAATCATTGTACAACATCATAATAACATAACACCATAAACAAATGAAAAACTAAAGCACTCGCCTCTTCTTTCACACATGTAAGTTAAGTCTGAGACACCTTCCTGCAACCTGCAATAAAAACAATACAAAAATACAATACAAAATACAATACAATAAAATACTATTCTTCTCAGAAATAACGTTACTACTCCCCACAAAAATAAAATAAAAAATTAAACAAAAAATAAAATAAAAACTCTAAACCCCTTCTAAGAAAATAACAAAAAATTAAAGTATCCTCGGAAATAATATCAACTTTCAAAAATATATGGATAAAAATATAAAGGATATATCCTCCGATGTTCTTCTAGAAAGTCTCCTCTCAGAAATTCTCGGAACAGTTTTATAATCTCAAGATCGATCACACAGAAACTCTGCAAAAGTTTGTCAGTTCGCCTCGTCTCTCAACCAACAGACAGCGCTCGGTATCAGTCAAAATTCATAACACGCGTCGTCGCTATAGCAACTAAAATTTGAATCACTCATTTTCGGTCCGAATTCATAACACGCGTCACTATAGCAACTAAAATTCGAATCACTCAAATGCACGCACGCACGCACGTGCATGAGTAGAGCGCGTGAGCGAACATTCTGAACACATTTATTGAATAGTTACAAACTTAATTATAATTATTTTTTTATAAAAAATGTAGCACATTTTACACACACAGCCCAACAACATCACACAAAACATTTTATCAGACATTTTTCTTTAATAGGCTAATACATATGAGATTTTTTGAAAACGTTATTCTTCCTATTATTATAATTTGTTGAATTATTTGTGTCCAAATTAAATCTTCATTATTCATAATAATTAATAAATAAATGCTTGCAAAAAGGCACAATAGGAGTAGTTCACTTTTAAAAAAACTTTTACTGATAAGTTACGCACCCCCCATGTCATCCCAAGATGTCCATGTCTTTCTTTCTTCAGTCGAAAAGAAATTAAGGTTTTTGATAAAAACATTCCAGGATTTTTCTCCATATGGACTTCATTGGGAACAGTTCAAGGTCCAAAAGACAGTTTCATTGCAGCTTCAAAGGGCTTTAAACGATAGACGATGAATAAGGGTCGTATCTAGCGAAACCATCGCTCATTTCAAAAATAAATAAAAAGTTTAAGTTTTATAAGCACAAATGCTCGCTTTGCTCTGTTCTGTGATGAGCGTTCGTGACTCTCCTGTTCGAACTTGTTCATCAAAATTAACAAATCTTTTTTCGAGTCATGACTCGAAGGGTCCTAGATAAGACCCTTATTCATCGTCTGGAGTCGTTTAAAGCTCTTTGAAGCTGCACTGAAACTGTCTTTTGGACCTTGAACCGTTTGGTTCCCAATGAACTCCATTATATGGAGAAAATCCTGGAATGTTTCATCAAAAACCTTAATTTCTTTTCGACTGAAGAAAGAAAGACATGGACATCTTGGATGACATGGGGTGAGTAAATTATCAGCAAAAGTTTTTTTAAAAGTGAACTACTCCTTTAAGGGAGGATAAAACTTTCATTATCTGATAATAAAGTCTCGATCAGTGCTGGTCGTAGCAACAGCGCTTAAGTGTGTGAAAACTGAATATCGGTTGTCGCCTACCTTTATAAAGCGGCACCGAACGCAAGTTTATTTGAGTTAAATAAAGCTGCATCATTAATTAACACTTGTATTACTTGTATCAGAGGTCTTCACTCCTGTTCCTGGAGAGCCACTGTCCTGCAGAGTTTAGTTCCAACCTGCTTCACCACACCTGCCTTTGAATACTCAAGCGATTCTGAAGTGCTTGATAAGCTGATTCAGGTGTGTTTGATTAGGGTTGGAACTAAACTTTGCAGGACAGTGGCTCTCCAGGAGCAGGAGTGAAGACCTCTGACTTGTATTAAGCGGGCCCTTACGGAGCCCTTCCTAGCTCTACAGCGCCCTCCAAAACAATCCAATGTAAATCTGTGGGGGGAAATGGAATTGCAGCGCGCTCTCATATAACCCTGTCTGCATCAGGTCAGTAAAAGTTGGCATGTCTGTTCTTGGCACTGGACTAGCGTATCAAATCAATAAAAGTATAAACCCTTTAGTTTAAAGGTGCTCATAGCCTTTATATACAGTAGTTCTGTTGTGTTTTTTTGTTATGAGAATAGACATAGGCTAACTTTGTTTTCCTCACTGAAATTCCTACATTATTTTTTTTATTCCTACATAATTTGCAACATTCTAAAACAACATTCTGTTGGTGCCGGTGTCCGTGCCGCCGGTGCACAGTAACCTGTCTCTCCTTATCCATGCTGGTGTGTCCATGGTGCCGGTATCCATGCCGGTGTTCGTGTATGCCGGTGTCCGTGCGTGCCAGTGACCATGCCGGTGTGTGCCGGACCGGTGCAGTGTCTGTGCCATGTTGATGCCGGTGTTCGTGCAGGTGTTTGTGTATGTCATAGCAAATTTCAGTTGACCAGGAAGATTTAAATCTTACCTTAATTTAAAGAAAACCTTAGGATAATAATGAAATAATAAATTCATATGAAAGGATTTTGGCCTTTATATTTATGAAACTTTATAATTACTAATTTTTCATTTGAATTTAGAACAGATTACAAGATTTTTTGGATCTTAGGATAATAATGAAATAATTAATTCATATAAAAGGATTTTGGCCTTTAGTTTATGGGACTTTAATTACTAATTTTTCATTTGAATTTAGAACAGATTACAAGATTTTTGGAATCATTTATAGCATTGCTGTAGCCAGGCCCGTCGCCAAGGGGGGGCATTAGGGGGCCGTGCCCCCCCAGATGACACAACGTGCCCCCCTAATCATATGGTCATTGAGCAAACTTACTATTGAGAGCAAAAAAAACGTATCCACGTATTCCATAACGAAATGTCGTCAGCAGCATTTAGCACACAGGTGCACTAATCTCTGTGACTTTAAATAACGCATTGTCTGTCTTCAGAAATATGAAAATTAATCGGAGCGCTTGGCTCTGCGCAAGGCTTCCCCTGGCCAAGCGGGCTTGTCGAATTTTCTGATTCATTTGCCTGCTAAAAACAGCTGTTTCCACGTAAAAAAAGGTAATTTTTCTCAGAACTGCGTGATATAAAATCAAAATGGCAAGTTATAAAGTCAGAGTTGAGTGATATACAGTCACATTTGCGTGTTATAAAGTCAGATTTGTGAGAAAAACTCTGAATTGAGAGAAATCCATGTGAGAATCGTGAGATAAAAAGTCGCAATTATCTTTTAATTTTTTTTTATTCCGTGGCGAAAACAAGCTTCCATATAGGCTACTTCTGATTGCTTTTAGAGAAGCTGTCCATAAATGCTGGTCTAGGATCAGTTTTCCTCCGTAATAAAAGAATATTGGCTAAACTCCGGTGTTTTGAGCGGAGTGGATTAGTTCTACGCGCGTGCAAATCCTCTCGTTATAATAAGCAGTTAGGCTATGTAAATAAGGCATTATTGTGTATCAGCTTTACTGATAGCCTAGGAACTTTGTGAGATCGCGATGAAGTTGTATAACCGCTTTTTAAAGATAATAAAATAGGCGCCCTTTGCAAGCTTTCTGCCATGCCAAATCCTGCATATAACTAGTAAATGTTTTTAAAGGGGAAGCGCATATCCTTATGGTGTTGGTTCACCCTCCGCCTATGATCAGATTCAGAAACTTAATATTTTGTGTTTTGGTGTTTGTTTAAATACAGAATTTGGTCTATTTCAGATATATTAGACTAAATTTGTAGATCATAAAAAGTGTGCCCCCCCCCCATGAAAATGAAATGCCCCCCCATTCTATATGTTCTGGCGACGGCTCTGGCTGTGTAGCCTAGGTGAACGTGATTTCACCAAGTACCACATGATCCAGGATCAACATCTTTGTTGATCCTGGATCAACTTTCCAATCAACCAATCAGATTTGAGGGACAAGTTTACAGTTTATGTCATGTTTAGGCTTAGAACCAGGATGAAGTACTTAAACATCAGTGTTATTCACCTTTCATTACCCTCTGATTCTAGGGAAAAGTTATGGGTAGGGTTAGGTTTAGGGGTAGGAAGTGGGTAAGGACTACATTTTGGGACAAGAATGTTGATCCAGGATCAACAACATAAGTTGATCCAGGACCATGTCTTACTTGGCAAAATCACGGTGACCCTGTAGCCTACATCAACGCAAGTCATGCATTAGCTGTAATGAATAGTAAACACCAATAGAGGGCGCTTTAGACACTGATTAAAGCACTGCAGGATAAAACAGTGGTTATTGTGTGCTCTCAATTAATCATATGCTTTGTACTTGTTCTTTGTACTGCACTTGTAGTAGCATGCGTGGCATTCAACGGACAACCTCCTACAGTACAATCCACACATGCTTATCCCTGGACCATGACTTGCCCAATTAGAGCCGATCCCTCAGCAGGGCCCAGTGCTTTATGTTCTAAGACCCCCGGGTCAGGATCTAATCAACCTTCTCCTAATCTTCAGGTGCAGACTCATGATGACTCACCTCTTACGATACTTTCATTATTTGTGTTTGCGTATTTGGACCAATTTGATTGTTAAAAAAAAAACGAATTGTTTCAGGTTTTGTAGCAGAGCACTTCTTTGTATACAGAAAGCACATATTTTCCTAGAAATAAACTTTCTGAATTATATGCTTGACTTCTGTTGAAGTACTAAAAAGCACTTTTAGCAAGTCACCCTGAATAAGATTTCATTATACCAAATGAATTAGTTAAAATTAAATTAAAGCCAGTATATGTAAACTAAATGGCATAACTAAAGTAATAAAAATGAGTTTTCTTTTTATATAACCTTTAACATGTGTTTATAGCAATCTTTAAGTAAAAAAAAAGCAATTTTTCATAATTGCGACTTTATATTTCACATTTGTGACTGGCTGCGTCCTAAATCGCATGAATAGGTACTTATTTTGAAATTCAAAATAATTATAATTACTTCATCACGACTGCTAGTATGAATGTATGTGAATGTAATCTGCCATGTTATCTTAATCATGTGACCTACTAGCATCAGTCGTGTTACATCATTACCATTCACAAATCTCACACTGTTTTCGCCTGCTATATAGGGAAGAATGCTATTTCAGTTGCAGCCTCAATCTCAAAATTGCTTAATTTCCTGCATTTGCTACTTTACATCTCAAAATGTGATTGCATTTTACGTGACATTTACATTTTTTCTCTGAGGCTGAAACAGACTTCCTTCTTACGTGATTACGTGCCCTGAATTTTAAAAAAAGGCACCAATTACACTGTAAAAAAAAAAGTTGGATTAACTTAAAAAAGTAAGTTACCTGGTTGCCTTAAAATTTTTAGTTAATTGAAATTAAAACTTTGAGTTAATACAACAAAGGAGATTGGTTTAATAAATAGAAACTCAAAATATTATGTTATCTGAACTACAATAATTATCTAAGTTGATTTGACAAAATATAAAAAGTTGTGATAACAAATCATGAAAATCATTTTTTACAGTGTACATGCAGGTGAAAGTGTTTTTACAGTAGGCCCTACACGTCTCATTCATTATTATATACAGTAAGTGCCTTTTCTGCCTGATCCACTAGGCTGGGGAAATTCAATTCGGAAAATCCTAAAACCAGTGAGTGATAAGAATAAGAGCGCTGTTTACAGTTCACAGTGTGTGCCCATTTAATGCTTGAGATAGATTCCCATAGTCTTATCGATTTAGCGAGCTCTGTTTGTGTGTGTTTTGTGGGCCAATCTATAAAATGGAACGTAATAGGATCCAATTTCTGTGTAATTTGACAGTTTTTCAGGAACTGATTCTGCAATGATTACGGACCCCCATTCCACTCTGCTATTTTATTCCTCCAGGCTCTCCAAACGGGATTAGTATTGGCGCTGACTCAAGAGAATGTAAGATAAGTTGGATATGATCTCAGACCATCAAACATAAACACAGCTTCAAAAGCGAGAGAGGAAGCAAGCCAAAGGTTAGAGAGGTGGAAGAATGACAGATTTCATTCAAAAGCCAGACACATACTATAAAACAATCAGAAATGTCATTTTAAACTCAAGATATGATAATAAACCAATTTCCACTTCCACCTGTTGTGTGTTTTTAACAGATCACAGAAATCCAGAATTTCCGCCTGACAACTGCTTCAGGGTTTCCAATTAAACAAGTGAATAATAAATGTAACTATCAAGCTTGAATAACCCTAATTAAATTCCTTCTGTGGACTCAGGTGATGCATTATCTTTACTAGTGTGTAATAAAACCCAGCGGTAATCCAGCTTGAATTCTAAAGTTGAATTGTCGACAGAAATACCTAAGAGAACGAAAGGCTTAATCATTGTGTGATTTTCCACTGAGATCGGGCCCTGTAAACGGAAGAGGGTGGAAAGAAGCTCCTCATCTGTAGCTTTTAGATAAATGACTGTGAATAGAGTGCTCTGCTTCATTACATTTATGTGAGTGGAAACCCCATAGAGATCAGCTGTGCCTGGGTTCATGTAATCGTGTGTCTCAATTCCTTTTCATTTTCTTATTTACTTCTTTGTAGTTAGCAAAAGGCCTGTATGTTACGATGTATGCGAAGGGAGTGTTAGGATACAAATTACATAATTTTCAACTGTTTTCACTAAAGTAATTTTCTCTGAGTTACATTTTCATTTCATTTCTAGGCCTATATGTTAAAACACATAGTTGTGTTTCATGGATGTCTATAATACCTGGAGAAAGCTTTCAAGAGCCTTCCAGAAAAAAATCAGGCAGGTACTAGTGTACATTTATGAAATGCAATTTATTTGTTGCTTGCAGGGATTTTGTGAGAATGCAGTTATTTTGAACAGATGTAAACAGAGGCTTTTTAGAACTGCACATTTATCATGGTTTCCAAGCAAAATCTGCATAAATCACTCTAAGTTGGCCTTGATAAAGAGGACAGATAGAAAATAAATATCGGGACAAATACTTATCAGTAACATTTCGAAAACAACATGCAAACAGTAGCCTCTTTTTTGCCACATTATACGCAATCCTTATACCTTATCCAAATACTAAATACCACCAAAGTCACTATTGTCTTTAATATTTCTATCTATCCATCCATCCATCCAAAGTCTACTCTAAAGTAGCTAGTTCATCCAGAAAGCAGCAATGAGCTAACATAATGAATGGGATTGATCTATGGATTAAATATGGTTATAATTTGAATTTGAATAATTAAAAGACATCTATTACAGCCCAATTTTTTTCTTTGAAATTTACTTACCATTTTTGCTCATAAGCTTTTGTTCACTGTTCTGCTCTGCCATCATCCATCACCCACCTCACACTGAGACAATCAAAGGAAAGAATGTTAATTTCCCTGTAATATTAGTGCCATTTTTGATCTTGCCATCATGTAATTCACAAATTTAGTCTCTCCTTAATCTTTGATCGTGAGTCAGACCAAAATGAGGTACTCTGAGTAAAAAAAAAGTCCTGTTTTCGTGCGAACTAAGGCAACTGCCATGGGCAAATGGTTGTGAGGTTGCTATGGTTTCCTTCCTGTAAGTGTTCATATGTGTGTATAAGTGAGATCAATTTATAAGGACATATGTGATCCATGCTCAACCATTAGTGCAAAGATGGCATTGACGTGCATAGTGGAAATCTCACAGAGTTACACGAACAGTGTATAGCATGACTCCCTCAGAGCCACTAATGATTTCCAGGGATCGAGCAGACCTATATGTCCTGCCGTTCGACATGTTATAGATTTACCTGCAGTCCACTTTTAGATGGTTGAATAAGGCCCTTTGATTCAGGAAATAAAATCCATCTCCTTGTTTAAAACACACATTATGAAACAGAGGATGGTGTTTTAGAGGAGGTCTGTCTTAACCTTCAGAAGGTTGATTATCTGAAATTGTTATGACCTTTTTTTTTTCAAATCTTGCAACCCATCAATCTTTGGGCATGTCTACAATTTAAACCCTGATTCTATTATTTAGCAGTAAACAAAGAATAAACATCAAAATTAAATAACAATTCTAATTGCATAAAAAAAAAGTTGAATATATTTTAAAGGTAATTATTGATGGCAAAGCATCATTAACACAGTCTTCATGGTCACATGATCCTTCAGAAATAATTCTAATATGTTGATTTAGTGCTCAAAACCATTTATATCATTTTTGATGCTGATAACACTTGTGCTAGTACTTTTGTGGAAAATGTTGGATAATTTGATGAATTTGAAGAGTTTGATAATTCATAGTACAGAAAAATACTGTAAAAAACAACAACAACCTTTGCATGCTCCTGAATGTTTGAGCGTGAGGAACAGGAAATATTAGAAATATTGTAAAGGGAGATAAACATTTTTTTAAGAAATTGAATGATGCAGAAACTTTTCGATCATGCAGCCATCATGTGCTCTGTTTATTATAACACAGCACTATAAATTCTATGGTTATCTCTATAGTTGATAAAAGCAAAGGTCTCAACTGAACTTTATCGTCAGTTACTGAAAAGGTTAAAGCAGTTTGCTGCCAATCTGATAACATTTGACATGGTTTTTCATGATAAGTCTTTTCTTCCTTCCAGAATTTATTACTACTTCAAGTTGTTGTTTAATTTGTAACACATGAGGAAGGTGTCCTGTGTTACAGAATAATGTGAATATGTACTTGAAAATATCTGTCGCCTTATTTATCCATTGTTCGTGACGAAGAAAAGAAAACCATTTTCTTTGAGACAGATATTCTTAAGGAATACCTGAAATGCTATTATGGATTGGATTCATAGACAGGTAATCAGAGTTGGGTTCTTTGTCTGTTTGCTTATGGAACATAATAAAGAATGACATTTAATCAACATATCCGGGTTTTGGCTATACGACTCAATAATTGCAGCATTTTCCCCCAAATCCTTTCTGCCTATCTGGAAGGAGTGGTGTCTCAAAGAAAATGTCTTAGATGTCCTATAACATTCAGCTGCTGTGACATTTAGGAAAATTGCCACACTGAAGTCGAATTGTATTATCGAAGAGAAACAAAGACATTATTTTGAACAGCCAATTTGAGAAGCGGTTCAGAGCGGGCTGAAAAAAAGAATCAATATTATATAAAAAGTCTTATCATAGCTTTTCTTTTCTTCATGGTAAAAGAGTTGTATTTTACACAAAATACCAGCACTTTATAACTTTATAAGTCTTACTTTAACTTTTGATTCCTCCAGAAGTTGTTTAAGATTTACTTTTATAATTAGAAATAAAAAAATATGTGTCGCTGCACACAGTGGGTCAAATTAAATATTATAATAAATTTTCTCCCATTGCCTTTTTTCTCCATTCATGTCTATATTTTTCTTCATTCTTTTTAATCATGGATTTCTAAATCAACTCAATATCTCACATGACTCTCATTCATTACATTTGGAAAGTCAAGTTTTGTCAGTATTAATCAGTGTTAATCAATAAGATGTGCTCATATCACATGGTCCCTATATGTCATTGCTCCTAAACATGAGTAGGGGACATACAGTCGTGCCCAGAATGTATCATACCCCTGGTAAAAATGATAAAAAATGGCTATAAAAATAAATCTGCATTAGTTTATCCTTTTGATCTTTCATTCAAAATTGGCAAAATCCTAACCTTCATTGAAGTAAAAGATTTGAAAGTGGGGGGGGAAATCACATTATAAATAAATGTTTTCTCCAATAGACACTATGGCCACAATTATTCATACCCTTTTATTAAATACATTTTTGCAATCTCCTTTTGCCAAATAACAGCTCTGAGTCTTCTCCTATAATGCCTGATGAGTTTCGAGAACACCTGACAAAGATCAGAGACATTCCTGCATACAGAGTCTCTCCAGATCCTTCAGATTCCAGATCCATTTGGTGCTTCTCCTCTTCAGTTCACCACTCATTTTATATGGTTCAGGTCAGGCAACTGGACGTGTCATGGAGAAGCTTCATTTTGTGCTCCCTAACACATTTTTGTGTTGATTTTGATGTTTGTTTGGATCGTTGTCCTGATGGAAGATCCACCACGGCCCATTATAAGATTTCTAGCAGAAGGCGTCAGGTTTTGATTTTTTATCTGTTGATATTTGATAGAATCAACAATGCCATGTGTCTGAGTAAGAAGTCCAGACTCCAGCAGAAAAATAGGCCCCAACATTAAAGATCCAATATTAAATTGTACACTGAATACTTTTTATCCTTGTGTGCACAAACCCATCTAGCGTATTTGCTGGCAAAAAGCTCTTTTTTTAGTTTCATCTGACCACAGAACCCTGCGCCGTTTGAAGATCCAGTCGTGTCTGACCACTGAATATGCTGAGTTTGTATTTGGAGAGCGAGGAGGATTTTCTTGAAACCCTCCCAAACAACATGTGGTGATGTAGGGTTGTTTGATTTTTTTTAATAGGCTTTCTGACCCAAACTCAACTAATCTCTGCAATTCTCCATCTGTGATCGTTGAGAGTCTTTATCCACCAAACTTCCTCCTCACCGCCCATTAAGAAAATATAGACACACGTCCTCTTCCTGGCAGAATCGTAACAACTTTAGATGATTATAACTTCTTATTATGCCCTGATGGTCAAAATGGATTTTCAATTCTTTAGCTATTTTCTTACATCACTTTCTACTTTGTGATGCTCAACAATCTTTAGATGCACATCAGAACCATGTTATGTGGTTTTATTTATTGTATGAATGATTAAGGGAATTTGGCCTTTGTGCTTTCTCATATTTAAACTCCTGTGAAACAAGAAGTCATAGCTGGACAATTTTCTAATGTTCCTAGTCACCGGTTGCTAAAAAGGTAAATATTAATGGGAATATACTTCATAGATATTTTATTCATAAAAAATTCTAGGGGTATGATAATTGTGGCATAATTGTGTTTTGAGAAAAATATTTATTTTATAATGTGATTGACCCCCCACTTTCAATTCTTTTACTTCAATGGAAGGTTAGAATTTTACCAATTTTTTAATGAAAGATCAAAAGGATAAACGATGCAGATTTATTTTTTGCAGCCATTTTTGATCATATTTACCAGGGGTATTTGATTATGTAGGTATCTGTTTGACATGATGTCAAAAGTATGACATGATATTGGCTACTAATGTAATTTAATTTAAATAATTTTCTTACTTTTTGAAGATGAGGTCATGTCACACAATCTGTCCATGTTGGCTTCTGACAAATTTGGCTAGATTCTACTAAACAGTGACTGATGAGTTTGCATGAAAATACCATATGGAGTTTGATTCGGTGCACTGCTTTTGACATTAAACACCAAAAGATATAAGTCTGTGTATTTTATCTTAACTATACGAACATATGGTTAGTGGCATTGTAGTATTTGCATCTTTTCTTGCTGTCTACTATACCAGAACAAATCTGTGACACCATTTTTTGCTCTCAGTTGTCACTTCCTTTTGCATATCAAGTCGTATTAAACATTTTTAAGAAACATGTCTTGTTTCAAAAATGTCCAAAATTCATTTTTTGTGAGTGTCAACACTACATATACTGGTCATGCTTGTAAAAACCTGACTAGCCAAATCAATTCACCAGTTGCTGACATTGTTCAGACTTAATTTTTGCTTTGCTTGCAGCTTCACATAGATTTAATAATGTAATGCAGGATTGTGATAAACGGTGACAAATACTGTAGGCACTTCTGAATTCATTGGCACTCATTAAGCTGTGTATCGCCATCAATAACACAGATTTCTGTACTTCAGATTTCCAGTGACCTTGAACCAGCAAGGCCAAAAAAAAAAGTCTTAAAAACACACAAGAACCTCTTCTTTTTTTTTTTTTTTGAGTGAAGTGCTCATGGAGTGTATTTTGCCAGCTAAGGTTGCTGTGTTATCAGAAGAGAGAGCAGACATAGTGGGGAACCGCATATGTGGCATTTTGATTGTAAAGCATGTTTCTGATTGAAACTGAGGTGGACCATTTCACGGGCAAAATAAAGGGAATGTGTGGGAGGTCTGGGAAGTGGGCAACCTGGGTAGATGGGTTTTAGAAATGCCTTTTGCGTGTCATTCCGTCTCTCTGTGTAATACCAGATTATCTCACCAACACAATGAGGCCTCAGTCTGAGAACTATTCATTCACACATGGTGAAGATAAGCAAAGACATTTCTGTTATCACTAAACATCTATATCCATTCTCCCAACTGCATGACCTACACATGCTAGGAACATCTTAAGTTCTGCTTATGGCTTTAATATGGCATTCGTTTATGGGAAGGAGATGTAAATGTTTTTCTCCACTATATACAGCCAGATCTTTTCATTATGCAGCTGTATACTTGAAGCCTCTTTATGTGAACAGCTATGTCTTGTGTTGATAGCTTTTGGTGTCTCTAGTGTATTATGAATAATAATTGGTTGGTTAATAAATGCACGCCGGCATTCGTGATACTGATGCAGCGTAATTGTTAATCAGTTCAGCAAATCAATTCTAATGTAGTTTTGGTTCGGATAATCAACGCAGTGCAAATTTGAATGTTAAATTGGATCGTTTATGCACAACCATTGTTGAGTATCAACTTTTCTTTTTAGTCAACAACCTGTTCTGGGTGCAACACTTATATCTGCACTCCATTAATTTGCACTAAATTTAAAGTCTGTTGCTGTGGAGACCTTATATCTTTGGTCACTCTGTGGAATTATGTGTTCTGTAATTTCAGATAACATACATTCAGACCATATCTTCACCCTATAGGGTAGATGGCTACCAACAAGCTTCAAAGAACTGCACAAACCCTGAGCTATTCATGTTTACATCAGATTTCAGAGCACGGGTTTGTTATTCGGGATTATACATACAGTATTATAAAAGGATTATAAAAGTGTTATCAAAACAATGATATTTTGCCCGCTGAATTTTGTATCAATGCATGTATTGAAATGTATTTATAATATTTGCCATGAGGATCTACAGTAGTTGACCTATTAAGCCCAGCTGTACAAGCATGGGGAAATTTAATCTAAATAATATCCTTTGTAATTAGCAGGATTGATAGGAGATATAGCTATAGCTGTAATTATTAATAATTAATTAGTAATAATAATAAGTGAAAATAGAAACTGTTCACAAGTAACTTTTCAAAACTCTTATTTCAAAACTCCCATCAAATCATCAATACTATATTCAATAGGCTACTTGTAAAAATAGTACCCCAAATAATCAGCCCATTCTCACCCCAATAAAACATAAAGTGAATGAAATGTTATTTCATAATATTAATGACATTGTAACCATTTAACAAAAAATAATAAAATATATATATATATATATATATATTATATATATATATTAATATATAATTAATATATATATATATATATATATATATATATAAATAAATAGCCTATATAGCCTACTTAAAAACATATTTTTAAAAAAAATATACAGGAAGTATCATGCAAATTGGATGCTATGAATGTTCATCTTTTAAGAACTAAAGGTCAAAGATCATTGTCTACTGTCTAGGTAGGCAGTTAGGCATTATGGCTTAATAAAATGTAGTTTTCCAACACATGAGAGCGCAGGCGCATCGATTTGGCATATAGGAGTCAAAGCTGACATGGACTCACCATTTGCGCACAGGATGAGCTGGAAAGGAATATCACCGGATTAACAGTATAGTACAAACCGTATTCATGGCAAAATGCGTCTATATTGGACACTTGAGTTTCGAAATGCGCAAGAACTGATTTGAAAACATGTCTGACGCAACATTAACCCCGACACCAGATGTAAAGTTTCTGGGCGACTCTCTGGAGCGCAACAACACCAGCACCGCTCCGGAGCATCCACACTTGCATTCAGGCATCATTATCGCAACCGTTTACGCGCTCCTCATTACTGCTGGACTTATTGGTAATGTGACGCTCATCAGGACGTTTTGCATCGTGAAATCCATGCGCAATGTCCCCAATCTTTTCATGTCGAGTCTCGCCCTCGGAGACGTGCTGCTGCTGGTCACCTGTGCGCCCGTGGATGCCAGCAAGTTCCTGGCGGATGAGTGGCTGTTTGGGCGGATGGGATGTAAACTCATCCCGTTCATTCAACTGACTTCAGTCGGAGTGTCGGTGTTCACGCTCACAGCGCTGGCAGCGGACAGGTAAAGAGATTGATATATATATCCGTTATTAGCATCAGTTCAGAAAGCAGAACAATAACATTTCAGTTTAAATATCTTTTTAATGTTATTAATTACAATAATCACAGTGTGGGGCATGTCTACAGTTTACAGTCAATGAAGCAAGCTCCTCGAAATTATTACGAAATAACTCATAGTCATCATTAACATAAACACTAATGTAAAATGTCACTAAATATTAGTATTATACTGAGTTCAGCTAAAGTGGGAAATCAGGTAAAATGGGTCATTATTAAGTTTCATGATTGATTGCATTTTAGATATCAGGAAGTGATTAAAATGTGAAAGTCATTAATAATTACCTCTAAAGTCTTGGCCAATTAATCAAGCTTGAGAATGGGGATGTTTTTAAACAAATAAAATACAGCTATATGAGAGAGCTATATAGGTTTTTAAATGGTTATTGAATGGTCAATTACATAAAATGTATATTTTAGCCTACTGTTGCAAGAGATATATGTATTTATTTATTTGTGAGGGTTTGTATACATGGTCTGGTCCAAGGTGACTAGTAAGTGTGAGTGAGACTGACCTGGCAGACCTTGAACAAGATAGACCAGTAACTAACAACCTGAAATTCCATCACGACGATCTAAAGATATGACATGCTTCTTCGAGTAGCGGGCACAGACTCATTCTTCTGTCAGTTTCAATAGAAGAAAAGTGTAATGCCACATGCAGGTAACTCAAAATCCCACTCAAAGTGCCACTTTTGCTGATGTTCTGTCACACTTGTCAAAACAGTTCGGTTGAAAAGCAATGACTGTGTAGCTATGTCTTTATCACACTTTTTTTTTAAATGTATTTTTTTATGTTGAGGAGGTTGTAGCCTCACAAAAAAACCCTCAAAATCTGAGAAGCTAGCAAAGTTTGTGTAATTCACAATGTAAAAGATAAAAGGTGTATAATAAACGCAGACTTTAGCAATCCAGGGACTGATTCTATTCTATTGCATATAAACATCTCTATTTGTATCCCATATACACAAGGCTCCAATTTTATGCCGTCTTGGTCTGTCAGTTCTCTTGAGAAAGTGTGTGACTTGGTGTCTGATAGCAGGTGAACGGAAATGAAAAAGAACATGCTTAATGATGGAGAAAAATGAACTGCTTCCTCTGCCTGTTAGTGTTGATTCTAGAGAACTCAAGAATAACGAGTGCACCAATGGATCAACTGAGGGTCGAGTTGCCCTCGTGTTAAATGAGAAACAGTTGATAGTATGGTGAAGTGATAAATATTTTTATATCAATGCCAGAACTTGAAGGTGCTTAGAAATTCACGAAGAGTCAGAGATTTATTGGTGAGTTTTTCCTTGCCATTGTCGACTTTGACTTGTTCACTGAAGGGATTGTGAGGCAATGTTCTTTGTGCTTCAGAACAACATGTATATTGTGATATGCACTATACAAATTCATATGATTGAAATTAAATTCCACTTAAACTTATCTCCCTCTGATATAAATGAATAAGCCGGAAAACTGTGCCATGATCTATGTGGTGGGAGTCTGATTAACACTGGAGGCTAATCCGTGAACGGCAATAAACAACAGATGGTAAATGGAACTCGTAGGTGGGAGGAACTTTTCCTGTGGTTTGGATTTATGGGCTTCAAATCAGTCATAGAATAGGCTATTCTCACTTCTGGTAAAAATAAAGTTTGTAATGTTCTGAAACATATATATTATAATTGTATATATTATTACAATATATTTTACATTCATTGCAAAATATGTATATTATGCTTACAACGTATTTTGAGAGTGTAGGGAAATTGACTCTATATAATTTGAAGTGCTTCATGGGAGTAAAGTGTTTGTCACGATTTGCTTGTTGCAATACTCTGATTGGTGGAGTTTTTTTGCAGAATCATGGCTAATGTAGTTTCTCAACATTCCTGCAATTAAACATTATTATTTAAAAAACAAGTTGAAATAATAACAAAAACCTGAGACTCGCGCTTGGGACTGCACATGCGCATCAGGCTGGTCAAGCCTGAAAAATAAGCTTTTTAATGCTATTTGAGCATAAGAAACAACATTTATGGGAAAGTTTATGTCAGATGTTATTGCTGATTTGAAATATGTTATTTAATTGGGAGTTCGCCAAGCAGATTTTGAGATTTCAGGATTCCCCCATTAAAGTGGACTTTGGTCTTGGATGCCTGAAATAGCTGCCCAGAGGCCTTGCAAATATGGCCGCTGAGTGAACAGACTTTCCTTGAAAGGAACTTTGACTGAACACAGCAACTCAGACACTGAGTTAATTAGTCAAAAAAATGTATTTGTGTTCGTTCTTAAAGGGGTGATGATTGCGATTTCACTTTTTTCATTTTAAATAGTGTGTAATGTTGCTGTTGGTGCATGAACATTATCTGCAAAGTTGCAGCGCTGAAAGTTCAATGTAAGCAGAGATATCGTCTTTTAAAAATCAGGAAGTGTAAATGCCTACAAAAACGACTCGATTGGGACTACAGCTGGGTTTTAGACGTCACTAACCCATACATTTGCACCGGAATACGCAAAAAAGGGCATGACCATATTTCTGCGGCTTTGCCGAAGAGGAAGAGTTACAAGGGAGAGCTAAACATGCCGTCGAAAGTGTTATTTTCACCCAGCTGTTAGGTCTTCTGTGTTCGGGCTTCCTATGGACGCTGTAGTTCGTCAACAATGGCTACAATTTATGTTTAATATCGTAATTTAGCTCTTTATTGTGCGGCACATTTCACTGAAGACAGCTTCCTGAATCTCCAACAATTCAATGCCGGATTCCACAAGAAACTGTTGCTAAAACCTGAAGTTGTTCCAACGTTAAAACCAGATGCAGCAGTTGTTGGGCCACAACCTGTAAGTAAGACTTAATAATTTTAAACGTATTTGTATAATTTTAGACGTAATGGTTTCGTTTTATCAAGGACGTAAACAAATGCCAGCGCTGGCTTTATAGTCACCTGGGGCTCGTTCTTCGTACGTTGCTTAAAACATCCGAGATCAAATGAGACATCCAAGATAATATCATCGGGCTAATCATGATCCGGCTAATTGGGTTCTTCGAACACACCTGTTGTTTATGATTAGTATCGCTGGATTGAATTATCTGAGATAACTGCGCGTTCACGCGCTGGGTTAAAAGGGGATATGTATCGATAGTAGAAACATTGATCAGCTGCGCTGCTATTGGCTGCTCACCGTGGCCAAAGAGCGCGCTCAGTTTTTTTCTCCACAGAAGAGCAAGAGTTATTGCTTGAAGGATATGCTGAATTTGAAAACTTAATTAAAACGCCAGGGAACACCTTAACGTGTGCAAAAGCCAGGAGAGAGGGCTGGCAAAAAGTAGCAGACAAATTAAGTTTGTAGTTAGATGTTTTTATCACTTATTACATTATAGTTTTTATATTTGAATAATTTCTAAATAATTAATAACTTTGTTCATTGTAATGTCAGAGTCACCACCCACTACTAGAACATAGGAACAAGTAAAAGTGAAGTACTATTATTCTACATAATAGTAATTTGTACTTATACTAATCTCATTTAAAAAGGCACTGTTAATAAATGTTTGCCTGTTTATAAAAGCAACCATGAAAAAGGCTGAGAAATAAAAAGAAAAGAAAAACAAACAGGTGGTGGTCTTGCACCCCCACATTATACCCAGGCAGAAGAGCTGCCCCTTGGGATAAATGTGACCCATTGTGGAGGGCATCCCTGTGTCCAGCTCTTCCTCAGACCCACAGCCAGGAGCAGCAACACCTTCACTGCTGGTAAATGAGCTTTAAATGATCCTAGTACACTGTAAAATAATTTGTTGCTGCATTAAATTAAGTAAGCCCAATGGCTGTCCAGTCATATCAGCTGTTAAACCTTGTAATGAATTGCTTTGACTTGTGAAAGTCTACATGTGTGACTGTGAAACATAGTTAATGTAAAAAAAAATGTAGAAATGAGTTATTGACCACATTTCCCCCCAGTGTACTTCATTGTAATGTAATTGTGTTTTCCTCTTTTTTGCAGTTTTAAACAATACACCAACACTTTTATGTGTTCCCAAGCAAGTGGCTGAAGCATGTGCAGTAAGACTTTTCATAACTTTACATCAAAAGGGAAGAAAGTACAACACTTTATAATGCCCATTTTCCCCCCAATGCACAGGACAGTGAAGAAACCCTCTCAGGTATCTTTAAGTGCATAAATAACTTTACTTAATTTACACTTGAGTTACCTATTATTTCTGAATGCAATATGAGTTGCAGGAGTCCACATCTACAGAAGAGTCTGCACAAAGCAGTGATGCAGAGGTGGGAAGTGTTTTACTTGTCATTTTTGTTGCATAAGGCTTGTGTTGACAGGTTTAACCCAAGCCCCCCCAATATAGATTATACAATATAGAGTATTTTTTTCTTACGGGGGGGGGGGGGGACTTGACAACTTAAAGAAAAAGACTGGCACTAGAGATATAGTTGCTTCAAATGAACTTCAGAGTAAGTGCTAATATATTATTTCACACAGAGAACTATTGCTGACCTTGCATAGTATCTCTTATTGCAGGAAAAATATGACTTGATCACTGGCTTTTCTTTACAAAGAACAATTGAAATAAAACTCAAAGAACTAAGCAAATTTGTCTCGTCTTTTATTAAACATTTAATGTAATGTTTTATATTTTTTTCTGATGGTGGTTGTGTAATATGACACATGCAATGTCACAGGTCCTGTCAGGTGCAACCCTCAGGCTTTTCAGACACTGAAATGAAATCTCCCCTTTAGTTGGCCAAAGTTCATTGCATTGTGTGCCCTTGTCCTAGAGCTGCATTGTAACTGGAGTGTATGTACAGTAAAACAGTGAGCTTGATATTAATATTTTCCTTACCACGTTCAAATATGTGCATAAATTTGAATCGCTGTGCTTCCACATTTGTGATATGGAACAGTCACACACCATCTAAGAGATTTTAGTCTGTCAACTGCCTTTTTTTACAATTTGATGTAATATTAGGCTACTAATCTGGAATATTAAGAATCGTAATAGTAACTTGGCAGCACATTTACATTGTGATCCCCCTTTCAGTTCACAAAATTGTGGCCTTGATGGGAACACATGTGCAGTCTATGGCACCAATCACATTAGGGAAGCCTGAGGAATAGGCCTATATATTGTACTGAAAGTCATAATCATCATGCTAACGATTACATGATCGACATTAAAAATTATAATGTAACGTTAGGCCTACCTGCGTTGAAAAAAAAACTGCTATACAACCAATTGGGTCTAAAGTGGCTTGGAAATGCCCTAAAACCTGCTTAAGAGTCAGGTAAACTTTGCGAATGGCACGACAGACAATATCACCAAGTTCTCCGCATCTCCAATGTAAAGGAAAGAGCCACTCGCAAAGAATCTCTATATGCTGTTTATTTGTGCTGTTATTAAAGCCCGACTCCGACGAGTCGAACATTTGTGCATTTCCAACAAATTAATGATGTAACGACATACTCACGAGTCATGAGGAAAAAAAATATCTCAAAAAGTACACTATCGCGCTGCGTTAAAAGACTTCCCGTATCAGCTCTGCTTATAAAGCCGCGATCTAATCCTGTTTACATGAAATAAGCCTGCTCGCGAGCAGGTTCAAGCTAGCGCACCTGTTGCTATGACAGCAAGTCTAGGATGAGCTTCGAAGAACCAAACGATCCAAGATCATGCCAAATCGCCAACAATCAAATCCAGCTAACTGAGTTAGCGACGTACGAAGAACGAGCCCCAGGTAATGCTATTTCGTGTTTCTATGGCAAACGCGTACAAACAGTTTGGACCTGAATTTGTAATCATATAGATTGTGTAAATGTATTTGCCATGTAGAGCTACTTTATGACGTGTAATTTTTCGATTTGATCATGAACGTGATCAATGTCAACAGTGTTTGTTTAGCCTATAGCCATGTAACGTTACACCTAAAGAAAACGATACACAGAGTAAACTAAGTTTTGTTAATAGCTAAACGGTTGTTCATTATATCAATAAAACAATAACTTTAAAAAACTGTTTTACTCATTTAATCATTTGTTTAAAATGTTTAATCAAGATAAAAACGTATCTCAAAAAGCTAACAAGCAGCATTAGCATTTTCAAGTATAACAGGGTATCAAACTTCTTATGTAATAATAGAAGAATAGAATAATAATAATTCAAAAACGTACCATTCAGAAACGTTTTGTAACAGCCGTGTTTGGCGAGGTTCTGTTTGACTCTCTTCATCGCCGCTTTTTGGGTCTGATTCGGGCTCAAACTGATACGGCAGTAGTATCACCATTGTTTACATTAACTGGAGCACATGAGACTCGTAAAGGCAAGGGGCGTGACGGTTCCGGACAACGTGCGCGGCGCAGTTTAGCCAATTACAACACACCGGCCCAAACTAACCAATCTGAGCCCACTGCCTGTTTCTGAGGGAGTGGTTTCATAGAATCAGGAAGTCAACCGGTCGTTCAAATGACAGAGGAGAAAGAGGCTTACAATAAAGGTGAAATTTATGAAAAATAAGACTTTTTAAAAAAGAAAAACCACGAATACATGTTATTTGCACCCCATAAACACAATCATGCAAAGAAAAAAAGCAGTAAACCACCCCTTTAATTAAAACATTGTCCTTAAGGTTAATTAAAAAAATGCCTCCTTCTGTTCCTGGGGTCTTTTTCTGTCTCTTAGATACAAGGCCATTGTCAAGCCAATGGATATCAAGGCATCTAAAGCTTCGCTAAAGGTCTTCCTGAGGGCTGCATCGATCTGGCTGCTCTCCATGGCCCTGGCCATTCCTGAGGCGGTGTTCTCCGATCTCCACACCTTCCACATCCCACAAAGCAATGAGACCTTTAAAGCATGCGCCCCGTACCCTCACGCTGGAGACCTGCAACCTAAAATCCATTCCATGGCCTCCTTTCTCATTCTGTATATCATTCCTCTCTTCATTATTTCGGTGTACTACATCTTCATTGCCAGGAGTCTGATTGAGAGTGCGATTAACATGCCTGTGGAAGGAAATGCGCATATTAGGAGGCAGGTGAGAACAATGGTCAAGTGCTTCAGTTGTTGAAGTTAGATTAACGGTTTAATTGTTTAGCAATGAATAGCTGAGTAATTTATATACAACATTTTTTTAAATGTATTAACAAAAGTTCAGTGACTTTCCTAGATTTTAGTTGACATTAAAAAAATGACATGACGCTGTGCCACAGGTCAAACATGTTATCATTATATTTTTTCCTTTTTTTAAAAGCTAAAGTAATTTTGTCACTTTTTCTGATTTATAAAAATGGTATAAGGTTACATAAAGGCCTAGTTGTCATTTTTGATTTTCCAATTTCAAGAGATGTCTTTATAACAAACACAATGTAATTTAAAGTAAGGCTTTTCCATGTTAAGTAGGCTATTGTATTTTTCTTCTAGGTGTTATAATAATTTTACTCAACATAAAAACATAATTTTTACTTCTATTAAGTAGTTTTTCCATTGCTGAGTTTGAAAATGCGGAGAGAGGTATTGTTGCAGTGAACGTCTGGTTGTTGTAATTGATTTTGAAAGGTGATTCAGTAGCTATTTTTGAAAGGTATTCACAATACAAGATGAGACTGGCTAAATCTGCTCTGTTTTTCCATTGTTATGTGAATAATACAGTCTGTATGCATTTGAAAGGAACCATACATAAGGAACCATTTAATACCTTTATCAAATTGGAGCTTTTGTTTTTCTTCATCTATGAGACCACTTGGTTTAACAATTTGCCTGATCAATATATTTCTTGTGTTTTTTTTAATGCAGAGGCCTGTTATTACACATAATTACTTAGTATTTTGTTCAGTGCTTATAAACATAAATGTATCATAAAAGCTATTTTTATTAGTAGTTATAATAACAATTAAGTAGTAAAAAAATATTATAAAGCTGAAGTGTGCCAATAGTGTCACCAAATGCAATTGGAATAATTCAAGAAGGTCTTCCATTGGTCGAGCAAACAATTAGTCCCGCCCCAAATCACGCCATTGGTTGAGCCAATGTTGCTGTGTCAGACTGGTCAGAAAGTTAAAACAGCTGGAATAGAATAATTTTTGTATTTTTTTTCAAATGGTTATTTTAGGACAACCTGTGATATTTACTTTGCTCCACTTGTGATAGACTATATTTACCTCTCTGCTTCCTAGATTGAGTCACGTATGCGGCTTGCGAAGACAGTGCTGGTGTTCGTGGGTCTTTTTGCCATCTGCTGGCTCCCCAACCATGTGATTTACCTCTACCGGTCCTACCACTACACAGAAGTGGACACCTCAATGGCACATTTCATCTCCAGTGTGTGCGCACGTATCCTTGCCTTTACCAACTCTTGTGTGAACCCCTTCGCTCTCTACCTTCTCAGCAAATCCTTTAGGAAGCAGTTCAACAAGCAGCTTTGCTGCTGCTGCCCATCCATCTCTCTGCGTACACAAAACACTAGGCGTAACAACACGCGATTGAGTTCACTCAAAAGCACCCAGAACCACTCTGTGGCCAGCTTCAGCCTTGTCAATGGCAATGCTGTCTGCCATTAGGGCTGAATATGAATATTTAACTACTTCTTCTTCAGAGTTATATTATAGGAATAGTTCACCCAAAAATGAAGATCTTCTCTTCTTCGAAATGTTCCTTTTGCATTGAACAGAAAAAAATTATGACAGAATGGAACAATTCCTTTTAAAACTAATCATGTTTAGTTTAAGAGACAACAAAGAAATTGGGAAGGTTAGTTACCTGTTTTTTTTTTTTTTTCGTTGTTGGTTATTTGCCGGTTTTCATGATTTGTGTTGCAAAAACAACACTAAAAAGTTAAAAAATTTAAAAACTTAAACCGGAGAGAAGTAATTTTCTTGAATTTATCTAGAAATTATGTAGCCTAACTATTACTCACTTCTATAAGATTTGAGACACTTTAGATCAAACGATCAGTGACAGCAATTGCACAACTGAACAGAACAGTGTCTAGACACTTTTTAAAACACAAAAATCAATAAAATAGTCAAAGACATTCATTTAGTGCATGTTCATATTAGAACTGAAAAACAATGCAGGTGAACACAAAAACACTTTCGGTGTGTATGAACGCTGTTTCACACTGGATGAATAAGTAAAGCGGAAGCAGTGCAGAAGGTGTTCGGCATGTGGAGTACAGGTTCAAGTCATTTCGTAATACCATAAATAAAGCTCTGTGTGTTTTCAAATTGCTCTCATGGAACATTGATGTCGAACACACCTTAACCCTTGTGCATCAATTGAAAGAAGTTACACATATGGATCATAGTGGACAAAAATGTCTATGCCAAGCACATACATAAGTTTGGTCTCATTTTAAAGAAGACCCTTGGCAGATTATTGTTGAAGTAAGAAAAAGTGAAACCAAAAAAGTTATAGAGGTTTAAGTTTATGAAAATTATTCATGAACATTATTTTATATAAAATATATATTTTAATTGTGATTTGTCGAAATTTCATATCTCCAAAAAATAGCTTTCAGTAAGATTTTGTCAATTTTCCCCATTAGATGCTAGCAAATATTTATATTTTCTCAAATATTACAAGCACACAAACGCACAATTTGTTTTTACTACACACATTCAAACCACACTCTGACATCAATACCAAACACACACACACACCACACACACACACACACACACACACACACACCACACACACACACACACACACACACACACACACACACACACAATTATACAAATAGCCTATTTATCCAATTGACCCTTCTCCAAAGACCCGCCCCCCTTAGTTACTGTCGCTATGTCCGACAAGCTACGCCGCTCTCACGCTCTCACCATGTTCTCACACAGTGAAAAATACATCGCGGAGCAGAGAGGAGACTGACAACACGCTGACAGACAGAACAGACCAGGTTACTTTTCGGTTAGTTTTGATATTAAACATATTAAACAAAGTCTCACCTTTCAAATATGGTCATTTTTTGAAAGAAATTTAAACAATAAATACCGTTTTGTGGCTCTTTAATGTGTCGTGGCAGATCGCTGTAGAGCATCAGTTAAAGCTGCTCGTGATCCGATCATCTCTTCCTTCTAGTTCATTTATAGCATCAAATAAACATGAACGAACAAAAGAAGGAATGTTGTTTTAACCGTGGAAAGGCGCCAGTATATTCAGTTTTTCAAGTTCAAATCCTCCCATGTTAATCTACTATCTCTCCTGACTGCTTTGTCGGACAAAATGGCGGATGGCGAAGTATGATTGGCCAGAACACCTGTCAATCAAGCTCCATGCGAAGGGTCAATTGCCTCTATCCGGTTGTTAAATCGTGACGTAACCACTCTCCGATAATACTGTTTCCGGGTCCAAAGGCCGGGTCCTCTCTACCTATTTACCGTGTTCGCCCGAGTTTTAACGTGTCCCGTGTTGTTTAAATAGATCGGAGTTAAAAAAAACAAGTGACATTCAACTGTCATTCTACCGCTTTCCCTGTGACGAGAAAAATAAGAGAAAATGGCTGCAGTTGATATGGTAAGTTACAAATCTTAAACGAATGAAGAAACTTTGGCGCCAGTGGGTGCTATCCCTTAATCCCTAGTAACACCCACTGGCACTGAAGCGAAAAAAGCCCTTTAAAAAAAGGGTTTATGTAGTCTAGGATCTGGAGTGGACGAGCGGACGAGTGACGTCAGACTTAACAACCGAATAATATGCAGAAGTAGAAAACAGGAATAAAGCGAGTATTTGCTTTATAGGTTAAACCTGAGAAAATGGCACCATCTAGTAATTTTCTTTTAAATTTTACATTTTGAAGCCTTGCCAACAGAATTAAAGCCTATTAACAAAGATTGCATAAGTTTTACAGTTAAATGGCTCTGGGATTAAAAATTGCAGTTTTAATGGGTTTCAATTGGGACATTTTTGTCCAAAAGGTTCTGAGTGGAACTATTTTGTGTATCTTGTGCAAAATAGATTTTTTAAAGGAAATGGGGGTGAAATAGTAAAATACCAACCTGTGCCAAAATGTATGCAGTTGTCATAAACACAGGCAGATTTATCAAATAGACAAAAAATGTCCATAAGGATGAGCAAGGGTTAAATCTGCAGTGGTTCAGGTGGTACAGCAGCCACGTGGTACAAGTCATACAGTAGCTCTCAGCAAATTACACGTTGTATCCAGTAATTAAAAGTTCTAAAAGCATGTGAAAGCTTTTTACAGTTCAGAATCGTTACGTCAATTATGACATGGCGTGAACACACTTACACTGGCAGCATATTTGTGGGGCGCTTAAAAAACCTCACTGCTTATGCTCTGCATACACATTCAGTGTGAAACAGGCCTTAGATTACATCTACATCACAACAATGAACAAAAAACTAAAGTTTTCCTTTACGTACAGACGCAACATTGTCAAAATGATGTCTGCGAAAGCGACTAAAACGCTGTATTATGCTGCCAGGCCGGTAGTTGGCGATGTCACTTTATAAAGAAACACTTTGTGCCAACACATAATACGCATGCGCATGACGTCACTTTTCACAAATTTGCATTTTTGTACTTTACTCTGAGACAATAACAGTCTCGTTTTTAAAAAAAACATGCACTTTGAATCCCATATTCAAAAGTTTGCGTTTTCAGGCCCCCAAATGCCACTGTCGTGTAAATGAACGGCCAAAACGCATACAAAGTTTTCTGTTTTTTAGTTGAAAATGGTGCCGTGTAAACGACCCCTTAGTTACCAATCATAAAGCAGTCTTTTGTTTCAGTTTGTAGGTGAATATCCAACACCTCATGGCAGTTTGTAACTATTTTATGTTTTGGTGAATTGATAGCTAATTCCAATGAATTTGTTTCTCATTTGTATGTTTTTGTATGAAATATTAGCAGAGAAAAGTTTCTCTAGACAGTCAAACCACTTGCCCTGTCCAAATAGTCGTACACATGTAGGCGCCGCTGGAGAGGAAAACCCATTTTAATGTGAAGAAATGAACAAATTTGATGTAAGTTACTCAGTATGTATTTATTTTGTTTTATTTGCAATATTTGTTTAGATATATAGATATCTTTCATGATGACTTGCAGTTCTAATGAGGTAACTGGGACTGTGATTATTCTAAATATTTGGAAATAGATCAATATTTTTCATGGAGATATTTGGTTTTATGTTTACAGAGGTGGGTGTTTTGGCCATTAATTTTGGAGAAAGCACTTAATTGCTTTCAAATGTGAACAAAAATAGTTAGTGTCCTTGTCTGCTTTACAGGTAAAAGTCGTTTTAAAAGAGCTGTATTGATCATTGCCTGATGTTTTGCTGTATTATTCGTCAGTATTGTGTACAGTAAGGTGAATTCTGGCAGGAATGGACTGGGGTTTCTGAAGGACATGTGCTTTTGTGATGCCTTTATGGAATTATCCTTGGTATTTTCATGATACAGAAACTATTTCCTTCATTGCTGTTTTGTGGTTCCATCCTTCATAATGCTTTTTGCGCTGATTGTATTTTCTGAAGAGCGAATACTGATTGTGCTTTTCATTTTGTGAATGGTCATAGACTCCAGCTAAAAAAAGGACACTACATGATGAAAAGAACTTTTTGATCTGTAATGGTTAATGTGGATGCTATCATGTTGTTGTCGTGGACTTGTGATCTTGTTTCACATGAAGAAACTCAAGTGTATTTGACTTTGTGAATAAAATGGTGTGTTACATGTGATTGTCTTTTTTGAAAACGTAGTGCGTACAAACAGTACAATAATCAACAAGCAATCTGGATTTAAAAAAAACACACAAAAAAAAGGCCGTCAACTGAAATGGAGAGCTAAAACTGTGAAAAAAGGAGAAGATAAAGGGAGAAAGAAGTTGAGTGGTGTTGTTACAACATCTAATGACAGGGGCAAACTGGACCATGCTTAACCTTGACCTCTTGATGAGATGGACAATCAGCATACTTATTAATCTGATTGATGATGAGAAAGATAAATGAATGATATTTAAATGTATCATGCCGAATGCACTAATATGACCTTTCATTGAGATCAAAACTCATTTTGGATGAGATATCCAGTTCAGATATGTAATGCTCAGACAGCGGATGCTATAAATACACAAAACATGTATGTGGGTTATAATTTTTTTCCGTTAATTTGCAAATCAGTATAGCAGGAAAGAAATCATTTAAGTATTTTCTCACCAAGTTCAAATTTGGATATAAATCAGAGATAAACTCTCTCCTTAGAGACATTTAACATGTCTGTCTCTTAGGAATATTTAAGGAGATTAGATCAAGTAAAAATAGATGTATGGGAGCAAAAAGTTCCGTTGAGGCCAGTCAGGCCTTTTAAGAATGCTTGTACTGAAAAATATCAGTTGTTTTCGCACTGTTCTTTCTTTGCTGTTCCTTTAATCAATCAATCAATGTTTTTTTTTCTATTTGGCAGCAGCTAAAGACATAATCTGTTTTCCTTCATTCAACTCATTCTGTTTTTGCTTAGTTTATGACTAAGTTAACTAAAACTGAAGCCATAAAAAAAACTAAATTTTGGTACTTGAAATAAAAAACATATAACAAAAACTTTTCTCGTTTTCATTTAGTTTAACTTAATGTATAAAACTGAAATAAAAATAAATATAAACTATACAGACTTATTTTTTTTTTAAATCATGACAAAATGACAAAAAACAAAATAACTAAACTGTTAATTAATTAAAATGGAAAATCTAGAAATAAAAACTAATTAAAAATATTAATAAAAACTAGTATTTTAAATACTAAAATTACACTATTATAATTGCCCTCTTTATTGACAGTGAAGCCAATATAAACAGAAACATGTAAATCTGTCTCAGCAACAGGGCAAAAACAATTATAAGAAGAGAAAATACATAGAGTTATGAATGATGATACAAATCTTTCCTGCACCCACACTTTTTCTGAAGGTGTTCTGTTCATCTTTGACTTTATGCTGATTGTTAATGTTTCTTGCAAACAGAATTGCAAAATTAATCATTTTTCAAACAATTCCATTGGTTGGGCAGAGAGATCGTCCCACCCCTGAACTCATTCTATTGGTTGAGCCAGTGTCTGTGTGTCAGGCTAAAAGGCCTGACTGAAAAAAGTGATTTTTTTAGTGGAGTAAAGTTACTTTCACCAAGAATATGTGTTTAAATAGCAAGTGAGTGTTATTGTGATTTATTGTGATCATTTGAATTGTGATTTGCAGGAATAATGATGAATGAACCAGAGTGGTTGTATTTATTCAGAATGATGCTGTGTTAACAAGTGAAATTGCAGAATACCTAAAAGCGTTAGTGTTCGATTTCGATAACTTGGCATTTAACATTTCCTCTGATGTGGGTTTTGACTTGTCAGTTTGCATCAGTAAGTGATTTGCTTCTGTGTGTGTGTGTGTGTGTGTGTGTGTGTGTGTGTGTGTGTGTGTGTGTGTGTGTGTGTGTGTTGTTGTGTGTGTGTGTGTGTGTGTGTGTGTGTGTGTGTGTGTGTGTGTGTGTGTGTGTGTGTGTGTGTGTGTGTGTGTGTGTGTGTGTGTGTGTGTGTGTGTGTGTGTGTGTGTGTGTGTGTGTGTGTGTGTGTGTGTTAAGAGTGAATTTGCACCTTTAAGTCCTTCATTTGCACTAAAGGTCAACAATGATGAGGTTGGATTTATTGTCTAGTGGTAAATAGCTGACTTGGAATCATATTGATCTGGCACAAAATTCAGCCTTCGTGTGCCCCAAACTGCTACACATGACAGGTAAAATACATTTAACGGCACGTTTTATAATGTATAATTAAACATTTGATCTTGTATTACAACTTTACATGATGTCACAGATGGCCAGTAACATTGTGGTGCTATACTGAGTTTATTGAATCACATTGGGTTCAAGTACATTAAATTTAGCTTTTAAATAATCTTAAAATTTAATATGAGTGACTCAAACTGACTACACCAACTGGAATGTTAAATGTGGGCTTATTTTGTTCTTTAATGAACAGTATCTTTCCATCACTCTCTTCTAAGTATGTGCAATGGGGTGCGCACTTCCTGTAAATAGTAGGTGACCTCATCATCAATATCAGGGCATTGTGGGAAATTTAGCAAAGCAGTTTGGCAAGCACTGCATCAACAACATGACTGGATGGCACAGCATTTGCTGTGCATGTATAAATCTTTAATAACGCATATACAGATTAGGTGTTTCAGAAAATACATTTGTGCACAAATGAGAGCTTTCTGCCATAACCGTGTTGAGTCATGTCTTACGAGGCTTCAGATCATTCTCTTAATTGTTGCTTTGGTAATCTGTCAATTTCTTAGCTGAAACTTGCAAAAACAAGCTATACCCTTTGATCTTTAATCAGATATTTTTACAAGCTTCTGTCCTCTGATTGTATCACTTTAATTGGGTAAAACCACTGAAAACATTTCCTGAGTAACATTCCAGATTTGTGGACTGTACATAAAGATTTGCTTTTGAAACAAAATGGGCCTTTAAAGAGTCATGTCACACAGAAAGAAAAATAGTGATAAAACCTTTATAAAACTAAGCAAGAATCACTAAGAAACAGGGTAATAAAGTACGCATGGCATATTCGCATAATCTTGTTTATTAATTTTATTTCCTGCATTCAACATAACTATAACATAACATCAAACATCATAGGCATTTTACAGTATACTGTATACACTATGTTGTTCAGAATCACATTCAAGTTTTTGAAAGAAATGATCAGAGATGCATTAAATTGATCAAAAATTACAATATACATTTATGTCATGATGGAGTCTTTGGCATTGGTAATGGATAATGTGAAAAATATGTTTATTTGGAATAGATCTACGCTGCCTCTGCTGATGCCATTCTACATTGTCAAAGCTAAAATATTTGGCTTTTTTAGAAAGAAAATTTAAAAGATTGATTGTTCTGTATGGACAGTAACTTTCCATCACTCTCCTCTGAGTATGAGCAATGGGCTCAGAGAAGTGTGATGGAAAAAATCAATAAATCATGGATAATTTACTGCCTTTGTGTGAATCATATGTAATCCATAAAAAGTAAACATTTTAAAATGTAATATAATCTAACTACAAGTTGTGCATTTTTTTAATCTAATTAAATAATCCAGATTACATTTAATCAGTTACTACCCGGCAGTGCCCGTATCAGATCTATACAGGTGGAGCTGGGGAGGTGGAGGGTTTCTAAAAATGCGCCGCAAACTGCTGCAAACACGGACCATGTATTTGAAAGTTGAGCAGCAAGCTTATTGGCTGCTGATACAGTAGGAACCAATCGGCTGTGCCCTATTCAGCGTTGTGATTGCAAGCATATTGAGTTAAAGGCCCACTGAAGTGCCTCGAAATGTGCAGCATTATTCAATGTGTTGATGTAATTTCCACTGAAACTGGAAAACGGGGCGGGACATATCAAATAGCCCCTCCCCCTTTTAAATAGCCAATAGCGTTTAGTTTATATCACAAATTGAGCTTGGTAAAGCTGCAGTTTCATCCTAATCTCTAACTGTTTTTTTAGACTGTGTGTGTGCACTGAGGTGGTTCGCGTGACACCAGATTTTATTTGTCCCAATGGAAAGCATATTTACACTGTCTGAATCGTTCCCTATCCCCTATATAGTGCACTATGTGCCATTCACTATGTAGAAAATAATAAATGTGTGAACAAATAACCGATTTTAGCCGTAGCTTCAGCGGCTTTTTATAATGTTGGGGGCAGGGCACTTTAGATTGAGCATTTGATTTGATTGGACAGAAAATCTGATGAGAAGCTGAAGTTAAGAGTAATGTCATCAAAAACATTTATCCATTTTGGCAGAAGTGAGAGATTGCATGTTTGTAGTATTCAAAATGCTACAAATTACTATTTTTATTTCAACATTTAAACAATATTTAAAGCCGAATTTAATCTGCCAGTGTAAAGTGAATTGCAAGGAATGCATTTAAGTAAAAAGACACTTTACTGCCATTTCCACTTCATTAGGCAGAACACCCATATAGCACAAAAATAAAAAAAGGTTTTGCAAATAACTAAATTAGCTCATTAGATTGATTTCTTTCTTTTCTTTCTTTTTTTTCGTCTCAGATTGATTTCTTGATCATTGATCTCTTGATTGATGATCACGAATGAAACAGACACATGATTGTATCAATGCTCATCAGACTTTCTGCAACATCCAAACAATGAAACAATTGCGAGAATTTTATTACAAATGGAAAATGTTTCAAACAGTTGCTAATTGTCATGGGACTGGGCGTCCCAACAAAGTCATGCAAAGTAAGACAGTCATTCTCAGAGAAAAACTCAAGAGCTGAGGAATCTACATCCAATTTCCTTAATAAAATTACTTATTTTCCCAACAGAATCGTTCTCAAAGTGTGCAGTAAATTATGAATGAATCTTCTGAACGAAAGGTCATATCCCTTTTGGCATTTTCTTCTTTTAGATTTGACCCGCTTGGCCTGAATAAAAGTAATTTGTGTGAAAGTGACATCAGCAGAATAAAAACATGTCTTTGAAAAGGTCTGTGAAGTGAAATGGATTAAATGTAGAAGTGTCAAGATGAAGCAACTGGAAAATAGAGCCAAGTACAGAGTCTCAGCGGACTGAATTCATGTCAGTGAATGTGATTTTAAATGGTTCTTTCCTCTCAGAATGACTGGCAGCTCTAAGTGGCTGTTGTGGGTGCCCGTGTTTTCAATCAGAAAGTCCTCAAAAATGAAAAAGAAAAAAGGAAATGAAGAAATCAACATCAAACTGTTCTCTGCTTTGTGTGTAGGCGATATTGATTGAAGAGAGAGACAAAACGAGAAGCACTATTATTTCATGAAAACGTATTTAATAGAAGAGTTAACACAAATATTTTAAATTCAGTTATAATTTACTCACCCTCATGTCATTGCAAATCTGTCGAGCACAAAAGACAAAAGGTGAATTAAAAAAAAATATCCTGGTCACTTTCTCCATATAATGATTGGGGACCGTATGACATCAGAATACATGGAATATAATACATGAGTCATATAGACCACTTTTATGGTAATTTTGGAGCTTGACATCCACAGTTTCCATTAGATCAGCCAAAGATATTCTTCAAAAATTCCACTTTTGTGTTCTACAGAACGTCCAATTTTCAGATTGTTCTGAACGGACATAAAAGGCCAAGACAATTTCATGGATGTATAGGCTATGTGTATTTCTTGAAAAGCACCTCAATCAAAATTTCTCTCTGTAGATTGTGATAGAGACCCCTGCAATTACACTCTCCCCATGAAAATTGTTCCAATTAAAACCGCCCTACAAGAAAGCCACTATGGAATAAATACCAACATCTATGCATCTGAAGCCATTGTGATACATTTTGTCTCGCATTTCTCTTGTGAATGAGAAATAACATAATACACATAATAGCACTTAATGACTGTGCATTATCTCATGCATCAGGTGCAGTGTAACCAATGTGATAATTAGTCACAAAAAAAACAAAAAACTTTAATATACACAATATATCATTTCTTTGTTGCTTTTTAGATTTTAGGACTATATATCTTTATCATTATCTTTATAGTTATCGTCCTTGGTGTGAACAGGCCTTAATGCTGCTTTCACACGTCATAATTACTGTATCATGCATTTCCATGGCAACGCTAATAATGGCAAAATGCATCTGCAGAGGTCAGGTGGTACAAGCTTTGTAAGGCCGTTAACAAAAGTAGACCGCATTGTCCCTTTGTGTTGGCTGCGTCTTGGCCAAAAAAGCTGCATTCGAACAACTGTGTAAGGAAATAACTGTCTTTATTAGCAGATATCAATAGTCTATCATTCAAAAAGAGAAACTGAAACTTGAACTGCAGATATACAAATGTAAAAAAAGCATCGCTTGCTTACCATTTTGAATAGCAATCATGTTTTTCACTGTCTTCATTCCAGGCATCTCACGTTGTAATGGAAATATTATAGTTAGCATTTACTATAGTTAGGATTTTAGCACTTCTGGCTCCATCATCCTGAAGTCAATGTTTTTTTTAATGGGATTTTGGTTAAATGGCTAAAATAAGGTCTAAATTCACTGTGAAAAAGACTATTGAAAGGGTTAAGAGCGCTGTAGCGCTTAACGTGTTTTGGGACTTTTATTATGAAAGTGCGACGTGCACGAGCCCGGAAGCTAAAAATCCCCCACTGAGTGAAGCATATCACCTCAGATATCAGTTCGCATGCACGGGCGCTGGAGAAGACGAATAACATTGGTTATTGGCCTCGGATCGAGTGTAGGCTACATTGTGCTTCTGTGCGTCTTATAAGAGGAAACCACATCAAAATACCAGCACAATTCATGTTACACTCCCAGCAAATCAAGACTTAACACCTACTCATTAAACTAACAACATTACTCCATCTCTTCTTCCACATGTGCCTCTTGTGCCCACATCCCAACTATTGATTGCTCGCTTGACATTCTTCCAAACCTCGTAACAACTGTTAATTCCTCAGAATTCCGGAAACAACCTGATTTTGCCAGAGAAGGCCCAGATAATTCACTGTCACCTATAAAGCCCCAAAGGGCCCATTGCAGGCCAAAAAGCCGCCTCCTCCGTCACTGGAAGTTAAGTAAGGTGTATGTTAGTGGTTGACTCCCCCCTCTGATGTTCATCTTGATATACTTGCCATAATAAACCAGTTCAAGTTGATCACTTGAATCTCTGTCGTGTTCTGACCGACACACCTAGTACACTGCTAAACACACCTGAAACCAGTCCTTATCATAAATCAAGGTAGTCTTCACTACATTTGTGGTCCTTCGAGCCGGAGCAGCAGCTGTCCTGGGAGCATGGAACAGAGAGAGGAAGCATCGTGGGCCCCATCCTCTAGGCCCAGACGGCAGTTAAGGCAGCCATTGTATTTGAGGGATTATGAGGTCAGTGCAGTGCGACCAAAGATACGTGGCCCACCACATGTCAGCCCGGTACCACACACACCGAGAGGGGATGAGTGGAGTTCACAGCCTCATGTGAAGTGGAGTAGGCTCCCCAATGTACAGAACGATTATTCCACAAGCCCTGAGGAGAGCATTAACATCCCAAGCCTAGGATGCCCTATGCCCTACAGTCAGGATGAACCGAGCAGGCTACATGGAGAGAGCATGCAGTACAGTTTTGCCTCAACACATGATAATAGAAGGGAATCGCGTGAGTTAACAGCCTCAGCCAGAGTGCTAGGAGCAGCGCAGCAGGATCCACCCTCAGATCCATGGCCAGTGCCACCCCTTCCATTACCGGGTGACTCATTAGTGCTTGAGGAAGAGGAGTATGAAGAGGGATTGCCACCCCACCATGGCCTTCGCATGACTATCCTCCACCGCCTGCGGCTGCCGAAGAGCAGCGGGTGGTTACCGTTATAGACAGAATGATGAGCGAGTTACAGCTAATGAGGGACAGTATGACTTCCAGCGTCACAGCCCACACTCGACCACAGTCTACCCCTCATAGCTGGAACCACCCTCCGCCTAAACAAGGTCCTGAGCAGCATTACACCCGGTCCTACACCTCGGGGCCAGCACCCTACATGCCCATCTCACGTCCACAGCCCAGTATGTATCGCACTGATGCGGAATCTTCAACTCAGTACCCAGCCAGGCCTGATACGAGCCAACCACACCCGGCTCGATGCAGGCAGTTCTCGCCAGCCTCAGCAACTCTGGGAGGAGGAGAGTACAGGGGGCCAGCGCCAAAAATTCCTTTCTCTGTCCATAAGGATCCGATGGAGTTCTCTCGGCTTAAACTAGCCCTAGCAAACCTGCTACCTGCTGATGCTACAGAGCTTTTTAAGTATCAGATTCTGGTGGATCACATGAAACTTGAAGAGGCCTGTCTCATTGCTGACTCCTTCATCAATTCGCCTAGGCCATACTCTGACACCAAGGCAGCCTTAACAGAGAAGTTCGGCCAGCCGCACCATGTAGCCTTGCAGAGGATAGCTGCAGTGATGGATTCGTCTGAGATCAGAAGAGGAGATGTAGCTGCCTTTGAGAGGTTCTCCCTGCATGTACACTCACTCGTGGGTATGTTGCAGACACTGGGCCCAGATGGGGAAGTTGAGCTAAGGTGTGGCTCACACGTGGCTAGACTTCTCACCAAGCTTCCTATGGAGATGAGAGCGAACTTCAGGCGTCAGATGTTCCATCGTCCTGGACACACTCATACGCTGTCCGACCTGGCAGAATGGCTTCGATACGAGTCTTGGTGTCAAGGTTACGACAACCCTTCAGACATCCGTATCCAAGGGCTGGCAGGATACCGAGCTGATAAGCGACGCGGCAAGCCAGCAGCTACAGTGCTACACGGAGCAGAGGGCTATTCGTCTAACCGAGCAACCGGACAAGAGAGTCAAAGCGCATCTACAGCCAGATGGAAGAGCAAAGCAAAACCCTACTGTCCATACTGTGAGGGTACAGAACACTTCTTAAATAAGTGTCCTGGTATTCAGAAACTCACCAGAGAGGAGGTCATAGAGTGGATCCGAGTCAATAGGAGATGTTGGAGATGTGGGAGGGCACATCAAGCGGCACAATGTGACCTCAAGAAGCTTTGTGATGTGTGCCAAGGAAAACATCTGAAAGTTCTGCATGACGCCAACGTACGCTCTAAGGCTGGGCAGCCAAAGGCTGAAAGTTGTCTGGTAAGTACCAGTACAGAAGTTCTCTACCTGGACAGACCATCGGCCCACTCCCGTGTTCTGTTGAAAGTCGTCAGAGTTCTCCTGCGCAACAGAGACAGGACACTGGACACTTACGCAATTCTGGACGATGGTTCAGAGCGCACAATGCTCCTCCCCGAGGCAGTTGATAAATTAGGCCTGCAGAAGAAGCCTGAGGATCTTGCTCTCCGCACGATTAGGCAGGAAGTCCAAACTCTGAAGGGAGCTGCTGTCTCGTTCAAAATCTCATCCTCTACTAATCCCAAGAGAGCATTTCGGATAGTGGAGGCCTTCACCTCTCAACGCTTGGGTCTAGCGGACCACTCCTACCCCATCGTCAGCTTGAAAAGGAAGTACAAGCACCTGGCGGATCTCCCCCTCGAGGCATTCGATCGCATTAAGCCACTTGTGTTGATTGGTGCAGATTACCCCCATCTGCTTAACCCTATCGAGCCGGTGAAGATGGGCCCTCCTGGAGGTCCGGCAGCCATTCACACGAGACTGGGATGGACGCTTCAAGGACCTGCACACCTTACACAGTGGGCATCGAGCACCCAGCAGTGTCTTTTCACAAGTGTCTCACCTCAGACAACAGAGCTGATGCAGAATGTGGAGATGCTCTGGAAGATGGACACACTGCCATACCAGAGCTGTAAACTAGTAATGCGGTCGAAGCAGGATAAGGAAGCGGTGGAGCTTCTAGAAGCCAAGACAAGGCGAGTACAGGTGGCAGGTATCCACAGATATGCCACGCCCCTGCTACGGATGCAAGACATTCCCCCGCTCCAAGCTCCTAAGGAAGCTGTCCTACCCAGCCTCAGAAGTCTGGAGAGACGCTTGGCCCGGGACCCCCTGCGAGCCGACGAGTACTGTGGGGCAATTCGCAAGTTGGTGGAAACTGGTACGGTTAAGAAGATTGACTTAAGGGAAGCCTCACCCACAGAGGAGTCGTGGTATATACCTCACCACTTAGTGAGCCATAACGGAAAGAGTCGTTTGGTCTTTAACTGCTCCTTCCAATTCCGAGGTCGAAGCCTTAATGAGACCCTCCTTCCTGGACCAACATTGGGGGCCTCTCTTCTGGGCGTTTTACTGCGCTTTAGGGAACATGCGGTAGCAGTCAGTGGTGATATCAGAGGCATGTTCCACCAGGTTCAGCTTTTACCAGAAGATCGGTCGCTCCTCAGGTTTATCTGGAGGGACATGAAGCGAAACAACCCCCCTGATGTCTTCGAGTGGCAGGTCGTACCGTTCGGCACTGCGTGTTCACCGTGTTGCGCTACCTTCGCTCTCCAAATGCATGCAAGGGATCATGGAGGGCCAGGGGAAGAAGTCAAGCATTCAGTGGAACACTGTTTCTACGTGGACAATTGTCTTCAGAGTGTGCACACAGCGGATGAAGCTAAGGAGCTGGTTGACCGGCTCAGGGAAGTGCTAGCATCTGGAGGATTTGAGATCAGACAGTGGGCCTGCAACATACCTGATGTCCTCAGGCACCTACCTGCAGAGGCGAGGTCCGACAGTATGGAGCGATGGCTTTCGCACGAGGAACCTGGACCTTCAGAACCGGCCCTCGGACTCAGCTGGCACTGGGAGACTGACACATTAGGCTATAAGAGCCGGCCTCTGGAGTATGGAGTCCTCACAATGAAAAATGTTTACAAGGTGCTGGCCCGACAATATGACCCCCTGGGATTCATTGCACCTTACACGACCCGCGCCAAAATGATCGTCCAGAGCATGTGGGACAAGCCGCGCGACTGGGATGACCCACTTATCCCTCAAGATCTGCAGAAGGCATGGAAGGAGTGGGAATCAGAGCTACACCTGCTGTCACGCATCTCATTATCCCGACACTATGCCTCAGCCCAAGCCGATCAGATGGTTGCTTCTAGGCAGATCCATGTGTTCAGTGACGCCTCTGAGAGGGCATACGGATCAGTCTCTTATCTGAGAACAGAAGATACCCAGGGACGGGTTTACTTGGCATTTCTGGCGGCTAGATCCAGGGTAGCACCCCGACGGCAACATTCCATTCCCCTTCTCGAGCTCTGTGGTGCCTTGACAGCTGCCCAGTTGGCAAAGACGTTAGAGAGAGAACTGACGCTGAAGACGGATCAGACAATCCTCTGGAGCGATTATACAACAGTGTTAACCTAGTTACAGTCGGAGTCATGTCGCTTCAAAGTCTTCGTGGGTACACGTGTCTCTGAGATCCAGGAGCTAACAGGAGAGAGTACCTGGCGCTATGTCGACTCCGCACAAAACCCGGCAGATGATGTGACTCGTGGGAAGACATTGGCAGAATTGGCAATGCCTAACCGCTGGAGCCAAGGACCGTCCTTCCTCCTTAAGGGACCTGATGAATGGCCATCCTCACCAGGAGGGGCACCAGCAGAGGATGTCACGGAGTACAAGAAATCTGCTTCGTGTGGAGTGATATCTAAAGCAGATAGACAGGAGACTCAACTGGGCCAGTCATACGAGTCCTGGAAGGATATGGTTGACGCCGTAGCGCAGGAGGTACATGGGGCGGCAGACCGTGATGAGTCCTTGATAGCAGAAGATTACCGGCAGGCTGAGATGACTATCTACCGGAGAGTTCAGGCTGAGTGGTTTCCGGAGGAGTTGCGTCACCTAAAGGCAGGGAAAACGGTACTTCGAAGTAGTCGTCTTCTTGCCCTGTCCCCGGAGCTGGACCCCGACGAGGGAATCATACGAGTTGGAGGAAGACTCAGACGTGCTGAATGGTTAGACCCCGCATTCAAACATCCTATTGTCCTGGACTCTTTGCACCCAGTAACGAAACTCCTTATCCAGGATTATGATGCTCGCCTCTGTCATCCGGGTCCTGAGCGAGTATTCGCAGAGATGCGCCGGGTCTTCTGGATTCTCCATGGCAGGGAGGCAGTTCGGAGGGTGCAACACCAGTGCAAGGAGTGCCGGAGATGGAAATCTAAGCCGTTGGTCCCGAAGATGGCTGACCTACCTGCAGCCCGTCTACGCTTATACAAACCGCCGTATTACTCTACGGGTGTCGACTGCTTTGGGCCTTTTCAAGTTAAAATAGGACGTCGCTCAGAGAAGAGATGGGGCATCATCTATAAGTGTCTGACTACACGGGCTGTGCATTTGGATATCCTGCACAGTATGGACGCAGACTCCTTCTTGATGAGCCTCAGGCGGTTCATCGCTCGCAGAGGGACTCCAGCTGAACTCTATTCCGACCAGGGTACAAACTTTAAGGCAGGGGAGAAGGAGCTCCGTGATTCTTTTAACAGCATGTCTCCCGACCTCCAACGACTCCTAGCCAAGCAGAAGATTGATTTCCACTTTAACCCTCTGAGGTCGGCCGTCACGGGGGCGTGATGAGCTCACTTTTTTCCTTATCAGTGCAAAAGAGACTCAAATTACTCTGTTGATTTTTATCTTACATTTAAGTGTTGTACATCATTAGATCCTGTTTAGTTTCTATTTTTTTTAGGGTACTCACAATAAAAACAAAGTGTTGTGCTTTTCGTCAAATAAAGAATAATAAACATGATGCGCGTTTTACCTTCTCTCCGTCAGTGAAGTCCATTCTGAAACGCGTCCGAAAAAATAACTGTAACTCTGTTAATACTTGTCACAGAGATACGAGAGATGTCTCTTTATGAAGCTGAGATTCTCTTCTTTTAAATGAAGTAAGCTACTAAAAAAAATTATATTTCCAGTTTATGTAATCCGTTTGAAACCAAGGAGAGTTACAGTTGTTTCGTTCTCCCCTCATTATCATTAATCAGCTCAGATCGCCACGCCCCCAGCGCTTTTCACATGGTAAAATAGGTGATCTATGCATCGCACATGCGGCACGCCCCGCGATTAAGCCACAAAAACATGAAGCTTCTTCATCAGATCATTCACTGTTAGTTCATCGCGTTTGGAGGATGGCAGCAGCACGCTACTCCGACAGAGAGGCCCTTCAGATGATTCTGGACAGTGATGACGAATTCACATTTTCTTCAGAGGAAGATTGCAATTCGGACGACGAAAAGGCTGCATTTTCAAGAACGAATTGATCCAACCGAGGATAGAAGTTCGGAGTAAGTTTTTTAGTGTTATAATTCGTTTTCTTATCATATAGAGCTCAAATGAATTTTATATTTTGCCTAGTTTTGGCTAGCTTTTGACATAGGAAATACCTCACAATATCCCTAACATTGTATGCTCGTGTAAACTTTTTAAATGTGATATTCTCTGAACATATTTGTATATAGCATACATATTTTTCACTCAGTTTTGATTAGTTTATGACACTGATTATCATGCTAAATAGCCTACTGCCTTATGTGTAGTGCATTTTGTTCGAGAATAACTTCTAGGTTATGTGATTGAGATAAATATATTTCAGACTCCGGTAAAATACGTGATACTGTCTAAATACAATATAGGCCTATTTTATATATAAATGTTCAGTTTTGGTTAGCCCATGACTTATCATGCTAAAATAGCCTACTGCCTTAGCCTATGTGTAATGCATTTTTTGGGGAATAACTGCTAGGTTATATGTGATATTTCAGACTCTGGTAAAAACGTGATAGATTCTGTCTAAATACAATATGTTATATATAAATTTTCAGTTTTGTTTAGCCTATGACACTTTGTCATGCGTAAATACTTGTTTGTGAATACAGGTGTAATGTTTGAAATGTAAGTTAGTGATGTGTCGTTCGTTCGCGAACAATCCGTTCATTGTGTAGCCTATCCCTAAATGCGTGCTGTCTATATGGGCCATAGATACTCGCAAATGTTCAGTTTTAGTTAGCCTATGACACTAATTATCATGCTTACTGCCTTATGCACTGTGAATACAGGTGTAAATGTTTGAAATGTAGCGATGTGTCGACCGCGAACGATCCGTTCATTGAGTGTACATAATAAATGCGTGCGTTCTATATGGGCCATCAACAGATACTCTGTTGTATACATAATGTATGCTAACAGTTATTTTGTTTTGTTTTTAGGAATGTGGCATCATGCTCTCCTTCTCCAGCACCTCGCAGAGGGACACGCAGGTCTCGTTCAGTTCTCAGTGCGATCGAGAATAATACTGAGTAAGTGCATAGACGTAATATCGTTTACATCGTCATAATGTAAAAGTTCCTATTATTGTGTGAAATTAATCCATGGTAATTAGTGATTGATAAGCGTAATAATAATACAGTTTCTTTGATTGTGTTATCAGCATGCATTCTATATGGGCCATCAACAGATGTTGTTGTTGTTGTTGATACTTTATTGATCCTTTGCAGGAAATTATATTGTCACGGCAGCTTTAACACTCAATAACAAAACATAATACAAAAAAAACAATAATACCTATATAGAATATTCAGTAACAGATGCATATTCAGTACAGAATATTCAATAACTCTGTTGTATACATAATGTATGCTAACAGTTATTTTGTTTTGTTTTTTAGGAAATTGGCTGCATCACGTTCTCCTTCTCCAGCACCTCGCAGAGGGACACGCAGGTGTCGTTCAGTTCTCAGTGCGATCGAGAATAATACTGAGTAAGTGCATAGACGTAATATTTTACAGATGAAATGTAGCCTAATTGTGTTTACATCGTCATAATGTAAAAGTTCCCATTCTTGTGTGAAATTACAAATATGTCTTTTTTAAATCCATGGTAATTAGTGATTGATAATGATAATAATACAGTTTCTTTGATTGTCTTATCAGCATGCTCACACTTTTTCTTTCTTCTTTTTTTATAACAGATGTGACAATGTCCAAGCACCAGTTCCGAAGAGAGCCAATGCAAACAAGCAGACGAGCAACATGCAGTCCACGCTGTCATGGAAAACAGAGACCGATGTTGACATGGTTCCACAGACACTGCGATTTCTTCCTGCACGGGAAACTGGACCGCAACTGAGCTCTGTAGACTCGCATTCGCCCATGAGTCTATTCAAACAGTTTTTTAAACCTGCGGTAGTTTTTTTTTAGTATTCTTTGAATAAAAATATTTTTTTTATAAAAAAAACAAGTTTGGTATTTTTATGTTTGTTTTTTTGAAAGGATGTGTTAAGTGATAGTAATGACTTTAAGTCTTTACATTCTTAGGAAAGAACGTAAATTCTATTTTGAATAAATGCTGTTCTTTTTAACTTTTTGTTCACCAGTGAATCATTCTTTGTTCAGGCTGCCTCAAAGCACCTTGATGGCCCATTAGCCATTGGGGGAGTGTCTTTAGTCTTCCCAGGTGTAAATCACATTAATATTCATGGGCATTAACACTCCCACGCATACAGCACTGCTGACCCAAAAACTGATGTAAGAAATTCAAATCGTTATATTAATGTTTCTGAAAGAGTGGTCAGAATGATTTTCACTTCATTTTGAAGTAAAAATTCTAGCCTACAAGAATAGTAGCTCAAAAGTATTGTGGACAACTATTCATTATGTGTTAAATGGCCTTATTGCAGTGACATTTTTTTTTCCAAAACGTACTAACCACGCATATTATTTTTTTTCTATAAAATGCAAACAAGTACATCAATTTTGCTCACATATTATTGTAGCAGAGTTTGTGCTGAATACAGCAAATTTATATGTTGGCAAATGGTATGTTTTAAGTAGCTGAAATAAGCACATATTTCAGGGCATACCAAAACACCGAAAGAGCCCCAAAACAGCTCAGACCTCAGAGGGTTAACCCCCCTGCAGCTCCTCACTTCGGGGGAACATGGGAGAGGGAGATCAAGTCTGTCAAGACTGCACTGTACACTGTCATAGGAGTTCAACCTATCTCGGAGGAGGTACTACATACTACCTTACTGGAGGTGGAGGCAATACTGAATACCAAACCTTTGGGTTATACCTCATCCAGTGCGGCTGACTTGGACGCTGTGACTCCTAATGTCCTCTTGATGGGGCGGCTTGATGGAGCACTACCTTCAGTTGTCTACCCTAAGAGCGAGGGACTAAGCCGGCGGAGATGGCGACACACGGGCGCTGGAGAAGACGAATAACATTGGTTATTGGCCTCGGATCGAGTGTAGGCTACATTGTGCTTCTGTGCGTCTTATAAGAGGAAACCACATCAAAATACCAGCACAATTCATGTTACACTCCCAGCAAATCAAGACTTAACACCTACTCATTAAACTAACAACATTACTCCATCTCTTCTTCCACATGTGCCTCTTGTGCCCACATCCCAACTATTGATTGCTCGCTTGACATTCTTCCAAACCTCGTAACAACTGTTAATTCCTCAGAATTCCGGAAACAACCTGATTTTGCCAGAGAAGGCCCAGATAATTCACTGTCACCTATAAAGCCCCAAAGGGCCCATTGCAGGCCAAAAGCCGCCTCCTCCGTCACTGGAAGTTAAGTAAGGTGTATGTTAGTGGTTGACTCCCCCCTCTGATGTTCATCTTGATATACTTGCCATAATAAACCAGTTCAAGTTGATCACTTGTATCTCTGTCGTGTTCTGACCGACACACCTAGTACACTGCTAAACACACCTGAAACCAGTCCTTATCGTAAATCAAGGTAGTCTTCACTACATTCATAAACGTTGTGTTCAACTGAGATCATTATCTTGATGGACAAATTGTGTGAGTATCATATACACTTTTGTTGATCAAAGAGCTTTTTTGTTGTTGTTGTTGTTGTTGTTCTGTTTGGCACATGGAAAACATGGAAGAATATGGAAAACACGCTCAAAAATGCAGTGTTACATGTACAAGACTTTGCAGGGAATGAATGTGAAAACCAGGCTATTATAGGGAGAGTTAAACAAGGTAATGAGACACAGGTGGATGCAGTCCAAGCAGAGAGTTATGGGAAATGTAGTTCCATTAGGGAATGACAATAGTCCTGGGTGGAAAGCCCTCTGTTGGTAATGATGGGCACTCTTACTGGCAATCGTGAAAGCTAGTTCTTTGGTGTTGGTTTGGTGTGTCTACCTTATGGCACCGACGCCGATTCACTATGCTGAATCAGGCGAATTGCCACCGACGTAAGAAACGGCCGATCGTTGGCTTTGTGTGTCATGGCCCTTACAAGTTGGAATCTCATAATTATGGTAATTCCGACATGGCGTGAAGATTACCTTAAAATGCAGAGAAAAGCGCACGTGCAAACCGCCCTCTGTCAGCCGCTCTCTTTGTAGAGACAAGGCTGAATGCAGCGCAAATAGCAAGAGCATAAAAATGCCAGCCAAAAAAAAAATGGAAAAAAGCATAGGCTCAGCAAGTGAGAAAAAAAGAATGCTGTATTAATTACCTTAATTATTTTTAGGAAGGCTATATCTCCACCAGTAAAATTGCAGAAAATTAGGTCTTATTTTTTTACAACCTTAAATTTTAATCTTTTTGCAAAGAAAGCCAAAGATCCTTGGAATGGCATATGTGAAACAGGCCTGTATGTTGTTTATATGGAAATTTCAATGACTCAGTTGGGTGAGTGGATAGATAACAACCTGTTTATTTTTTCCATTGAAAGTATTAGGGATACTATGGTAGGTTATTGGCATGAAATTATAAGCCTATAAGAATTGCAACAGACATGATATTTTATGAGACAACGCGTTTTTGTTTTTAAAGAACAAAAAATACAAAGTTCAAACACTGTTTAGTTCAGAGGTATTATCAGCATAGCTAATATAAACCTTCTTAATCTGGAAATATTTCAAACACGCACACTAAAATGAAAGTTTAAGAAAGCAGATACGATCCACCTTATCTGTGCACATATTGCATTTCATAAACACTGGAAAATTCAGAAGTAATTACATTTTTTTTCCACTCATGCCAAAAGCACAACATAAGATATACAAAATATAGCTTCAGCATTTGCTATCTGCTTGTGTATTTTTTTATATGGGTTAAAAGACAATAACTAATCACATCTTCTTTTCAAGAATGTATATCAAAGGCAGAAATGAAGGATAAAACATTTCTGTGTAGTTTTCTTCTGCAAGAAGTTTGCGACAAAGTCACCAATCAATAACTGTCAAAGGCAATTTCAAGACTTTTGGACACCATTTTTTAAAACTTAAAAGTAAAATTTTTTGTTTGTTTATAATTTGATTAAAACTCATCATACGCATCTCCTTGTTCTTTAGACTGTACATTTTTTAACTCCCCTTTGGAGCTAACAAAAATAGATCAAAGCCAGACAGAAATATCTAAACAAGATCAGAGCTTATTATATCATAATCTTATAACTTAGAAAGTACACAGAGTTGAGACAGGTTCAGGACATTAATATTTCAGTATGATGTAGGAACGCAGACATAAACACCCATTAAACTCTCATTTTCCCATTTTTCATATTTTGTTGTGCCTTGCACTTCTTCTATGCCCTGGAACACTTTCATGCTATGAGGTTCGCACGCCGACAAGCAGTGTTTACTGGAGTTTCAAACCTGTAAGATGAAATTGAATCTCTACGGGAAGCATGATTTCGAAGACCATCAGAAAAAAAGGAGGTCAGTCTGCTGTCAAAACTGAGGTTTTTGTTGTGTCCTAAAATTGTGTTCTCAAATCCAATACACTTTTCTAATATTAAGTAGCAAATAGCTCAAATTAATCCGTTATTTTGACAGTTTGAGCATATGGATGCAATTTTGATTGCTTTCGGGCTTTTATTTTATAAATAAACAAACACTGAACAAACAATAGCATTTACTGCAGCAGTTCTGCAACCAGCAGAATCAATCCAGTTGGAACAAATGTATGATTATATGAAATTAAATAGTTAGGAAACTAGCAAAAAAATTAGCTAATTAAAAGTTAAATTAGCTTCATTTTTACCAATGTCTTGTCTGATTTTCATTTTTCGTAATAATGCTCAAGCTAAAAAATGTCCCTTTATCTTACTAGAAGAATTCATTGTCTCTAATAATTTACATCTGACCTTCAGAGTACGTGCGGCTCATTACATCATGCATTATTTTATGAATCTTATGAATGATGGTGCAGTTAAAAACTCGAACTCAACAGAAAAGTATTTGCATGAAGTCCTAAAGGCACAGTGACAAGAGACTGTCAGAGAGAGAGAGTGGAAAATGATGAGAAACAAAATGATGCACAATAGGCTGAGCAGACCTCAGGGAAAATTGAAATAATAAAAAAATGATCTAAAATTATTGATGTGTATCACAACTGTTCAGTTTTGTCATTTTCTGCTCATCCACACTTTCAGCATGTTTCCTATAACAACTTCTGATGTTTAAGTTTTACATGGCTTCAGAAATTTCCACAAACCACGTGAAATCTGATCAGAGCGGTCCTGAAATGGATTTCCATGCGATTTGAAAAGGATTTCGAACCACAATGTAGCTCGAAACGGATTTGTAAAAATTGCATTTCATGTGAAATGCAGATACACATTAGCAGAGATAAAATGTCCCTTAAGGGGCATAATGATGGATGTTTTAAAGTGGTCATATGAACAGAACGATAAGTGAAGAGATGAAGAGATGAATAGAGCAAATGAGTGCAGTAGGGATGCAGTGTGCAGGATTTTTCTTATAGGGACGTGAAGGCCGGACTGTGCTTTTGCCGCAAAGTGATCCGTAAAGGTCAAGATATCTTGGACAACTCCCAAGCATTTAACACTCCAGGGGGAAACGACTGTGTGACCTTTAACAGTAATGGACAGAGAGCATGTGGGCAAGTCGCAACCTGGAGGAAGAGGATGTCAAGGATGAGCATGAGGGAGTGAATATGTTTCTGAGTGAAAATGTCAGGAGTGACAGGTTGCCTTTATTGTGGAAAGTTTTAAGTGCAAAAATACTGGAGGTTTTGTTCACTCTTTTAATCATAACCACATATGTCACAGCCCTCTATTAGAAAATACACAAGTATTGAAACTCTATCTTCTCAATAATTCAATATTTTGTATGCCTATATATAAAATGTAATAATTATTGTAATATCCATCATATTATTTTGTTTACTGCTGCAAAAAAAAGCATTTGATTGACCCGATTCACTAAATGAGTCAGACATTTCAATGCTCCATTTGTACGATTCCGAGCAAATATTTTGAATTAATATTTATTTGTTTGCATCGGTATGAAGCTGCTGTTGCAATACAATGTGTCAGAAAATAGCAATTTAACGGCTCAATCCCTACTTATTGGAAAAACATAATTACTGAAAAAGGTGTTGAGAAGAGCTGAGCTGACTGTCACGCTACTGTCCTTTGTGTTTGAGCCAACTATATGTATATTTTAGTTTTGTTGGAGTCAGCTTTGATATCTGTTTGTTATACTAGTCGATAGTTATCATCAAACAGAGACATCATACAATGAGTCATGGTGCTCTTACAAATGTGTTGTGCTAATAATGATTTATTCACGTTTGCCCCCAAGCTGCTAAGACCTATTATTAATATCAGGGTTATGATGCATACTGTAAGTAAATGGAAGAGTTTCCATGGAAATCTTACCGGATGAAGAATACGTCAATCAAAACCAGATTTGTTCGAGAAAATGAGTCTCTTATAGTTGGGCATACTGACATTTAAAGAAAGATCACCAAGGAAAATTATTTTTGTGTGTATATAAGTGTAGACAAGAACAAAAGGAGATCTGGAACAAAAAACTACAGGAAATTTCATCTGACATTGCAAAAAAGAAAACAGTATACTGGAAGATGTCTATATTTCTATAGAAGCACACCTTAAAAATGTCCATCATTATTGTACAGTAAGAAAGATAGTATACAGTTCAATACACATGACTGAAATGAACCATATTCACTGTTGGATTAATATTGATTTTAGGTTAGACCAAAAACTACAAAACAAAGTGTTGGAAAGAGAATTATATGAGCACAATTTGCTCTGGTAAGATTGTATGGCCTTTTACATAAATGAAATGTCCTTGAAACATGCCAAGGACCCTCTTTTATGCTTTCATATACAGCATTATAATGGTCCTTGAAAACATCACAATCATAGGCCTATTTATTAAATTTGCCATTTTTTATTTGAACAGCATTTTATCTTCGGTACAGTTTTCTTATTGTTGGCAGCATGCTCAGTGGTGAACAAAACTTAAAAAGATGCTTAGTCATCTTAGTCATCAAGGGTTGGAAGTACTTCTGTATGTATATAACATCCCACATAAAGTAGTCTTGTGAAATGGAAACATGACCATATTAGCCCATCTGGAAGCATTTTGAAAAATATAAGTTATACTTAAATATAACTATTTTATATATAAATTATATCTAAGAAATTCCACAGATATTCTTTAGGGTGAAATGTTGACTTCAGTGCAAAAGAGACATAACTCAGGTAACATTTTTCATTCTGTTCAGACAGGAAAAGCAGTGTTGTTGTTATATTTAGAAAGCTATCGCTGCCATGATACTGATGAGATGTTTGAATAAATGTTAATAAAAGTATTTTTATTTGATATAAATAGAGAGATAAATAAATTAAATGGTATTTTGCAAGTCTCTGCATTTGGCACTTGCAGATCGTCAGGGCGTCGTGTTCATCGTTGTTTTCTCTCTTGCAGCTGTGAAAGAATATATGAAACTGAGTGTCATTGATTAGATGGTGAGAAATAGCTCAAACCTGCCTCCATACTTAGCTAACAGGGAATGTTCTCAGGACTTTGGCTAACGTTCTGGCAAGGTTCTCTCAATGCTATAAACGAGAAAAAAAAATTAAGTGACGTTAAAGGGGTCATCAGATGCCCATTTTCCACAAGTTGGTACGATTCTTTAGGTTCTTCTTGTAAAGTTTGTAACATACTTTGGTTAAAATTCCTCAATGGTTGTGTAAAACACCACCATTTTTACCTCCTCAAAAACAGCTCTGTTCACAGTGACCCGTTTTTGCTGCATGTCTCTTTAAATAATAATGCTCATATAATTCAATATAATAATGCAATAACTGCTCACCCCACCCCTCTGTTCCATAGGGGGCAGTGATGCGCGCCGCGGGTCAATGTATAAACAACCCGCACCCGACCGACGTTTTCAACTAACCCGCCCGCAACTCAGACTGCAAAAAAAATATATATATATATAGTCGACCCGGATTTTTTTAAAGTAGTAAATGCTCATGATGGCTTACCGGGGCCACACTTGTGACGCGCCATGTTGGTCGTGCCAGTTTTGTGGCTATCAAATGTGTAAATAGCATCGCAAGTACTACACATGACAAAGCCAGCACTTTGGTCATCATCTTTCATTATTTCGGCAAATGTCTCCCACACTTTGCTCTTTCTATTTGTGTATTTGCGGAGCTTCCACTCCCCAGTCTTCACATTTTCTCTTGCCGCCTCCATCTCTACCTGCAGACTGAGGTCGTGCGTCATCTTCGCGCCAGTTATCCAGCCAATAAAGTGTAGGCCTATGTATTTCATAGAAAATAGTGTCTAGTACTATATAAATTACAAAGGTTTAATTGGCATCTTTATTTCAAACGACCCGACCGACCGCGACCCGAATATCATTAAAAATATTTTTGGATGACTCGTAACTCATTTTGGATCATCACTGATAGGGGGTGTCGACACAAGACAAGTAAAGTGCTGCCTTGGCAGACAGTATACAAATGGCTGAGGGCTGAAATGTGCTAATAATACGGGACAGTCCATCTGTGGTCATGGGCGGAGCATGAGCAATATGACATCATATTGCTCGGCTTGATTATTGAGAGTGTTAGACATTTTGAGGATTAAAAAAAACAGGAGTGAATGGATTTTTTCATTGTATGGTGGTTGTGTCTACACACTGCAAAGACACATTTATATGCAAACACCATATTAAAGTGAATTTTGCATCCGATGACCCCTTGAAATGTTCATTTAAAGTAATCTGGTCTTTAATAGTGTTTTCAAAACTTTAGCACAAAAAGGTTATTTAACTTTTTTGTCTGTAATGTTTCAATTGAACATTTATCTAATGATTTTAAATGTTAGTACTTGTGTTTCAGGACATCCAGAGACCATTCAAAAGTATGGGCTAACTAATGATTGCAAAATGATAATGAAAATAGAAAACAGAACAAAATAGAACTAAATGTTAGCAGAAATGGCAAAATGTTTAAAACGTTTAAATTAACCAAGATTTTGAAAGTTCTTTAAAACATTTTAGGAGCTTGTTAGCTGGGAAGTTTAATATTTGACATGAATCTGAATAACAGGCTATGCGTATCAGACTGAAAAGCTTTGTTAAGGGATCATTTAAAGTGAGTCAAAATAAAGCTTGACAGGGTCATCAGATCCCAACGTGGAGTGGCACAGCTACCAAATAAATAAATACGTGGACATGAAACCTTAATCTGTGCTAACATTACTTTATAATGTTATGCATAATATATTAGGCTTAAAGGGCTAGTTGACCCAAAAAGGAAAATTATCCCATAATAAACCCTCAAACCATCCTAGGTGTATACTATGGCTTTCTTCATTCAGCCGAACACAATCGGAGTTATATAAAAAAAAAATATTGGCTCTTCCCAGCTTTATAATGGGAGTGAATGGTACCTTGTTTTTAAAAGCCCAAAAAAGCGCATCCATCCATCCATCCATCATAAAAGTAAAACATACGGCACCGGGGGGTTAATAAAGTCCTTCTGAACTGAAGTGATGTGTTTTTGTAAGTAAAATATCCATAATTATAACTTAATAAACTGTAATCACTAGCTTCCGGTAACGGCCGTACGCGAGTCGAGTTCCGGCGGAAGAGTGAACCCTGACCCGACATATGACGTAGGATGTAGGAGTAGTGTAAGCTTAGACGCCTCGAGTGGTTCACACAAAAAGGGCTGGGCAATGAACTCAAGCTCCTCCGACTATTCTCTTTAAAACTTTTTGATTTAGACTTATAATTTGTGACCGGTGTTTTGTTTTGCTATATTCTCATTAATACATTATGCGTTATGTCAGAATTTACTCTTCCGCCAGAACTGTTCATAAAAGTTTGTTTGCCATTATAAAGCTTGGAAGAGCCAGGATATTTTTTAATATAACTCCGATTGTTTCGGCTGAGAGAAGAAATTCATATACAACTAGGATGGCTTGAAGGTGAGTAAATTATGGGATAAGTTTAATTTAAACAAGAAAAAGAAGACTGCAACACTATTACAATATGAATACTTAAAGGATTAGTTCACTTTTAAAAAAAACTTTTGCTGATAATTTACTCACCCCCATGTCATCCAAGATGTCCACGTCTTTCTTTCTTCAGTCAAAAAGAAATTAAGGTTTTTGATGAAAACATTCCAGGATTTTCTCCATATAATGGACTTCATTGGGAACCAAACGGTTCAAGGTCCAAAAGACAGTTTCAGTGCAGCTTCAAAGGCTTTAAACGACACCAGACGATGAATAAGGGTCTTATCTAGTGAAACGATCAGTCATTTAAAAAATAAATAACAAAGTTTAAGTTTTATAAGCACAAATGCTCGCCTTGCTCGTTCTGTGATGAGCGTTTGTGACTCTCCTGTTCGAACTCGTTCATCAAAATTAACAAATCTTTTTTCGAGTCATGACTCGAAGGGTCCTAGATAAGACCCTTATTCATCGTCTGGTATCGTTTAAAGCCCTTTGAAGCTGCACTGAAACTCTCATTTGGACCTTGAACTGTTTGGTTCCCAATGAAGTCCATTATATGGAGAAAAATCCTGGAATGTTTTCATCAAAAACCTTAATTTCTTTTTGACTGAAGAAAGAAAGACATGGACATGTTGGATGACATGGGGGTGAGTAAATTATCAGCAAAAGTTTTTTTAAAAGTGAACTACTCCTTTAAGTCCTTTGAGGTGATTTGTATTGCAATATGCAAGATAACGGCAGTTGCGCTTGTTTGAATCAAAAGAGAGCGAGTACGCAGTGTAATACGAGAGACACACAAGCAACACAGATTTCAGTAAGTGCAATATGAGACTGAAAGAGCGCACTGAAATACCAGACGGCGGAATGGAGCGACTGACCAATCAGAATCAAGTATTAAACAGCAACGGCAATAAAAAAAATATATATATATTTTTTTAAACATGTCCAGTGACATACAAAAATCAAAGAATAATTTTCATTCAAACATTACAAATTAGTTTTAATATCCAATAGTAAGAGATAAATTAAATGTATAGTTTTGAAAATCATTCTACCTTTAGAAGATTTGTTGAATTGTGTCACGTATGGTGTAATCTGTCTGTCCATACTTTTGGAATACATTCACATCGCTCTACATCAATCTCACAGTCCTCCTCAATGATGGAAGATGGCGGTTCTGGTAAGAAAAATTGCAAAAATAAAAAATAAATATGCTATCGCAGGTGTAAAAAAATGTGCAAAAATATATAAATCATGTTGTTGTGTGTGCCTTGTTGGGTCTATATTAAATTGAAGTCCCTGGAATATAGCAAGTAAATAAAAAGTAACCGAGTCATTCGTGCTTTGGGCCAGAACAGGAATTGGCAATACGGGAGTTGAAATCAATTACTCACTGACCTCGTTTGCCGGAGGGGTACGTCACGCATCGCTCCGCCATCCAGTCCCATATTAAACCTTTGTTGCATAGCCTCTTGTCTTCTGGCTTACGTGTAGGAGAGCAACTGCACACAGACACATATTATGATGCCAGAAAGCACTCCTACATATGGCTGACACTCAGCAAGGCACAATCTGTAATTTCTCCTAAAGCAACACTGTTGGATCAACAGTGAATAACAGTGTGGCACTGGAAAAACAAGGGTTGGGTCTAACGTCTCAAAGAGTTTAATGATACACTACAAGAAGTACCCAGCCAATTTAAATTAAAATATATTGCACTTAATGTAGTAGGGGAATGTTGATTGCCACATTGATAACTTCAAGCTCTAAAACTGTTAACTGGAGAAACATTCACTATTATTTAATCTCATGCAATTTACCTAGTTTCATATTGTTACATGAGTCTGGTACTAACCCGTTCTTCCTGTGCTTCTCACGAACATGTCTGCGGATCAGCGCGTGTTCCTGGCACTTACACTCAGTGTGATTGGCTATTTTCACCAGCACAGGCTCTGGTCCAGATTTATAAGGCGCCAGACTCACACTCAATATCTGTGAGGAAGAGGACGTCTTTTACGAACAGTCAAATGGAACAGTATGTGCACATAAAACACATGTTAAAGGGATAGTTCAAACAAAAATGTTAATTCTGACATTGGTTTCTCATTCACAAGTCATTCTAAACCTGCATAACTTACTTCTGTGGAACACAAAAGGAGAAATTTTGAAGAATGATCCTGGCCGCTCTTTTCCATTCAATTATAATCGACAGCGACCAATGCTTTACAATTGCAAAAAGGACACAAAAGCACCAAAAAACTGGCTAAAATGAGGGTAAATAATTGTTGACAGTTAAACAGATAAACTGTCCCTTTAAGACTGTGTAAGGGGCTATTCACACAGAACACGTTTTTGCTTTGTGCTCACATCTTTTGCAGCATCCCGTGCTTTCCAAGACCATGGCTCTAACTAAAGTTTCTACTTTGAAAAAAAAAAAACCCAACAACATAAGGACCAGAGACACTTTTTTTCAAGCAAAACTGTTTTGTGTGAATGGGTCCTAAGATTGCATATTGAATATGCTCTATATCAAATTCTTAATATGTTGAATGAACTGCACATCATTTTCATATAAATAAGCAAGTACAAACAGATTATATTGGACATTCATTTTTATGTAATACCCACGCAATGCAATGAGTAGTGCTCACAGTTTTATTGACATAAGTCATGCTTGTATTACGGCAGGTAACTCCCTCTTTGTTGCAGCAGCCGCCACACCTGAAGACAGAGACGCACGGGGGCTTGAAAAACACTGCTGTATTGGTGCCCAACTCTTTAGCCACATCTATACACGTCTCTCTGGGCATACACTGTGTTTTCTGCCATTCCTCATCAATATCTGAAAAAAAAAAAAACAATACAAATACAAAAGTATATTTATACTTCTTGTACATTTGCCACCACATTGCTAATCACAAATCTTAGACACCACATATTCTCAATTGTGATGCATGAAGGTCTCAACCTTTTAGGATATCTGGGCTGAAAGATGCGGCCGCATATCGAGTTGACCTGCGGTTCTCGGGTGGAGAGGTGTCGTCAAAGTGTTTCAGCTTGAGTCTGCATCTCCACAACTTCCAGTCCGGGTATTCGGTCAACATCAGAAGCTCATCCAGACTCCCAGCTTCCCTCAGTTCTTGTTCCCACTTCTCCTGGTTTATGTCCTATGAAAGAAACAATCTTGAATGATGACATTGGGGATGCTGGTTTTAGTACAGAGGCGAACAATTCTCCGAAAATCAAAGTATGGAAGAGCACAGCAGAAGTTAGATAAATCAAAGGATTAGAAAAATGATCGCCCCAATTCTACACAAATTAGGAACAGATTCTTTCCCCTTGCATCATACAAACTCCCTGCTGTCGGTGAGGTATGTGAAGACTTGTCACGATAAAAGGCCAACAACCAACATCATTCTGAGATATTTAAATGAGAATTCTGTGCACTAGAGGGCAGTAGTGATAATCAATTTAGGATTTCTCAGCATTTTTTTGGCTGTGTAAAAATCGGTATTACACTAGGGAAAGGATGCAGCTGTTCCATGACGTCATGATTTATATACCAGGGTTGCATCAGACCTTAAACAGTGCCTTAGTTTTACAACTGCAGTATAACCCACAGAGTGATCCCTCACAACTTGCTGAAAAGATCTATAAAATAATTATACATGACTATGCAACCAACCATCAGCATGGATGAACTCATCTGAGGCAGTTCTAAAGCTCTTCTAAATCATACACAATTAGACTTTGCCAGGCTTACTGAATTTTAAGTTATTTAGAACTTATCTAGAACTTTGTCTTCAGTCTATGATTGTTGTCAGGCCATAAAGTTAAGATTTTCTGCTTTCAAACCAACTTGTGTAGCCAAACACACGGAACACCCTCTGGCAGAGGCCCACTCTAAACAACTGGAACATACACTCTATTAGCTCAGTATGGACCACCTGTTTAGAAGCTCAGTGAAGACACAGATCCCAGGGATTGGAGTTTGGGACGGCTGCCACCAATATGAACCGAAGATCATGGCTGTTTTGCAAAACATGGATTGAATAACTACTTAGTGCCTAGTGACAGCTGCGGGATAACTTTTACAAAGTCACCAGTGGTCACTCTTTCAATGACAAATGTTGATATTGATACCTAGAAAGTCAAGTAAATAATGGGCAAACGCAGTCGCACACATACACTATGGAGGATACACTTGCACACACTGTAAAAAAAAAGTTGGATTAACTTAAAAAAGTAAGTTACCTGGTTGCCTTAAAATTTTTAGTTAATTAAAATTACAACTTTGAGTTAATACAACAAAGGAGATTGGTTTGATAAATAGAAACTCAAAATATTATGTTATCTGAACTACATTAATTATCTAAGTTGATTTGACAAAATATAAAAAGTTGTGATAACAAATCATGAAAATAATTTTTTACAGTGCAGAAATGTTGTCAGCGAAGCTCTGATGATTTTATCAGTATATAGTTAAGCAAGTTAAAAGCTACACGACAATTCTCACCAGCACTAAGAACGGCATGGTTTTTGAAACAGATAAACGTAGTGTTTCGCTATTAGAGTTAAAGTGCTTGTCTTGTTGCTAGGACAATTGTTTTGTACACTGTGGTGGACTATTCGTTTTCTTAACAGAAGCGGAAAATTATATTCAAATAAGATTATAACAAAACTTCATAATTTTCAAATCAAATCAGTATTTCGTTTCCATGTATTTTATTTATTTTGAGAGTATCGAGTGATAAGGGTGATAATGTACAGTTACTAGTAGCCAATCGCAAAAGATAGGCTACCACGGAGCTTTAGGCCTCGATAAAACTGAATAACAAATGTACACAAATCATACAAACAAATGATTTGATAAGCATTTATTTTATACATTAGCTTGAAACTCATTAATAATTAAAAGAAAAAAAGAAAATGTTGCAGTATTTATATTAATCAGACATGGGTACTTTTTTTGGCCAGTCACCAATACACCAGTCACCAATATAACAAAACAGAAGAGCAAGTGGACAGAGTTTATGGAGCAGATTATGCCCATGTAAGGTTTGTTGGAGTGCATTAACACACAAACCCCGAAGTCTACCACCTCTCAATCAATACCACATGAGTTATTGAGACCATTGAGTTAAGCAGGCAAAAACCAGGCTTGGTTTTGATTGTTTACTACACACCGGGTGTGTCCTACAAAAAAAGGCTGAATAAAAAAAAAACAGCAATAGAGGCCAAATGACTTCCAAATCCCAATCATGCTTTTATGAGACGGGAAAGCCACAAAGCGGGCGGAAAGTAAAACAGCCGAGGCTGGGATGGAGAGGGTTGGCACGCGATATGGAAGTCATCATCAGAGAAGTCTCGCATCCTGCTGTCGTGTAGTGACATTACCTTCTATGATCCCTTCAGTATGTTAGGGTGGAGACGTCTGCTTTCACTTACCCACGCAGACAATGCAACAACAAACAGAAAGAGCAAGAGAATGAGGAGGGGTTTAAAAGAAAGAATATGAGTTACAACTGTGCGTTTTCCCTGGACAAGCTTAATGAGGTAGAGGCCCCTAACAAGAGAAGAAACTAAACGGGTGAACAGTGAGAGTTTGAACATATAAAAGACCCTACGACGCCTCAGGCTGCACTTGGATACCAGGCGTCATGCCACACACACACACACTAACACTGCCTCTTTATGGAGTGTATCTGTAAAAACGAATGGGATATTATGCTATTGCACCACCACTGCTTGGAACTCATCACCCTTCTTATGTAACCTATCATTGATATACTCACTGAAAAACAGATGAATGGCCTTAACAGCTTTTCTTTGGAAATACTTACTAGTAGCCATAGGGTTCCCCAGCGTGCTTCCAGGGGACACATCAATCTTACCGCAAAAATTGCAATTCCAAAAATTTTCATTGACTTCAGACTGATTCAAGCCTCATTTCCCAAGGTAACATACAGGGAAATGATCAAATTTGCTATGAAGTCACCCGAAGGTCACAGCGGGAGGCCCCATCCGGCCCTGCTGAGCTTGCAACAGGTCCCTGTTCAGTGAGTCAGCGCAATTTGACATTTTAAAAGGGGCAGTTTACCCAAAAATGAAAAAATGGGGTCCAATTTGGTTTAGACTTTCATTGAATGAATAAAAATATTCTTTAGAATATATACACAGAAGAATGAAAGTCATACAGGTTTGGGATGACACTGAGGCGAGTATACTCTTAAAAATGAAGGTTCTTTATTAGCATGTATGGTTCCATTTAGAACCTTTAACATCACTGGAATCTTTTCATTCAACAATTTTAATTTTATAAATGTTCTTAGAGCTAAGAAAAAAATGGATCTTTTAACAACTGTTCACTGAAAAGTTCTTTGAGGAACCAAAAATGGTTCATCTACGACATCACAGCAAAAAAAAAAAAAACATTTCGGGACATTTGAGAGTATAAATGATGACATAATGGTTCACAACTAAATATGGACATTATAAAAATTATAAATGAAAACTATGTTGAGTTAAACCTCAGTATCATTCAAATTCTACTGCGAACAAAAAGTGTTCTGTAGTTTTTGCTGTTCTAAATATGCTATACTCACTCTTTGGGGTCTGTAGGCGTCCACTGCTAGCATCAGTCTGACATACAGGAGTAGCAACATGTGAAATCCAGCACATTTCTGTGTCTTCATCCTGCTACTTACTCTCCAGGGTACCGTCCAGCAATTAAGCAGTGAGGGGAGGCCAGTCTGCGTATACACTCTCACACACTCACAAATCACGCGGCAGGTTTCTCAAACAGGACCACACAGGCACACCAAGAGAGACCTGTGAAAACGAGCTTTCCGGAGCCAAATGGGATCTCCTCTTAAAAAAAAAAAAAAAAGAAAAAAAAAAAAAGAGGAGGAGAAAAAGGCATCAATCAGTGCTGGTCTAGGACAGAACTTGGCTGAGGAAAAACGTCTTTCCCTTCTGTCTTGTATGATTCTTTCTGATCAGGACGACCCCTTGGTGTTGTCATCCGTCTTGGACCGGCCAAATTTGGCCCAGTGTTTCCACAGACCAATATGTGTGTTTGGAAAATCCGCCACGGGCTCACATCCAGTATTCCCCAGCCGCCAGTGCGTGCAAGGCCATCTGGGAGGCGTGCATGTCTGTCCCGTCGATGTGCGCTCCAGTCACACTCCACTGTCACGTTTCCTGCTTGCAGACTTCCAGGCTCAGTTGCTCACACACAGGAACATGTGGTTTTAAATGTGATCCAGACCTCTACGGAGGACAAGGAGTGAAGGAGGGGGAAGAGGAGGAGGAGAGGGGAGGGGAAATGGAGGGATGAAGGGAGAAGAGAGAGAGAGAGTGAGGAGAAGAGAGACTGTCTCCAGCCAATATCCCACTTAAATGCAGTAAAGTGGCAGGATGAAAAAGGAGGGGAGCTAAGCCGTCATGCCCTTTCTCTCATTCTCTGTGTGAGCGTCACTCTCAAGTAGATCCAACAATGAGCTTGAAATACGAATCGGGAATTAGAGGAAGCTTTAATGCAGCGTAATGGGTTGTGAGTGTGGTTCTGCACCCACACTCAACGTGCTCTTTCGGATCATCTAAATGCTTTTACTTTAAAAGCTTCAGAAGAATCTATTTTCAGTGGACAAATGAATCTATTACACGATTGTTTGTGTAGATCGGACATGGTCGCTTTTATAAAATGTGGATGAATTGTGTGGTCAAATTTAAGGAAATCCTCAGGGTTAAAGGAAACTTGCCACAGATATCAGATAAAGGAAATCACGTTGAACCAGATACGATGTGAATCAGAGCCAGATGCAAAATAAAAACAGAAATAAATAGTTAAATGATTCTTTAATTATAAGAGTTACATACAGTAGATTTTAGGTGATACATCAGACTAAAAATCCTTTGTTACAATCAGAGTTACATAAAAAATTTGAGTAACATGTAGCATATATAGTGGCCCCAAAAAGTATTTGCACCCTTAAAAATATATAAATCTTTGAGTTGGAATTTCTGCTTGAATATAAGTGCCACTTTGTATTTCAAAGAATGATTTAAATATCCACGTTTTGAGGCTGCTCAGTTAAAGTTAAAGGCACAAAAAACAAACAAAGCACATACTGGATATATTCTTATAGAAGGGGATATTTATGCAAACTTTTGACTAATCTTTGATTTCCAAACTTTTGCCCTCTCAAATCCATTAGTGGCTGATCTGAAATCTGAGATGGCCCGATTAATCTCTTCTTGTGTGTTCATGACAAAGGGCCCTGAAACAAACAAATAAACAAGTCCTCTGGATTTAGAAATATATATAAATTGTATAACATATAAACATTCTTGTCCCTTCATCCATGTAAATAATATTTGTATAATTTAAAAAACAAATATTTATTTGTGGTCTTTTCTCACCAAATACTGATTTATGCAACTAATTTAATTTGATTAATTAAAGGGATAGTTCACCCAAAAAAGAAAATTAAGTCATTAATTACTCACCCTCATGCTGTAGCCTGTACCAACCCCGTAAGACCTTCGTTCATCTTCGGAACACAAATGAAGATATTTTTGATTAAATCTGAGAGGTGGATCACTCCTCCATAGGCTTCCTAAGGAATTGAAACTTGACGGCCCAGAAAGTCATTGAAGAAAATGTTTAAATATTTCATGTGCCTACAGTGGCTCCACTATAAGTTTATCAAGCGACGAGAATACTTTTTGTGCGGAAAAAAAACAAAAATAACGACTTTATTCGACTATTCCATTGCTTACTTGTGGGCCTGAGACGAGAGTTCAAGAGATTTCCACAAAGCAATGGGCGAGAACTGACGTTCTTCTTCTACTACTATGTACAGCGCGCGTCTTCCTCTGCTTGTAAGACGCCAAAGAAGACGCGCGCTGTGTAGTAGAAGAAAAACGTCAGTTCTCGCGCATGCGTCGTGGAAATCTCTTGAACTCTCGTCTCAGGCCCACAAGTAAGCAATGGAATAGTCGAATAAAGTCGTTATTTTTGTTTTTTTTTCCGCACAAAAAGTATTCTCGTCGCTTGATAAACTTATAGTGGAGCCATGTAGCACATGAAATATTTAAACATTTTCTTCAATGACTTTCTGGGCCGTCAAGTTTCATTCCTTAGGAAGCCTATGGAGGAGTGATCCACCTCTCAGATTTAATCAAAAATATCTTCATTTGTGTTCCGAAGATGAACGAAGGTCTTACGGGGTTGGTACAGGCTACAGCATGAGGGTGAGTAATTAATGACTTAATTTTGATTTTTGGGTGAACTATCCCTTTAATGATTAATCATCAAATCATGCATTTAAATTCAATTACAAATTTTTAATTGTTTGATACGCCTAATTCAAATATTTGGTCATTAAAATGTGGAATATACCTACCTGTACCATTATAACTTACCATGCTTAACCACAGGCTCATTAATTGGTTCACCAGCAATTAGCACAAAGTGAGACTCCTCCTCTGCCTAGAAATAATAATAATGAAGGGAAAAAAGAGACTGAATTTAGACTAAACCTGAACTTGAATAAAAAACCAGAGTAGCTTTACAGGAACAATAGGAAAAGAAAACCTTGTTTTCAACTCTGACGCATTCACCATCTTCCAAAACCACCGTGTGGTGTGGTTCAATCGTCCGCAGATCATCGTCTGGGCCTGAGGGAAAAATCAAACAGTCAAAATAAATTTCACAATCCTATACAAATTATGTTATAAAACTAGTTCTATCATGACAATTCTGCATGAGTTTTAGCATCGTAATGATTATGACAATGTTACTGTATTTGGTCTTGGTGGAATATATCTGCTACACTGCTGCTGTTGATTATTTTTGTTGTAGATTATTGCTGCTGATGATGATTATTGCTGCTGTACAGAAACTTGCTACTGCCAATACATATGCCAATACGCTGCTGTGACTATGTAAGACATAATGCTGCTGCACAAATTGCATATTATATCAATTACCCATAGCAGATCTATACAGGTGGAGCTGGGGAAGGTGGAGGGTTTTAGACGAACTCTGAAAGTGCGCTGCAAACTGCTATAGTGAATGGTAACCAGCCATTCAAATGTTGAATAGCGTGCTGCAGATTCGACATGAACCAATCATCTTGTGCCATCCATTTGACATAACTAGACCTGGCTAACAGCTCAAGGCTGATTCAAGGTGGATGAAGACCAAATACCCCAAAAACCAGAACAAATAAGAAAAGATTTATGCAAGAGATGCGTTTTGTATGGTAAAGATGGTCACGCATCGCATCCCACCCACTTAGATAATTTCTCAAGAAGTCTTTCTCAACAGCTGCTCAATTTATGCTAAATGCATTTCAGAGAAAAATGAAAATACAAGATTCATTTAGAAACTCCTTTGAAGTCACAGGTGGAGTATTCACTCTTAATTATTGTGTGTTTAATTTCCTACAACCTGGAAATCATCAAAATCAACCTGATAAATCAACATACCAAACACTGCTTCGGCAATCTCATTTCTCAACGTGAGAGTTTAGAGTTGCCATTGGCACAAGATCATAGGAATAGTCTAAATGTCTGTCAGATGTCCAAGAGAGAGCGAGAGAGAGCGAGAGAGAGAGAGAGAGAGGACAGAGAGAAAGAATCATAAAGCACCTGCTCGAATTTCAAGGTCAGAAAGCTGCTATGGTAGTGGATTTGCCTGCAGGAGGACAACGTTTCTTTTTATGCGGTCTTCATTTGAACTCACCAGTGCATAAAGAACCTGTGAGGGTGTAGATGAAAGCGGTCCAACCTGAGAAAGGAATACGATAATTAAAACAATGGAACTATATAATAAGAAGTGTAGGGGTAATACACTTTTGACATTGAGATAACTGTCAAAAAGTGACTCCATTTACATTAATATGTTAATATACAGTGGGGTCCAAAAGTCTAAGATCACACTGAAAACATGAGATTTAAACCCATAATATCTGTATCTTTAAGAGTCAAACTGTTCCATGTATACAAGACACTTCATACATTTGGATTAGTTGTGTTACTTGACATCTTGCCTTAGCCAAAGGAGGAGTCACTGTTGTGACTCAAAGAATCAAGTATGACTTCATTCACTATTTGAGCAAAAATGAAACAATACTGTCTTTTCCCAGAACTTTGAGTGAGGTATGTTTTACAGTTACGCACTTTGAGGAAATTTAAGACTAATTTCTTGCAAAATGTGTTTGCCTTTACAAGGTTTTACTGGTAAACCATGTTTATAATGCCAAAATTGTGAACAAGCCTTTAATTTCGCTCTGTAAGTAACTTGGGATTTAATGGAAAGCTCTCACTACCATGGGGGAAAACACATGTAATAATAATAAAAAAATACATCTGATAATCATCTTTTACCTTTAGGAACAGGCTGCACATGCTTTGCACCTTCCTTCAGCATAAAGTCGAGGTACATGGTTGGAGTTCTCGTGTAAACCTTTGACTGACAACCGAAATAACAAGTAAATACCAAAACACAATGTTTTATTACAGCAGAAGACTACTGTGGCAACAACATTTTATGTTCTTTATTCATAACATGTCCATTTTTACCAAATTTCTTTATTGCTACAAGACAAAAAAACAAGATAAATTGTTCAATATTGTTTAAATTATGAGCTCTAACAGATGTAAAAACATTGTGTGTGAGTTCCATTGCATATCTGGTTCCAGTAAGCCCAAGTATTTGGCTGACCCACATTTAACTTCAGCGCCGCATCCACCCCTCTGCCCTAGAGAAACCCTCCATAACCACATTATACATTTAAAACATTTCGCAAAAACCACTTCCAATGAAGCCTACTCCAAATTTCCTGCTAAGGGGGCAGAGGATGGCCTTGCAGCAGCAGTTAGCGTGATGAACCCTAGTATCAGATTGTAATTCGGCTGTTCCGATTGGATGGAACATTTACAAAGTCGGCCGTTTAGATCAAACGTTCAGTGATAGCTGCTCACCGTGACTCTAGGGTCTTGTTTTTTGCCTTAAAACATAGATGAGAAAAGACAGACAGAAGCGCGGGTAATAGCTTTAATGTGTTGATAAATTAATGGACAAATGAACATGTTTAGAAAATTACAGACGATAAGCAGATGCAAGTGTCAGGGAGATGGAGGCGTACGGGCTACTTTTTTCACTTAGTGGTTTGGTTCATCGGGTTTAGAATAATTATGAGGAGCATGTTTTTTATCACTTAATAAACAAGCAGTCCTCTTGGCTGGCAAAATCATCCATACTTCAGATTAATGTTTCAGTATATCAAAAAACCACAGAGACAGTTCCAACCTCCACCTTTTTATTCCAATAAACAACTTTTGAAATCATTTTTGGAGGTTTTAACATTTTTTGATGTTCCAAATGACACTTCATTTGCACTTATGGTCCTGTAGACTAACAATGGCCGCAGCTTGAGTGTGATCATGAAGTCCACGAGACAGAAGTGTGCTCGCGAGCGCCCCCTTTGTGGTCGATATGCAACCTCGAAGAGTACTTTTGCCTAGCCCGCACTGAGACGAGCTCTGTAGCAGACGGCTTCATGACAGTCAAAGTGACGTTACTCATAGGAAGATCACGATTATTTAAGGTGCCATTTGGGACAGGGCTAAGATTGCTCTATGAATCACTTGTGCTAGCCACTATAGGCTAGAAACAACCTTTTAAGAATGAATCGTAGGGAGCGAAAGAGGAGAAAATGGACTTGGTCATGGCTAAGGAAAAGAGCCCAACTTGGCATGGTCATGTTGCATTTTTATTGGCTAGTCAGTAGAAACGGTTTTATTCTACAACTCTTAATGAATTTTAAATTTTATTGATTGGAAATACGTTTCTATGATCATAAAACACCTACCTTAACTCCAAGAGCTTCCCCCGAGATGACATTCACAGTGACTCCATCTTTGCTGGGTTTGGGGATCTCTTTGCTCTTCAGCTCCTGGTACTGAGGCTCCACCATCTTATCCCACTTTTCAGGTTCACCCAAAGCTGAAGGCCATGAATGCGTCCATCTGACACCGGCATCTCAGCATGAACCACCCCACGACCTGCCGTCATCCACTAACACAACAGAGAACAAACACATAGCCAAGTAAGAACAAAAACTAATGTTTAATATCCTAATGGTAGACATATCTGGTTGTAATCACCAATAAACCAACTAACCGCTTGGTTAAGGGGCTTTTACACTGGTTAATGTCATCTTCATGTTGAGCATGAGAGATGTTTATGAGCTTATATTTCTACGTAAAAATGAACCACTCCAGTTTTACGACAGCAGCTTAATATGCCTAATGGCGCAATTTTCTTTCTCGTTCTCTCTTAGTGAAAGTTTTCACTCCTTCTGAGGTTTAGCAGCTCCTCTCAGGGAGCCATTGTGCAATAGGTGTTTTGAGTTATAGCGGGAAACACTCAGCAGCTTTTTTTCTTCACTGCTCTCCTGGTATTATCAGGGAGTCCCTTATGTTTGATGGTGAGGCAGTAGCCCCGGTAGCTGGAGGTTAGGTGCGAGCTGTAGTTAAAGTAGTGAGTGCTACAGACCTATTAAATGCCCATTAAAATTCCCTCACTGACCCGGGAGAAAGTGAGACAGCTTTATGACACAGGAAAACATAGGAAGTGCCCTATGGGTGTATGAGCTCTTTGTCCATTTGGTGAGTGCGTGTGTGCATGGATATAAAATCCTATTAAAATGTAAATACATTTTGTTATAGCTTTCATTTTAACTTGCATTTTTACAGCATGCATATAAAAAATAAAAATGGTGGCTTTCATTGTATCTATGAAAGACTTGCCCAAGTGTAGCTACTACATTTGGTGTACATTACTTTTGGTTCACTTTTTTTTTTTTTTTTTGTAAAAGGTAATTTTAAAACAATATTAGATATTAAGGGTACAATTTACTAACAGCTTGCGCAAGCGCAAATCCTCTTTTGGCGTTATAAAAAGGCATAGACATAGTTATTTTTGCATCTGACCTTGTTGCATATGCATTTGTTGGAGTTTCCCTGTCAGACTGCTAAATAGTATGGGCAAAAAATATTTAAATTAATCATGCAACGTGATATCCTAAGGTTTGCAGTGGTCAATTTCAATTGATAAATCCATCATTTGACAAAAGACTTCACGCAGCAAGCTGTCATATGGAAGAAAACAAGCAATTGCGCATTTATTTATTGAGTGATCTGCCACGAAGCCAGCGAATTTAAACGCAGGCCATATAAAAACAGAGGAGGATGTGAAAAAAGAGAGCATAGTTTTTAAACATTTATGATATGGGCCCTCATATTTTGCATAGAGCTGTCATTGTAATACTTATGAGTTCTCACACATCACTGCCCATCCACCGACTACCTTTCGCAACTCTTGATAACGTCAAGTATGTAAAATCTTTGAAGTGATTCCCATGAGTGCAGAATTGTGATAAATGTTGATCATATGAATTCCATTCCAGATTCCATGTGGTTTGTGCTGTTCACACTGTCATGAGAACAACATTCACCTGCAGTCTGGTTTTGACGTCATTTCTGAACCACACTATTGTCAATAGTGTAGTGATGAATGAAGCACAGCTCACACAGAATTCACTTTCAGACCAACACTGCAAATTCATGTGACCAACCTGAACCCGTCGAAGTCTGCTTGGGAAAATATTTCACCCTCACAGAAAATTTCTAAATTTCACCAGCAGAAATTCGCTGAACAATGGTAAATATGACAGCACCTTAAGTAATGAGTGTTTCATCATTTTGAGAATGTAAGGAGGTCTCATTGTTGTTCTACCTGAAGGTCCCCAGGCTTTCCCAACCTCCCACTGTGACCACAGAAGTCTTCATGGGCTGTTACTCCACTCAACAAGTATGTTACCTGTAAAACAAATTTAACACAAATGAAAACAAAACCCTCACATCTGAAGTATTTTAAATAGAGGGATGAGGTGTAAGATTGTAGTTTTCTGAAAATTAAGCAGTTTCTTGTGGGGAAAATTTTCACAAAAGACAGAAAGCATGGAAAAGTAATCAACTTGATGTTCATTTAGAGAAAAATAAACATGTCAAAAGTCATACAGGTGAAAGGTGAAACATATTTCAAGGGCTGTGTTTGCAGAGTAGACACAAAAATTTTATGTTCAAGGGATTTTGGTAAAGCCCTGATGGACTATAAAGTTAAATGCAAAAAGCAGATATATCCCACGCAGTGAGATGGAAAATTGTTAGGGAGTGATGTTGACAATGAATATTTGATCAAAATCTTACAGTTAATAATTCTGGCACAAATACAAATATAATTTTTTTATGAATGCCCACCCAGTAAAGGTCTTTCACGCACCAACAAAAACATAGTTCTTCCAAGCCAAGACAGAGCTAGAGGCTTTATGCTAATGTGTCATTATCTAAAATTTGCATACATTACATAAGCATGTTTTCAATTAACAAAATCTGCCTGCAGCCGTTTCCCATTTGTCCACTGAAAAAAAGCAAAAATGAATCTCCATGGTCAGCTGAGGTGGTCCGACCGACATACAGCCTGGAGAGATTGCATGTCATCTCCCACACAGACAACGTTGCTCTCAACAGGATACGGGGTAAGAGGTCAACATCTGACCCCTCAATGGCTTGCTTGACCTGTGGCCACAGGCAGCCTGTGATCTCTAAGCACAGCTGCGATCTGATGGTCACATGACCGTTCGCGAACAAACACACCTGCATGTCTCAAGCAACATAGATATCCCGATGAACAGCCTGGACATTTGTGCTTCAAAGCCTCGTTTTAATTTTTGTATATCCTATAACTAAAGTCCATTGTATAGTGTTTGTCTGTGTTTATTATTCCTGCAAAACAAATTACCTCTTTAGAAGGAATAATGTTTATTTTGTCCATGATTTGGCTTTAGAGTGCTCGTTTTAAGGAGTCATTTCCAGCAAGTCTTACAAATATTAGAAGACAAATCCATTCGTGAAGGAAGGTGGCAGAGTGACTCATCCTCTATAAGAAATGAGATGACAGTATATCTCAGCATATGGCAATTGATGACTCATAAACAGGTCTAAATGATTTCCACAGCCTCACTGACCGCTTTCCATGGAAACAGTTTATGCTAGACATGTTGCCAAACTGTGAGTAAACAAATGAGTAGGCTACATCAGATGTTGTAAATAAATAATCAAGGAGACAAATTCAAAGGCTAAGTGAGTTGGTCAGCTTTTCTTTAGTCAAGTTTGAAATAATACTATCAGGGCCAGATCTGGCCAAAACACTGTCATTTTGAAGGAAGCGTTTTTAATGACCATACATCCTCTCACATTGAGAGAACAGAACTTGAGTACTCAAACTGCCAAGAACAACTGAGTGGTTTACTGAATGATCTATTTATTCTCGCCAGCTTGCCTTTCATATTCTTTTCGGTGTTTGGACATTGCATTTCAAAGGACTTGTTCCTTTAAAATAATTCTCATTCTAGAGAGCATCTGATTGGACAAAAGTCTATGTAGTGCAGGATGAGTCATCAATATTGTTGGTCTGTTACATTTTAAATGCGTATATCTGCTAAAAGTTAATTTTGTCCATGTTTTGGCAGTATATAAACATATAGACGACCTCGTCGCTAACATACATGAACTAAAAGCCAGTTTGGGTGACTGTGCTTTGCTGTGATAAAATAAGAATATGAGCCCTCTAGTGGTCAAGATGTGTCATAATTGTCCTTTTTATGGTCCACAACGCCGAGTAAGGGGAGGCTGCAGACCTGGAGCCGGCCCCGACAGTTTTACGCCCCGACAGTTTTACGCCCCTGTTGTTCCTGATGCGTCCAGTAGGGGGAGGCTGTACAGCGACACGGATTGAGTTACGGTATGATAGTAAATAATCTTCTTTTTTATTATTATATTAATACATTTATTTATGTTGTATTGCAAATGAAAGGATACAAGACATTAACAGGGAGAAAAATAAATAAAAAATAACAAGGGGGACATCAAAAGAGATTGAATTGGTACACAAATCAATACAATTTTACATTTTGTCAATATAAAAAAATAAAGGTTCTTTACAACAGACTCTATGATATTATTTATTTTAGAAACCTTTGAGTTTAAAGGTTTTGACATTTTCTTAAATGAAGGAAAAAGGGACTTTATATCAGAGGAGAATATTCTTAAATCAGTTGAATGATTCTGTCTTTATGAAGATGAATTTAGAAGACAAAGTAATAATACCGTATAATCAAGATTTTTATCGTTAGAATGAAAATCTGACAAAAAATAATAGATTTTGTCATTTGTATGTTATATAATCTGCTAAAGTTATTGTTGTTTAGCAATGATGCAACATTTATTATTTATAAACGATTAGCTTGGTAGGTAGATATCAATTCATTTCTATATCAATGGATGGGTCTATAATTTATTTTTCGAGAGACAAAAAGTTCTTGACGGTTTATGTTCTATCTGGCTTAAACTTAGCTAACACGTGTATGTTCAGCTGCCCCTACTCTTCTCTACTCACTTTAAAATTCATTTTCTTTTGTTGCCTGTCTTTATCGTATGAGATGGCCTCTTCTGGTAAGACCCTGTTTACTCCTTGCATTAAAACATACTCCACATGGTTTCTGGGGCAACATTACAGTAGATATTGGAAATATGAACTTGTTTTTTTATGATGTGAAAACACAAAAGACACATTTACAGGCATATATGTATACATGTATGTAAATCTCTCGAAGTAAAGAGTTGAACTGCACACTCACTCAAATATTTTTATTATTTCCAACATCATTTCTTAAAATAGCTTACTGGTCTGGACTAGGGTATGTGCACTTAATGTGGGTTTTATCATACTCTGTCTTTACCAAATTCTTCTTAACATACATTTCATAAAGGTGTGTGTTTGCTTTAGCTATAAGAAAATGAAAATCTCTCTCAACTTATAAACACCCATCTTTTTTTACGACTTACAAAATTAACAACTTACGGAGACATAAATGGACATGGTTTTAATGTCATTTTCAATTTTCTCTGCACAGTCCATCATTGGTGGCCAAAAGAAATCAAAGTGGCTTGAAGTTGACACTTTTTCCACTATTGTTCCACCAACAAGTGCGTGTGCCGTTGTACTTTGAAGATCAGGAGCAAATTGATGCAATCCACACACACACACACACACACACACACACACACACACACACACACACACACACACACACACACACACACACACACACACACACACACACACACAATATCACCATGGATGTCCTTTTAAAAAATAGTTAAAGAAGAGGGGCAAACCATAGGGGAGTCATCATAATTCATAAATGTTGTTAATAAAAAAAATTATGAACAACAATATTGTGTCTTTCTTTTAAATGGCCCTTGGAAGTTTAGAAAAGGGATAAATTGTGTTTGTCTTCATAAAATGCTGTGTAGGACACTGTTTTGTAGCTGTATGATGACCAATAAAGAATAGTACTACAGCTAATCAAGGATCCATATGATTACACGGTATACTGTATGTCTAATGGGCTAAATTTGGTTAGTATCTAAATGCAACTATAAATTCACAACAACATATTTCACTCAGTCTTCCATATAAAATCCTACGGTGAAAAGGCCTATAACTGCAGTAGGTCATATACGTGTCATAACAGTTGATCCAACTGTGTATTTTTAATTTTTCGATTCACAAAAACACAGTCATAGGCTGAGTGAAGAGAGTGAAGCCCATCCCTTACAGAAAAACCACATGTATTTCACATGTGTGAAAACACATGTTATCCCATGTGACAACATGGACATGTGATTTTGCACATGTTAAATTTCACATGTGAAATGTGTGGAACACATGTGCTTTGCACATGTTAAAGGTAATTTGCACATGGGAAACATGTGGTTTTGGAACATTTTCATGGTGTAATGTGTGAACCCCATGTATATTCCCATGTGAAACCCATGTGATTGCATGTGAAACCCATGTGATTACCTGTGAAACCCATGTGATTACATGTGAAACCCATGTGATTACATGTGAAACTTGTGTAAATTGTGATGTAAAAAAAACCCATGTGAAACCCATGGGATTGCATGTGAAACCCATGTGATTACATGTGAAATCCATGGGATTGCATGTGAAACCCATGTGATTACATGTGAAATCCATGGGATTGCATGTGAAACCCATGTGATTGCATGTGAAATCCATGGGATTACATGTGAAACTTGTGTAAATTGTGATGTACAAATACCCATGTGAAACCCATGGGATTGCATGTGAAACCCATGTGATTTCATGTGAAATCCATGGGATTACATGTGAAACTTGAGTAAATTCTGATGTAGAAATACCCATGTGAAACCCATGGGATTGCATGTGAAACCCATGTAAAAACAATAGAAATCCAGGTGAAACTTTTTATTTCATTTCAAAATATGCAATACAAATTGAATGTTTAAAACAAACAAACCAAATTAAAATTATACATAAATACATAAAAAGCCGCAAAAAACGCAGGTATACGCGCATGTGTGTGTGTGTGGTGTGCATTTGTGAAAGTGTGTTGTCTCAGTCCTTTGTGTCTCCTGCAGCAGGCATCCTGTTTTGGGATAGAAAAAGATCAAAGATTAGGGCAGTGCAAACCATAGACTGTAAAAAAAAAAATATGGACGTAGTGTCCGTGACGTCACCCCGTAGGTTTCTAAAAAGCATTTTTGAAGCCTAAAGTGGATGGGGCTTAATAATTAATTATTATTCATTTGTAATGTTATTATGTCATTAAACGTTTTACGTAAATATGCTATGGAAACAAAAAATGCTGACGAACAGCAATGCCGTTTACATCTTGCTTAAAACAACTGTATAAGACGAGTGGTGCGTCTCATTTATAAAAAAACTATTGACAGTTTGTGAATAGATCACAATGTAGACTGAGAAATAAACTGAGTCATCAGTCCTCGCGCATGTCGGATTCGCAAATGTGAACAGACCACACTTGGATGTTGGATCGTCTGAATATTACCTTTCTGCTCGTCTCCTCAGATCTTTTAACTTTTGTGCCATGCAGACCTTGCTCTCAGTGCCTCCGATGCCTGGGTGCCTCTTTTTGACATGGTCTGTAAGAAATGAGATTGATTACATTAAAATTTGAAAACAAGTTTGACATGACGTGAAATAACTGCCAGATTCAAACTGTGCTATGGCTGCTCAGCGCTTGTCATATATAATAACTATTGATAAAAGATATTCAGACATGCTTACCAATTATTAGCTGCACCTTTTGTAGGTCAAGGCTCTTTTTTTTAATTTTTTTTTTTTTTTTTTTTTTTTAGAAAACAGTTTTTTATTTATTTATATTATTTCACAATTGTATAGTTTTTAATGTTTTTTTTTTTTTTGGGGGGGGGGGGGGGGGCATAAGAGACATAAACATTTGTACCAAGACAATTAGTGTATGTTTGACATTACTGTATGTTTGGCGTTTGACTTACTAATCATATGGTTCATCAATAGTGCTTTAGAGATGATGATCAGCTCTACTCTGCTACGGTGCAGGGCATCAGCACTGAAGGATCTAGGAACACAACAAGCCATTTGTCACTGAGCCAACAATGCAATGCCAGGTTTATTAAAAGGAAAGAAGCTACAGCAGAGGTGAAATGCAGAAAAGAGAAAGAATTTAAAGAATATACAGAATATAATTTCTTAACTAGGATAACAGAATTTGTTTTTGGGTTTATTATTCATTTAATTTTGCTCATACAGTGTAACTTCGTTTAGATGTCAAAACCTTCTTAAAATAAACAATTTAAAAAAAAATTGAGAAATAAAATGAGCTTATTTAATGAGCTTCCTCGGCTCACCTGTGTCCTAACGTTACTTCTCCGGCAGCAGCTTTCTTCAGAAATGTTGAAGTCGTGGAGCTTTCTCTCTGTTATGGGTTATTTTGTTACTACTGAAATCACAGAAAATTTTTTAGCTAACGTTAGTCAAAATGTGTTTAACGTTAGCACTGAGCTAAGTTAACGTTAGTTTCAGCCAATTTTCTTGCTCCTGAGTAACATCCCCGATAAGTTATGTTTACGTTTGTTTTAAATAAATTAGCTCACTTCCAAGTAAGTTAAAACCTTTACAAAACATCTCATCTACACATAAGAGGTGATTAAAAGCCCAAAGTTTAATAAATAAAAGTTCAACCGAGTTAACGTTACCTTAGCCTAACATTAGCTAACGTTACCTCTTCTGAAAACGGTTGAGATCCTAACGATCCTAACGGACTTTTTCCTAAGACACTACACCATGTCTATAAAATAAATTTTTAACCAAACCGTGTCAATTACAAGTAAGAGAAATGTCAAAAACAGTTGTGAGCATTATTCGTGTGATTTTAGAGACTAATCTCATCTGAAAAAAGCCGTGAAAAGAAAAGTTGAAACAACACCAAGAGAGGGAGTTTTGTTGATTACCAGTAGCAGTTGTCCCGCGCCGTTTCCATGGCAACTCTGCGCGCTGGCCTGCAGTGTTTGAGAGACTCGAAAGTTCACGCGCTCGGCATTGATTAAACCACGTCAAAATCATGCAGCACTTAAAATGAAAAGTTTAATATCCACTTTATTTTATTTGAAAACGTGCTTGCAAAATTTGTATAACATCACTTTGCTTTTGATTTTATTTTTAATATAAATAAAGCCAGTCTTTATAGTGCTTTCAGATTATCTTTCAATGGTAGGCTACACACACATAAGCTACTGCTTTCATATTCTATTTACAAAGCACTTTTCAGGACATCTTTATTATATATATATATATATATATATATATATATATATATATATATATATTATATATATATATATATATATATATATATATATATATACAAAGCACTTTTCAGGACATCTTTATATATATATATATATATTTACAAAGCACTTTTCAGGACATCTTTATATATATATATATATATATATATATATATATATATATATATATATATATATATATATAAAGATGTCCTGAAAAGTGCTTTGTAAATAGAATATGAAAGCAGTCTATTGATTATATCAAATAGTATACTGATTATGTAAAATATATTTATAATATAGCTTTAGAAATGGTAAATAGTGTTGAAATAAAAGTACTGCAAAAACTCATTTGATTAAAAACTATACGCTACATTATCATTAAAATATTTTCATGAATATTTTCACATTAGTAGGCAAATGTGGGCCTAGGCCTACACATGCATTATAAGCTTTGTGGTCTATGCATTTTGTGTGAATAAGTCTATTGAAGCTAAAAATGTACAGTATTTGTGACATGGTAAAATAATTCACATCTTAAAACCTATTACAACGTGCAAATATATTTCACATGAGCTCCACATTATTACCTATAACATGTTTTCCACATGTGCCACGTGTTCCATTAAGTTCACATGTGGTGACATGTTGTTCACATGTGATGACGTTGTTCACATGTGGTCGAACATTACTCACATGTGGTGACATGTTGTTCACATGTGGTGAAATATTGTTCACATGTGGTGAAATGTTGTTCACATGTGATGACATGTTGTTCATATGTGGTCACATGTGGGCACATGTGGTCACATGTGGGCACATGTGGAAAACATGTGATAACATGTGAAATTCATGTGTTTTTTCTGTAAGGGATGTGAATAGCTACAGATATTTTAATCCGTGCAGATCTACACTGTAACGTTTATTTAAATGAACAAAAAACGAAAAAATTGTCTATGGTCTTGTTATCAATGTGTAAGAGTCGATTTAATTATGTTATTTCACAATATATCCCCCTACTGGACGCATCAGGAACAACAGGGGCGCAAAACTGTCGGGGCGTAAAACTGCCAGGGGCGTATATCTGCCGGCTCCAGGTCTGCAGCCTCCCCATATAGACAACGCCACATTCTTCTATTTTTATTTTTAACTCATTGCATAGTGTATTTGAAAACTGTTAACTCAGTGTCATAATTTAAGGAGAAATGTAATAGGCTACTTTATTCAGATGGGTTGCAGGACCATATTCATAATCACGCAGAATGGTGTTATCACGTTGAACCTGTTACTTTTATCAGCGATTCTTGAGTGGCCTAATCATAACCGCTTGTCATTAGGACATTAATCCAATTTAGTTGCCCCCCAGTAAACAGATTTCCGGTTGTTTTTCTGATTTTTTTTTTTATTAAATAGTAGAATTAAACTATGTACCAAGTACCAACCCACTTCGTAAATGAAAAATAAAAGTCCAGGATTTAGATTTTTGAGCCGTCATGCGCCCTCTGGCGGAATATTCCGTGTTGTCTTGGTCGGAAGAAACATTTTGTTTAGTAACATTAATCCACTAATAATTTCAGTTTATTTCATCTGACTGTACGAATTCACGGATTTGACAAGTGTCGCCCTTTCCATGACAGCAATGCAATGATACATAGTTTTAAAATACACGACTAAATAGCGTTTACCGTCTCAAATCCACGGTGAGGGTGATCAGGAAAACCCGCTGGTTTGGCGATACAGAATTCATCCAGCATCAAAAAAGGGTCGAGATTCTGCAGCTGAAATCAATCATAATGCAGTTTATTTATCGTGCATTCCGAAGCAAACACAACCCGTAATACAAAAGTGATCAAAGTCAAACCAGCACCTCGTTCCGTCCAATGCTTCTGCGAACTCGAGCTCCGACGCCTTCAGACTGCTCGACACTCAAAACCACCTTAGAAACTCTTCTCATCATCATAAACAACTTGGTATCTACTTATGGTCAAAATACTTTGCTTCAGCTCTGTTTGTGAGCGCCCAAATGCACCGGAAGTCAAAAGCTTTTTGAGATGCACATTTATTTAAACAAAGCTCTGCTTTGCAATGTCATTCGCTGTCAGATTATCTGTATTCACCTATGACAGGTGTTTGTTTCATGTTGACGTTTTGGGTTTGCCAAGGCTTCCTACACAGATCACAATACCAGTCGATTTAGATTATTTAAAGGCGCAGTGCAACGATGACTATGCAATATTTTGAGCCACAAAGAGTGACCGTGCATTTTTAGCAGATTAATAAAATGTAATTTATTTATTCATCAACTTCTTGCTATACAGTGCAGCATCTTAAAGACATTTCAAATGTCACTCTCAGCATTATCCATTGTGAATCATTCTCTTCTGTTATGATCAGTTTAACACCTGAGGCCGCTCATCCCTCCCTCTTTGCAGGTGCATTTTACAGCCACATGAGGCCGTGCATGTGTGATATGTACTCTTCAGTGTGGGTCTTCTCCATCCTTGCTGATGCACTCTCATCCAATCCACTGTGCTGAGCTATGATGTCTTTGAAAATGCGTATACTTGCAGCTTGACCCCCTGCCAGGTTTACAGCATGAGGCCCAACCTGTGGAATTTCATATTTATTTACTGTAAGTGCTTGTTTTGATGCTATCTACAGCCTATTATACTGTTAAGGTGCCGTGCAGGTGTTATCTAGAAAATTTCTCAGTGATGACTCACTCCTTTCAGGTGTTTTGACCTTGTATGACACATCATATTACATAACAAGAGCATAACATAACCTGTAGTGCTGCATATTGTCCCATCAGGTACAGGGGGCATCCTGCGGTCCATTGCAGTGATTCTGTTATACATGGCCAGCCCTCCAGGACCTGTCAAGCAAGAAATGATTTACGTGTGTACTTTTGTATCTTAGTTGGGCACATGACTAAATAAAAAACTCAGTTTTAAGACAGTATGAGAGAAATAACATTAAAGACCCTGGTCTATATTACACTGTGTATAGCATTCATGTATTTACATATTTTTGTTATGATGCTAACATTGCAAAATTAATGAGATTATTATAAATTCACTTAAATTTATGAAATATTTATGAACATTAGCTCATCAACTTTGATATATATAAGTGAAAGTGTTAAGTGAAATCATTGCCAAAGTTAATTATATTATATCAAAATTATATATATATATATATATAATATATATATATATATATAATATATATATATATATTTTTTTTTTTTTTTTTTTTTTTTTTTTTTTGGAAACCGTGATGCTCTAGCCTACCATTCAAAAGTTTGGGGTAAAAATCGAATTAATCCTTTATTCAACAAGGATGCATTAAATTGATCAAAAGTGACTTTTGAAAAAGATTTATATTCCAAATAAATATATTGAATTTTCTATTCATCATAAAATACAGCTTTGCCTTCACAGGAATATATTACATTTGAAAATATATTAAAATAAAAAACAGTTATTCTAAATTGCACTAATATTTGTACTTTAAAAAAAAAAAAGTCATACTTATTTTAAACTTTTTACCAGTATTATTTTAATTGTTTGAGGTCAAATAATAATTACTGAGCCTTATTTAAGCCCCCTGGTTTAAATAAGTACAAATGTCCATGTGCTCACTTGAATGGGGAATTTTGACCTGACGTCAGAGAGTAAAGGGTCCTGGGTAACATCCAGTTTGCAGCCTGTTGCCAGCCAAATCTTTTCCCCAATCCACTGTTCACCGCTGCATAGGGAGACCCTCCAACGCTGGGATTCATAACACCATTTAGCTTCAGTCACCTTGGTATAAAGACATATTAATTATTAAAATATAGATATGATTTAGTTAAGAAATCCACTTTGGTACTGTATGGACTCCAGAACTTGGATATGTCTATGAACTTTGTGCTCAACTGTCAAAGACTCCTGACACAGCATCCCGCAAAAGCATAACAGCCTTAAAGACACACCTGGCAGTGAGCTCTGATCTGGAGCTGGCCACTCTCAATGAAAGGTTTAAGTTGTGAGTAGGCCTCGGGGGTCACTGCTCCTCCTTTTCTGGCTAGTTTTATCATTGCTAGCCTCTTGTGAAGACTTCTTTCATTATAGAACTGCCTTAGGTAGGCCAGGCCATCCATCTTGATCCCATGCTCAACGTGGGAATAGCGTCCAATCAGACTCTCTATATCCCCAACGTCAAACTGCTTAAGCTGGGAGAGAGTAAAATTTGGTAAATAACTACTGTGAAATCACATCGATCTCTGATAGCCCTATCTGTAAACTTTAAAGTCGGCATGAAACAGAAGTTTTAACAAATTGTGGCGTAGATCCCAGTGAAGAACCTCTTGAACAAGAAACAATGTAGAGCAGGACTTGATTTTGTTCATTGGGAATTGATTTGATCATTTGGGGTTTGCTATAGCTGTGATCTAATGTAAGTGACAGGTTTTAAACACATCATCAGAGAAAAGATGTCGTTGCAAATAGAGTGCTGTATGCGTGACGTCAATACCCGGAAGACTAAGGGGTTAAAAAGACAAAAAAAAAAAAAAAAAAAACGGAATACTTTTAGAATACATTTACTTGACAATGCCATTTTAGGGGCCTGAAAGCGCACACTTTTGAAGATGGGTTTTAAGTTTTGAAAACAATACTGTTATGGTCTCTGTGTCAACTACAAAAAAAAGTGAATTTGTGACTGTGCCACGGTCAAAATCTTTGCTTAGCTAATCAGAACGCTTTTGAGGCGCTTTCTGCCTATTAATGTCATGATTCCAATTCTGTGTCTTGTGTTTTGTAGGACTTTTATGTTGACGTGTATTCTCAGTTCCCTTTGTTTCTGTGTTCCTTCCTGTGGCCATGTTTGTAGTTTTGTAGTTTTTCCTGTTAATTAGTCTTCCCAAGGTGTCTTGTTACTTATCTTGTTTAGCTTGTTTGCCCCTGTGTATACCCTTATGTTCAGTGTTCAACTTTGGTCAGTCATTATGTCATGGTTGCGAAGGGACAAGAATCCAAATGCAGCATAGTTTATTTACAAACACAAACAAAATAATCCGCACTGAATTTCCAAACCTAAGCATGAACAGGAACAACATCCAAAGACCAAGACCACCACATCTTCGAATGAACAAGCAACAAAAACGACTGACAAAAGACAACTGAACACAAGGGTATATAGGGGCTAACAAGCTAAGATAAGTAACAAGACACACCTGGGGAAGACTCTCCCTGTAATCGAATGGGATGCTAGCCAGCCAATTACATTTAAAAAAAAACATTGGTTTCTGTCATTTTAGATCGTTCTTATCACACAGACCTATGTTGAAGCATTTGTTTTACCAATAAGTTTGGTTTTAGTTGTTTTTTTATGCTTTAAAACTATAGGTTGCTGCTGGAAGAGTTGTTGGTGAGGCAAGTAGGGGTGCTCAACCTGTGGTCTGTGTGGGTCCTAACGCCCTAGTAGCCTATAGTGATTGGGGCACTATACTGTCAAAAAGCACCGTCCTTCGGGTGAGACATTAAACCGAGGACCTGACCTTCTGCTCAATTAAAAATCCCAGGATGTCCTTTGAAAACAGATTAGGGATTTAATCATCCTCATTTGCTGGATACTGATTGACTTCATCACTCTGTCTCCTCTCCACCAATAAGTTGGTGTGTGGTGGGCGTTAAAACCTCTGGTTTAGAGCACCTTCAAATCATCATTCCATGTTAATTTATTTATTTATGTGGCAAGAAGCAGGTCGTTAATCACAAAATAAATCCCTTCAGGATGATACAAGACCCCTAATCTTTGTATTGGGGTCGTGACCACCCTGTCAGGGATTATTTGGTTGTTTGATCATCATATTCTACATTATCGCTTATGTTTGTTTACACTCAAATGGGTGTAACTTACTTGTAAGTGTTTACGTAAGACCCAGGTCACATGACATGCACGCTGCTTCAGCGCAATTGAGATAATGTGGGCGCTGGTCAGACCTCCACCTACCACAATCACTCTCTGGCCCATCTGACACACAGCAGGAGAACCTAAGAAAAAGAGTGTATTCATTTTCTGCTCTGAATTATTATGGGCTATGGGTTATTTGTTTGCTTGGATATCTGGATGATCAGGTTTTGATCACGTTTAGAAACCCACCTGAGGAGGGTTCACCCATCTCTTCATGTGTACAGAAGTAATGCATGAGCTGCACTGTGTGTTGCAGACTTTCTTCTGGGTAATTCTCTTGGATTGCCCGCACCCAACATGGGATGTTTGCCATCTGCGCCCTCGAAGGCCCTGTCGCCATAATAACAGTTTTTGCCGCTACATTTTCCCCAGTGTGTAGCGTCGCCTGGAAAAACTTCACCTTGCTCTCATCCTCAGTTAACACTGGGATGATTCTGTCCACTGTAGCTCTGATTAAGACACTGTCCATGTCATATTTGCGTACCTGAGTGAAAGTCCTTTTCAATGTAATCCATAATTACGTTATTTCATAGTGATTTTATTATTCAACATTTATATTTAGTTTAGTATTAACACACATTGCATGTTCCATTCCAAATGAGAAATCTTATTATGGTAGCTGAGCATCATGCAGCACAGTGATTCCCAGAAGAGCTGGTAAACCCAAATGTTTTACAATTAGTTTAGTAATTATTGTTAGTCAGGCATTGCGTTTGATGTCACATGCTGCATGACGTTCAGACCTGCTCCTGGAAGAAGTCTATACTGAGCTGTGTTCCTGGAAGACTGAAATACAGATGTTTCTGCAGTCCGTTTGTTGTGCTAAGAAGCTTTTTGTTCTTCTTTCCCAGGCGATTGTCGTTGAAAAATGCATTCTCGTCCTGAATGTAAATTCGCTCAGGTAGACGGTACAGCTCCTCCTCCCGATTTTGCTCCACCACAAAGTCCTGCAAGGCCTTCTGGGATTGCACACAGATGCAGGAACTATCAGTTCCCTTTCGTCCTGGGAACTCCGACGTGTCGTCGGGGGAGTTCCCTGACGAATTGGGATCACGCTAGGGAGACCAATCGACTTCGAGTGAAACTAAAACGAGCCAATGAAAATTGGCATGCAAGATTTGCATTCCGCGACCCGCCTACCAGTGCGGGTATAAAAGCCGGAAGCAAACGCATCCAAAATGCTTTTTGCTTCGGAGCCGACCAGTTGTGTCCTCTGAGTGTTATGAGCTTAGGATTGTGCTTTCTGAACGCTCAACGAGTCTGCTGTTTCCTGAGATCTCTCTGTGCTGGTGTGACGGCGCTTCAGCGGTCTTCGCGATCTCCCGTCTGCCTGTTTGTTACTACACGCGCTGTGTTTACAAAGAGCTGTTTTAACAGCTGGTATTCGGTTGAGTGCACACAGTGGGCTTGCAGTTTCCCCGCTGTGTTGCCGCGTTGATCCCTGTGTGCTTCAGCACAACTAAAGAGTATTTCTCTGAAAGAGCAACACGGGTGAAGATCGCGTCCTTTTAAGGATGACGTTTCATCCGTGTGTTTCTGGATGCGGTCAGATTCTGCCTCCGGTTGATGGTCATGATCGCTGTCTCTCGTGCTTGGGCCTCGCGCACGCTGAGGCAGCTTTCGTGAACGAGTCATGTTCCCATTGCGGGAATATGACCGTCGCAGTGTTAAGATCGAGACTAAGATCCCTCTCACGAGGGGGAGTCCCTTTGGAGATTCCCCGATCTAGTTCGTCTTCTGGTTCATTTCAGAAGCCGGCTACTTCGGCTAATCCCATTGGTGGTCTGAGGGTTACAGTGAGGAATAATCCGCCGGGTGAAAGACCCCCACGGACCCCTCACTCCTGCACACTGCTGCCATTGGAGCCCTTGGAGGAGCGCGCTGGGCCATCTCGTATGGTCCCGGTCGTTTCCTTCGGGGCTCCGCCGGAGGATCAGATGTCGATCGCTGCATCGGAGGGAGAGCGGTCATCTTCTGGGAATGACGACTTGGCTGCGTTGCCCCCTTCTGGTGTGGTAGCGTTGTCCGAGCCGGACCCGGAAATGGCCGCTATGCTTTCCCGGGCGGCCGCAAGCGTAGGGCTCGTGTGGAACCCTCCACCGTGTCCCGAACCTTCGCGGCTCGATGATTGGTTTCTCGGGGCGGCCCGTGCTGGTTCTCAGCGCCCCGCCCCGGTGCCTTTCTTCCCGGAAGTGCATGAGGAGGTGACGAAATCATGGAAGGCCCCTCTGGCGGCCCGACATAGGTCGACTCCCTCCTCCTCCCTTACCACCCTCGATGGCGGGGCAGTGAAGGGTTATGAGGGCATTCCCCCGGTGGAGCGGTCGGTTGCTTTACAGCTGTGCCCTAAATCCGCTTCCACCTGGAGGGGTGACCCTACTCTCCCCTCTCGCGCCTGTAGGTTCTCCTCCGGTCTGACCGGTAAGGCCTATAGTGCGTGTGGAGAAGCTGCTTCTGCCCTGCATGCCATGGCGCTCCTCCAGGTCCATCAGGCGAGAGCGCTTTGCGACATGCAGGAGGGTGGTACCGACCCAGGTTTGCTCCAAGAGCTGCGCACGGCGACGGACCTTGCCCTCCGGGCGACGAAAGTCACCGCGCGTTCCCTGGGCCGAGCGATGTCCACACTCGTGGTCCAGGAGCGACATCTCTGGCTCACCCTGGCCGATATGACGGAGTCAGACAAGTCCAGGTTTCTGAACTCCCCCATTTCCCAGGGTGGCCTATTCGGCGACGCGGTCGAGGACTACGCCCAACAGTTCTCCGCCGCCCAGAAGCAGTCCGAGGTGATCAAGCACATCATGCCCCGGAGACAGGCTGCTGCTGGCCCGTCCCCTCCGGCTCCACCTCGCGCTGCTCGTCGCCGAGGGCGCCCTCCTGCCGCCGCCTCCGCCCCTGCTCCGCCTAAGCAGCAGCCTCCTAGGCAGCAGCCGGCCGGCCGCAAGAGAGGTGCCCAGCCCGCCCGGGGCTCGTCGAAACCCCCTGGTAAGAGGAGAGGTAAGCGGCCCTGAGACGGGCGGCCCAGAGGACCTGACTGCTGCTCTTCAGGAGGGTGCTACTGCACCCCTCCTTCCCCCGGAGGAGGGCCGGGTGGAGAATCCTTTGTTTCGTTTTGTTTTTCTTCCGCCGCTTCCTTCAGCGGTACCCACTTTATCAATAAAGAGCAGTTTCCAATTCCTCTGGGTCTATCTCGGTCGAGACTGACTTCTCAGTCTCCCCCATCCGAGGGGGTCAGAATGACAGTGTGCGCCGCCTCGTTGCCTCGCCGCTCTCGTTCCCCTCTCCCCAGCGCTCAGATGACAGCTACGCCGCCTCGGCCTCGTCGCTCTCGTCTCCCGCTGGGCAAGGAGGCGCGGAAACCTGGATTCGACGCCCCCGAGCCTCGTTCCTCGCTTCCCCTCCTTCCTTCGCCTCCTTGGAAACAGGTAAGTGTTGCCTCGCACACTCAGACCTCTCTCTCGGCCGCAGTAATGCCTCCGGAGTCCGGTCCCTGTCTTCCACCTCGCTGCCCCTCCGCGGGTACGCCGGTGGTCCGAGTGGGCTCCTTGGCACGGTTCCTCGAAGCCTGGCTAGCGCTTCCGAGGCCGTCCCGCTGGCTCACCCGCACTATCCGGCTCGGCTATGCAATTCAGTTTGCCCGCCGGCCTCCCAGGTTCAGAGGCGTCCACTTCACCCGGGTGCGGAGTGTCGATGCCCCTGTCCTGAGGAAGGAGATCGACGTCCTGCTGGCGAAGGACGCGATCGAGCCGGTCCCTCCAGCCGAGATGAGGTCGGGGTTTTACAGCCCTTACTTCATTGTACCCAAGAAAGGCGGGGGGTTACGACCAATCCTGGACCTGCGAGTTTTGAATCGGGCCCTGCACAAGCTCCCGTTCAAAATGCTCACGCAGAAACGCATCTTCGAGTGCATCCGTCCCCGGGATTGGTTTGCAGCGATCGACCTGAAGGACGCGTACTTTCATGTCTCGATTCTCCTTCGACACCGACCTTTTCTTCGGTTCGCGTTCGAAGGTCGAGCATACCAGTACAAAGTCTTACCCTTCGGCCTGGCCCTCTCGCCCCGCGTCTTCACGAAAGTCGCGGAGGCGGCCATTGTTCCCATGAGAGAACATGGCGTTCGCATTCTCAACTATCTCGACGACTGGCTCATAATAGCTCACTCGCGAGATCTGTTGTGCGAACACAGGGACCTGGTGCTCCAGCACCTCAGCCGTTTGGGTCTTCAGGTCAACTGGGACAAGAGCAAACTCTGCCCAGTGCAGAGGATCTCTTATCTCGGTATGGAGTTGGACTCGGTCGCTCAGACTGCGCGCCTCACCGAGGAGCGCGTCCAGTCAGTGCTCAACTGCCTCAAGTCCTTTCAAGGCAGGTCAGCGGTCCCACTGAAACAGTTTCAGAGGCTCCTGGGGCATATGGCAGCCGCAGCCGCGGTGACGCCGCTCGGTCTGCTCCATATGAGACCGCTTCAGCGCTGGCTTCACGATCGAGTCCCGAGATGGGCGTGGCAGAGCGGCACGTTCCGGGTCAACATTACCCCGCACTGTCGCCAAACCTTCAGTCCTTGGTCAGACCCTGCGTTTCTACGGGCCGGAGTGCCCTTAGTCCAGGTCCTCCAGGCATGCTGTGGTTTTCACAGATGCCTCTGCCAACGGATGGGGGGCCACGTACAACGGGCATGCAGTTTCAGGTCTGTGGACGGGGCCTCAACTGCATTGGCACATCAACTGCCTAGAGTTGCAAGCAGTACGCTTAGCCTTGTCGCGCCTCAAGGGGCTGCTTTTACACAAGCACGTACTGGTCCGTACGGACAGCACTGCGACCGTTGCGTACATCAACCGTCAGGGTGGTCTACGCTCCCGTCGTATGTCGCGACTCGCCCGCCATCTCCTCCTGTGGAGTCAGAAGCATCTGAGGTCGCTTCGAGCCATTCACATCCCTGGTGTGCTCAACCGTACAGCCGACGAGCTTTCACGGCAGCCACCTTCTCCGGGAGAATGGCGACTCCACCCCCAGACGGTTCAGCTGATATGGGAAGTCTTCGGAGCCGCTCAGGTAGACCTGTTTGCCTCTCCGGACACGACTCATTGCCGGTTGTTTTACTCCCTGACCGAGGGTTCTCTCGGCACGGATGCACTGGCGCACAGCTGGCCCCTGGGCCTTCGCAAATATGCGTTTCCCCCAGTGAGCCTTCTTGCACAGATTTTGTGCAAAGTCAGGGAGGACGAGGAGCAGGTCCTGCTCGTTGCGCCGTATTGGCCCAACCGGACTTGGTTCGCGGAACTCATGCTCCTCGCGACAGCCCCTCCTTGGCCGATTCCTCTGAGGAAGGACCTCCTTTCCCAGAGACGGGGCACCTTGTGGCACCCGCGTCCAGACCTCTGGAGACTCCATGTGTGGTCCCTGGACGGGACGCGGAGGTTCTAGGTGGCCTACCGCAGGGTGTGGTAGACACCATCACTTCCGCCAGAGCCCCCTCTACGAGGCGCCTCTATGCGTTGAAGTGGAACCTGTTCGTCGAGTGGTGCTCTTCCCACCGGGAAGACCCCCGAACTTGCCCGATCAGAGTCGTGCTTTCCTTCCTGCAAGATGGGTTGGAGCGAAGGCTGTCTCCCTCCACCCTCAAAGTGTATGTTGCCGCAATAGCCGCTCATCACGATGCAGTAGAAGGTAAGTCATTGGGAAAGCACGACCTGATCATCAGATTCCTTAAGGGTGCCAGGAGGCTGAATCCACCTCGTAGTGTGCACCCCTTACCCTCTTGGGACTTGACTCTAGTGCTTAGTGCACTTCAGAGGCCCCCGTTCGAGCCCTTGCCTTCAGTCGAGTTGAATATCTTGTCTATGAAGACAGCTCTCCTGTTGGCTTTGGCTTCTTTTAAGAGGGTAGGGGATCTGCAGGCATTTTCGGTCGGCGAATCGTGCCTAGAGTTCGGACCGGGCCTTTCTCACGCTGTGTTGAGACCCCGGCTCGGATACGTGCCCAAGGTTCCTACCACCCCGTTTGTGGATCAGGTAGTGAACCTGCAAGCGCTGCCCCTGGAGGAGGCAGACCCAGCCCTAGCTTTTCTCTGTCCCGTCCGCGCTCTGCGCTGTTACGTGGACAGAACGCAAAGCTTCAGGACCTCAGATCAGCTCTTTGTTTGTTACGGAGGCCAGCAGAAGGGGAAGGCTGTCTCCAAGCAGAGGTTGTCCCACTGGCTAGTGGATGCTATCGCCCGGGCTTATGAGTCCCAGGGCGTGCCTTGCCCACCTAGGTTGACGGCACACTCTACTAGGAGTGTTGCCTCCTCCTGGGCTTTGGCGCAAGGCGCCTCGCTGACAGACATCTGTAGAGCTGCGGGCTGGGCGACACCTAACACGTTCGCTAGGTTTTATAGCCTTCGTGTTGAACCTGCTTCCTCCCGTGTACTCGCTACGGCCGGTAGCGCGAGGAATTAGGTTATGTCGGCTTGCTACGCCATTCCCGCCCCGTGGGCCGGATACGTGCGTCTTTTACTCCGTTGGTTCCCCAACATACGGCTAACCTCGTGAGTTCCTCCATCACCCCTTCGGCATCAGGCGAGGCGGATCGCCGGTGCCAGGTCTATTACCTCTCGTAGGAGTTGCTATTAGACTGGGTGGCCTTAACAGTGGTCCCTTCGGTGACCCATTTTTTCCACGTTCCAGCTACCCTCCGGGTTAGCTCCGTGTCTTCCTCTCGACAGATCCCTCTGTCGTCCTTGCTGAGTACGCTCCCACCCCTCGGGCTGGGACTACCTCAAGGACTTCCGTATGTTGCACTACCCCACGGGTTAGTACATACGTGTATTCCAGTGCCTCCCTTCGGGCGGGCAGGGGCTCCGTAGCGTTCCCTCCTACGGGTTGGGCACGCTTTCCCAGTGTTATCCAAATCCACTGAGTGGGTCTTGCGGAACAGCAGTGTGATTTTCCTTAGCTAGCTCCCGCATCTTGTTCAAGAAACTGCTGCAGGGTAGCTTAGCTGGGCGCTGGAAGGGGTCAGCACCATGGCGTGTTTGTAGGGATCCCAATTCGTCAGGGAACTCCCCCGACGACACGTCGGAGTTCCCAGGACGAAAGGGAACGTCTCGGTTACATATGTAACCCTCGTTCCCTGAGTACAGGGAACGGAGACGTGTCGTCCCCTCGCCACGTTGCTGTACCTTCGCGGAGGACTGGACACTGTTCGGCTCCTCAGCGAAAAAGCATTTTGGATGCGTTTGCTTCCGGCTTTTATACCCGCACTGGTAGGCGGGTCGCGGAATGCAAATCTTGCATGCCAATTTTCATTGGCTCGTTTTAGTTTCACTCGAAGTCGATTGGTCTCCCTAGCGTGATCCCAATTCGTCAGGGAACTCCCCCGACGACACGTCTCCGTTCCCTGTACTCAGGGAACGAGGGTTACATATGTAACCGAGACGTTTTTGATAGGCAACATCACTGTAATCATTATTTATTGGTTTGCATTATTTTACAAAAATCTGACCAATTTAACTTCTTACAACAAATATAAAACTTTGACCTAAATATTTACTTGAAGGACCCTCTGAGATTTTAAGTTAATATTTCAATAGTTTAACAACTATCTGCATGTTCACGATTCTCTGATTTTAGTTAATGTTAAGTCTACGTAACTCTTAGGGGTAACTTACTGTTACTTTTCAAAGAGTGCAGCACATATTATCCAAATGTCAACATATTTATTACCTTATTAAATGGATCGGTGTGCACCAGCGTGTGCGATCGAAGGTGAGGGATGTTCAGGGCAGTAAACTGGCTTTCCCACAGGGATGTCCATTTTCCATAGGAATCCACCACTTTGAAGTGCAGCGGAGGACATGGCAGATGTTTGGCTTCATTCTCTGTGTCAAACACTGCTCCTGTTGGAATGAAGATCTTAAGCTGTCTGATGATAGAATAAGGGTAGATGGATGGAACAAAAAACAAATTTTCCTCATCACAAACTGCTTAAACTTACTGGGTTGTCTCTTTTTATTTTTGTAGCGTACACTTTTAGCTTTAGTTTTGCTCAGCTGAATTCCCTGAAGGATGTCAGCACTAGATTGGCAGAGAGGTTGGTCAGGGTTTGAGAGCAGGGTAGCCAGGGTTAGAGCATGAGGACCACCTCCAATTATTAAAACATCCAACATAACTAAAATAAAAAAGACACAAGAACTACTAAAAGCAGGCAGAATCAAATAGCAAGGAAGAATTTATTTTTGCATGTCACCTCTAGTTGAATCATCTTACTGTTACTAGACAGAAAGTAGAAAAATCTCATACTTGCTGATGAGGTCTATTTTCTGAAGATGAAGAGCAGTTGGTTGACAAAGAGTCTTGTTGGACAAGACTTGTTTTCGGTTTGGAAATAGTGTGGCATGTGGTACGCTATCCACTCCAGATACTTTGGCTCCTGATTGGCTGGAAGTAGGTCTCAGAATAGCTCTGTCCTAGAGCAGAGGGGCTTAATTTTAGCTCACACTCCTCACTGTTATCTAAACCAGCAAGAACTTTTTATATTGCGTTAAATTTTATTAAATTGTCCAAAATATAAAATATTTAACATTTTAATATAGTTAATGTACATTAAAGGTGCAATAGGCGATTCTCCACAGAATTTTTTTGTTATGCTGGTTAATGGTCTCCTCATATCCTGATAGCAATGTTAAGTGGTCTAAATGTATTTGTATAAATATATGTCGTCTGTGGAAGGTGTAGGACCATACAATGTTTGTCAATTATTGCATTCGGTCCGAATGAAATGATACCATGTATTCCCTATCAGTCAACATGTGTTTGCATACCACTGCACTGTCAGGGTTCTGTCACTTCTGTCTGGTTTATTTCTTGGTTTGATGACAGAGCGCTGACACTCCCGATTTGTCATGTGTTTGTGTTTAGTCTGGTCTGTTGTGAGCACATGGCTTGTCGTGTATTTCCTTGTGCCATGTGCTCTCCTGTCAATTGTCAAGCCCTGCCCATCTTATTATCTCATTATTGATTAATTTCCCCCACCTGCCTGCCCCCCCCCCCCCCCCACACACACGAGGGAGTTTTGTTTGTAGTTTGTGTTTGTTTGTTCCTTAATAAATATACCCATTTGTCTCTGCACTTGAGTCCTTGCATCTTGAATCTACCCATTCCGTGACAGAACGAAGCAGCCAACTGAGGACTCCGCAAGCAATGGGTATCTTCCTTTTTCCATCTCCCTGCCCCTCCGCTTGTCCGATGGTGGAAAGACTTGACTTGCTCCTTTCGCTTCGGCAAGGGGAAAGCAGTGTGAAAGCGCTGGCTTACCAGTTCCTGTATTTAGCGGAGGGCTCAACATCGGTGACAGTGCTCAAGGACAGATTCAACACCAGAAGGACCCAACTTCGGTGGTCCCAAGCCCTGTGGTCCAGGAGGACCTGACTTCGGTGGTCCCAAGCCCGGTGTTCCAGAAGGATCTGACTTTGGTGGTACCAGGCCCAATTGTCCAAATTGGTCCACTCTCCCTGCAGCGCCCCAGTGGTGGCCGAGGAGCCTGTAGCGCCTACTCTCTCACGTAAGCGGTGGAGGAAGAGAGCTTCCGGCCAACCTCAGCCAAACCCCCAATGCTTCCAGTGAAGTCTGCAGCCGAAGCCTCCAGTGAAACCTGCAGCCGAATCTCTGAAGTCTCCAGTGAAGCCTGCAGCCGAACCCCCAATGCTTCAGTGAAGTCTGCAGCCGAAGCCTCCAGTGAAACCTGCAGCCGAACCACCGATGCTTCCAGTGAAGTCTGCAGCCGAAGCCTCCAGTGAAACTGCAGCCGAATCTCTGAAGTCTCCAGTGAAGCCTGCAGCCGAACCCCCAATGCTTTCAGTGAAGTCTGCAGCGAAGCCTCCAGTGAAACCTGCAGCGAATCTCTGAAGTCTCCAGTGAAGCCTGCAGCCAAACCCCCAATGCTTCCAGTGAAGTCTGCAGCCGAAGCCTCCAGTGAAACCTGCAGCCGAATCTCTGAAGTCTCCAGTGAAGCCTGCAGCCGAACCCCCAATTCTTTCAGTGAAGTCTGCACCCGAAGCCTCTAGTGAGGCCTGCAGCCAAGCCGCCCAGGCGTTCTCGCCCTGCCGGCACCGCCCAAGCTACCAGTCAAGCCCGAATCCGTTCACGTCGTGCCTGCCGCACAAGAGACAGTTATTTTATATTTTATTTCATGTCAAAATTATGGAGAATGACAGTCAAAAATTTGTACCTGCCACTTAATCTTGAACAGACCTCTGATTGAGAAGTGATGCGAAATCACAAAATCTGGATGTATATGCCATGTATATATTTGTTTGTTTTGTACAGATGTAGGGACTACATGATGATCAATTCAGAGAGGAACCTCTTTTTTTTATGTGCCAAAAATGAGTATGTTTTTGTGTTTGCATTAACTTCAAAAATGTGGCTGTTAGCTCTTCCAATGTATTACCTTATCTGTGTAAGTGTGTCTAATTGAGGATGTTTATGAACATTTTACTTCCTGATTTGAGTCAGAGGGCCATGTAGGCTCTATTTTGTCACGTGTGTGGTTGTGTGTGTGTGTGTGTGTGTGTGTGTGTGTGTGTGTGTGTGTGGTGATGGTGGAATGGAGTAAAGCTGTGTGGTGTGGTGGTGGAATGGAGTAAAACTGTGTGTGGTGGTGTTGTAATGAGTAAAACTGTCTGATGACTTGTTGGCAGGAAAACCACTCAATGCTATATACAAACTTTACAAACAGACCTGCAATTGTAAAATGAAATATTTAATTTTAAGGAATAGTTTGCCTAAGAATTTGTTTGTTTGTTTTTTGCAGAACACAATGAGAATGTTGAAGAATCTTCATGCAGCTCTTTGTTATACATGGACAGTTTTTTTTTATTTTTGTTTTCCAAACATATTCTTGGTTTCTTTTCTGTCAGAGACATATGTTTAGTTACTGTCACATTACGTGTACAAAGCTCATGGAGATGAGGAATACCTAGAAATAACATTTAATAACCTCACGCTCACGCTTACATTGATGATAACGGACAGACTGAAGGAGAACACAAGGTATAAATACACAGGGACTAACAAGATAACTAATGAGGTGATTGACATGTCTAATTAGAACAATCATAGAACACTGAACCAAAAACACAATGGGGGAGAAACAGATCATACATGTCAAAGTTACTCTATATTTAATCCTCCTAACTGATGTTTTGGGGGTTTCATGCTAAAACATTAGGCTATAACAGTTTATCTGGTATTTCTGTGATAAAGATTCAAAATGATCTATTATTCAGCATTAGAAAATCAGTACGTTTATGGAGCTGCTGTGGATGTACATTTACAGATACTGCATAAAAGTCCACTAGAGGGAGACGTGGACATGTCCAAAATATTTGTAATTGTGTTTTGGGCAGTATTTGGCAAGTTACTAAAAAAGTAATTATTTACTAGCTACTGGGGACATCTTTAACTGTAATTAGATTACTGTACTAATTACTCTCTCTAAATAGTATTCCATTACTTATTACTAATTATTTTCTAAATCCCATATCAACCTCGACCAGTTGAACAATACAAGGATATAATTAAATCTGTCAAATAAATAATATAAAACTACATAAATTATTATTCTTGAACTGACTGAAGAATTTAAAGTGAGAAGGTTACATTAAAAACATTTGAATATTTGCCATTAAATACTGATGTTAAATCCTTGTCACAATTATGTTAGTTTCATTTTCATGGACTTTTAGTTTGTATTTCCTCAGTTACCTGTTAACTTTTTTTAGTTTCCATCATCTGTTGTCATTGTGATTAATTTAATGAGCATGTCTTCATGTAGTTCATTATCTCTCCTCAGTTTGCTTCAGACTTTGTCCAGTATTGTTCATGTTAAGTTTGATGCACGCTGTCTCGTTCAGAATAAATATCTACTTTTCTTGCTTCGTCATCTTCATTGGACAAAAGCATGATATTGTTTTATATAGAACTGTTCTATAGTCTATGGATGTAATTACATCTGAAGTAACTGTATTTACATTACAGTCCCTTACTTTATTTTTCAAGGGAAAAGTATCATTAAATTACAGTAATTAATAGTTACAACCATGGTTTTAGGGGCTGTTAGGTTATCTTCTTTCTATTTCTCCATTCTGGTTAAAATTATTTCTGCTAACCACTTCTTTCTACCTCTTTCTCTTTTTTTAGTTCAGCTTTTTAAACGTGTTTCTTTTGTTCACAATCCACTAATATACAGTCAAAATGGATATGCTGAATTTTTTTCAGTTACACCCTATGTCTAAAGAGCGTATCTACACCCAGTTCTGGTCCTAACTGCATTTGTTTACTTATGTCTGCGACGCCTGTCCTCTGATGAACCAAAACCTCTGCCGTGCATCTCATCTGTCACAGAACTTACACATGTTTTGGGCTATGAACTGGTCACAAACTGCCTATAGATTAATTGAATGACCTTATAGTTGCTGCCCTCAAGTTTCTTCATTATGGCACAACCTGTTTCGTGTTTTGTTAATAATGTTAATTAGACCTTAGTTAATGGATATTGTGTGTTGATATAATGTGAAATGCAGATCTCAAAAAACTTTGTACATTATAATCTCCCCGCCCTCATTGATGGAATTTTTTTCTTGTTAAAAACATCAGTTCTTTTTTGTTTGAGCTGAAACAACCCACAGCTACATGGTATCACCACGTTCCTGCTCACTCCAAAAACACGATGATTAAAACTGAGAGTAGAGGAAAGTGCCGCACAACTTTGTGGTCTATCGGTTTCATGCAGACATTCTCTTTTGTTTTTGCTCACGCTCAGAAACACCTGCACACTATTTCAAACACATGCCGGTGCTTTTACTGACGTATTTAAATAAAAACAAGAAATGACTAATTCATTGAGGTGCATTACATCATTACCGGAACTCTTTTTGTTTTATTCTGTATAATCGTGATACTCATTCTGTGAGTGATATATCCCTTTGGCTTTGATGATAACATCAGGGAAATATGTAGAGCTGATGTAATTATTGACCTTGACCTCAAACGGCCCTTTTTTCTGATTTTGTTTTTATAAAGTTTTCTATATTTTGAGGACATGGCACTTGTATCAGTGCTTATAACTAAAATCCTTTGGTAACACAGAAACAGAACTTCTATGGTCCACTTAAGAAATTCTAAGGAATGTTGCCCCTACATGTCACTCTTATTAGAGTATTATAGACGGTCTGCTTAATATCTACTAACACTTTATTACTGTTTTGATGGTCCTCAAAAGACATTCAAAGAAACTTTGCAACTATAAGTCAACTTATTTTTCTAATCTGAAGCCTAACACCTAATCCTAACCTAACAGTCTTCTGCAGTCTATTAATGATTTATTGAGAGTTATGGCGCTTTTCCACTGCATGGCTTGGCACGGCAAGTTAGTTGGTGTCTAAAGTGGACCATCAAAGTGCACTCAAAAAATGATGTGTTGGCTTTACTTAACTTTTTTTTGTAAACAGGCACCACCGGTTCCACATAACTATGTTTCGTTAAACAAACATAATATGTTCATGTAACTTCAACATCATAGAATTTGGTCGTTTTAAGCGACCCAATTAAACTCTGAGTTAATGAGTTAATTAAGTTAATAACTGAGTGATGATTGAGCATTATTGAAGACACCTGATGTTAACAAGCAGAATCTCTGAAGGAGAAAACCAGAATTTTTAAGTCACCATTATGGAGGTAAGTATTTGTTTTAGTTGGGCTCTTGACCATTAACTTATTAACTTTAGATTTTGTTTGGTTGCTGTACATGAGTTATAACAGCCGGATGAACAATGAACAAAGGTCATCTGATGGTGTTGGTTGTGTTTTAACGTAATCAGTATTTCACAATCATTTGACCTCAATCACTGAACTCATATTGAACCCAATTTCTGAGTTAAGTTTACCTTACTGTCATTGAAGAGCATACTATTTTTAGCCTTTTCAATGAAATTCAAATGAACAAATCAAGAAATAAAAAATGCATTTCTTAAAAAATATTTTGAGTAGGCACACACAGACATCAGGAATCAACATATGAATCTCAGCAATGGTGACAAACAGATCATAAGCTCATTATTTATTCATGCAGCAATGCATGATGGGAGCCATGAATGAGTTTTGATTGGTGGGACCCAGAATGCACTGCAACATGCTTTATAATTGTCACCATTGTTGAGATTCACAGGCTGATTCTTGATGTCTGTGTGTGCCTACTCAAAATATTTTTTTTTAAGTTTTTTATTTATTTATTGATTTGTTCATTTGAATTTCATTAAGTCTAAAAATAGTATGCTCGACAATGACAGTGCTGCTATTATGCGTAAGGTGAAGTTAGCTCAGAAATTCGTTTTAATATAAGTTCAGTGAGTCAGGTCAAATGATTGTGAAATAATGATTATGTTAAAACACACCCAACACCATCAGATGACCTTTGTTTATTGTTCATCCGGCTGTTATAACTCATGTACAGCAACCAAACAAAATCTAAAGTTAATAAGTTAATGGTCAAGAGCCCAACTAAAACAAATACTTTTCTCCATAATGGTGACTTAAAAATTCTGGTTTTCTCCTTCAGAGATTCTGCTTGTTAACATCAGGTGTCTTCAATAATGCTCAATCATCACTCAGTTATTAACTTAATTAACTCATTAGCTCAGAGTTTAATTGGGTCGCTTAAAACGACCAAATTCCATGATGTTGAAGTTACATGAACATATTATGTTTGTTTAACGAAACATAGTTATGTGGAACCGGTGGTGCCTGTTTACAAAAAAAAGTTAAGTAAAGCCAACACATCATTTTTTGATGTAACCAATACTTTTTATTTATTATTTTTATTTTATATGCACATATACATTTTGTATTATTATGTAACTTGTTGTCGGTTTTACCGACAGTTTGGCAGAGTTTGGCAGTGGGTGGTTTGACAGAATGCATGTAGGTTTGCAGAGGGACAAGCAGGAAATGGTTGTAAAAATAAAGGGAGGGGAGGGGGGCTCTTGTCTTTTAATACTCTTATTCAGAGCAACTTACAAAACATGCTTTAGTTTCAAATATGAGATTGCAATTGTCAATAGATAAGAAGTGTTGCCTATAAGTTACTTAGTAATACACAAAGTCAACACAGTTTTGTTTTATCCTTTAAATGTCATGATGACTGCAAGAGTTTTCACCTGAAAATATGCATGTATGCGTTTTGTATTGATGTTCTGACGTGTCTAAAGGTTCTGAGGATGTTTATGAACATCTGGTTTGTGTCAGAGGGCTGTGTGTGTGGTGTGTGTGTGTGGTGTGTGTGTGTGTGTGTGTGTGTGTGTGTGGTGTGTGTGTGTGTGTGTGTGTGTGTGTGTGTGTGTGTGTGTGTGTGTGTGTGTGTGTGTGTGTGTGTGTGTGTTTATTCATGGTGAACATTGGCTGACAAGGTCATCTCACTGGAGGGATATATTATCAGTGAAAAAAGGAATTGAATTGCAGTGTGTTCCTCACACAAAGCTATTTTGTGGCTTTTATGTTTTATGGTGGTTTATTGTCCTTTTTCGACCTTGACGATGGTCACCATGAACTGTCCTTGTACAAAGAGCTGCATGAAGATTCTTCAAGATTCTCAAACTTTTTCATACAAGGACAGATTAAAGTGACTTGAGCCATGCATATCTCACTGATCGTACGATTTCAAAATTGTATGATCTATTACGGTAAATGTATTGTTTTTTGTGTGGATGGATGTGTTTGTTCCTCTTCTTTTGTTAATATTACCTTGTGTGAGGAAGTGCAGATTGTGTTCTGGGAGTGTAAACGTGTACCATTATGCTTGTGAAACCTCATTTTCTTATTTCCTCAAAGTACCAATAATGTCTATTTGAAAGGGCAGTTTCAATAACTGTTTGCTGTAACATATGTTTTGTGCTCTGCACAGTGAAAAAGACAATAAAACCAAGCTTTTTGGGGATTCAGACTGAAAAAACAAAACACATTTGAGTCTTGAGTTGGCAATTTAGACTTAAAGATCGGCAGCATGGGTATCATATTGTTTGGCAAAAGCAAACACACAGTGAGCCATCAGCTTTTCCTAAACTCATTTCTTTCTTCTGCTGAACTTTACAATTAGATATTTTGAAGAGTAACCAAACAGTTAATGGACCCCATTGACTTATGTATGGAAAACAAATACTTTGGAAGTCAATGGGGACCATCAACTCTTTGGTTACAGACATAAGAAAATGAGGGGATTCTGTCTATGTCTTTTGGGTGAACTATAGGAAAATATGAATGGCACAAACACTATTTTGTCTCAGCATTGTAGGTTACACTTATGTCCTTTCCCCACAACTCTATACTTCTCTATTTCCAGCCAACCCACACACTGGTTGGTTTAGTGACAAACTTATTTAGCTTCCTTTTCTTACTACAGCGTCAGGTCAACTGACTTTCAAAAGACAGTGTTTCGGAGTCGAGACTCACACATCGTAATCTGAGTTCATCATGGATTTAGAGGTATGTAGAGCTTTGTTGTTTGCAAATCTGTAGCTGATTTGATATACAACAGTTGATCACCATTGTCAGTATGTTAGGTGTTCATTTTTGAAAACATTTCATGCGTGACATCTTATAGGGCAATCCTGTTTCTGGTGGTGTTACGTTGCTCCACACTGAATGTGAAGGGAAACACTCATATGAAGTGAAGGGCTTTTTAAACTTTAACAAAGGAATGTTCACAAGGTAAGATTATTGATGATGTACAATATCCTTTCATGAGTATGAGATGAATCTATCTATTTATCTATCTCACTATATCTTTTCAGCAAGGGAGATAAACTCCTAATGATAAACAACATAAATGTGGAAGATATTACTCCAAAGGCATTTGCTGATCTTCTGGTTGAAGGATCTCCCTTACTTGTGAGTTTTGCATTTACCCACACAGACTATTGCACTCTCATATTACTCACTTTTGTTAAAAAAGAGACAAGTGAAACGAAAGTGTTCACGGGGGATTTTTTGCCTAGTCAGGGAATTTATTTTGATCACATGGACTTTTGTGTGTCTGTGTGTGTGTGTTTAAAAGGTTATATTCCAGAGATTACATCATCATGTTTTTTTGAGTAATTGCTTGAGGAATAAAACTGTACTTGAGCTAGATTGACTTCATTTTCTTCAACTCTGCTGGTCAAATAATCTCTCTTAGACCATACATCATCCTTGCAAAACAAAAACAGAAGAATGCGAATCTGAGGAGCTCCGTGTCATTAACAAGGAGCCGACCCTCATGACTTTCAGCCTGGTGATGGTAAGAGAGTCTGAGCTGGAGGCATATGGGAGCCAGGAACCATCAACCTCACAACCGGACTGGGAAGACATTGAGGACGACTGTTTCGATGAAAATTTGCTAATCGTCTCCATGGCTGATACGAGCTTCAGTCTGGTTCTTGCTCGAGGCTGTGACCCTGACAACCCTTGCAACAACTGTGGAAAGACGAATTGCAAATTTAATGAAGTTGTGGTCCTGCCTACGAAAGCTGAGGTTACCTCAGGTAAGAAATTAGTGTTGCATTCATTGCGATTTTTTATCTGTACATTTTTCAAATGTGTGCAATCAAGTGCAAAATACAAAAATATTTGATCTTTAACATTTTAAACGCTCTAATTGATGTAAATAAATACACCCTATGGCTGTGCAACGATTAATCACATCCAAAATAAAAGTTTGTGTGTACATAATATATGTGTGTGTATTGTGTATAATTATTTTGTATATGCATGTATATATTTGAGAAGATAAATATATACATGTGTGTGTATTAAAATATACAAAATAATTATACATAGTACACACACATATATGTAAAAATAAACTTTTATTTTGGATGCGATTAATCGTGATTAATCGTTGCACAGCCCTACTACAAAAATTCCCCATGCAGATTTTAAAGGGATAGTTCACTCAAAAAAGATTGTCATCAGTTACTCACCCTCATGTCATTCCAAACCCGTAAGACTTTAGTTCATCTTTTAAACACACGCTTCAAAAAGTTCATAAAGAGAATGTAAAATGAGTCCATATGAATCGAGTGGTTCATATTTTCTGAAAAGACCTGATTGCTTTGATAAACAGATTGAATTTAGGCTTTACATATTGATCAGCGAATATAAACAGAAGCTCATCCAAACCTGCTTGACGTGTGAGAACAAACCTCACTGGTTCTTGCTGATGCTCAAATGTGCTGCGTAACACTAGCCTGGGTGCCAGCCCGAACCCCGCCCACAACATTTTTTGGTCGGGAAGTTCGGTCTGGACTCGATCCGTTGAGGAGCTATTATGCCCGATCAAAAATAGTTCGGACCAATCAAATTGTCAGGGCGGGCTTTATACGATGATGGACAGATGAGCAACCATAGACATCATATCTATGTGAGCAACGGTAATGTAACCATCCACGTCATCAGAGAGCTTGGGTTGAATTCATGGCTGCCGCTGGAGAATGGAGTTGTGTATATTCCGCTATCGTGTGTGTTATAGAAGATATAGACAGCGCATTCATTTTAGAAGAGGAACAGAGAACCGCGATCAAAGCATTTGTCGATGGAAAAGATGTTTATGCCGTCCTTCTTACGGGATTCGGAAAAAGTCTTACGGGATTCGGAAATCTCTCAACATACGTCACTTACTCCATTGCTCTGATTGGTTGTAGGTCTATCCAACTGAGTGCAGAGTTGTTGTTTTTCTGGTTCGGTTGACACACGCCCCATAATCACAGCCCAATGGAGCAGTTTCAGACTCACATTCTGACTAGAATATGAGTATGACGAAGTCAGGCTAGCGTAACACAAGAATGACCTCATTATTTCTCGCACAACAAGCAAGCATGCTTGAGCTTCTGTTTACCATATCTGATAAATGTTTGAATTAAAGCCCATATGTGACCCTGGATCACAAAACCAGTCTTAAGTAGCACGGGTATATTTGTGGGAATAGCCAACAAAACACTGCATGGGTCAAAATTATCGATTTTTCTTTTATGCCAAAAATCATTAGGATATTAAGTAAAGATCATGATCCATGAAGATATTTAGTAAATTTCCTACCTTAAATATATCAAAATTGTATTTTTGTAAGTGGATGCAGCACAATAACCAACAGAAATGGAAACCTTTAAAGGCGATTTTCTCAATATTTCGATTTTTTTGCACCCTCAGATTCCAGATTTCAAATAGTTGTATCTCGGCCAAATATTGTCCTATCCTAACATACCATAAATCAATGGAAAGCTTATTTATTCAGCATTCAGATGATGTATAAATCTCAATTTTAAAAAATTGACACATAAGACTGCTTTTGTGGTCCAGGGTCACATATCTATTCATCATAAAAAAATTAAAAAGCCACCGTGTCTCTTCAGAAATTTGGACTAATCCACTCAATTCATATGGGTTAGTTTTACAATCTCTTTATGAACTTTTTGATGCTACAAAGTGGTACTGTAGTTGCGTCGACTGTCAATGGAGAGACAGAAAGCGCACTGATTTAATTAAAAATAATATCTTCATTTGTGTTCCGAAGATGAAAAAAGTCATACATCATTTGAATAAATGATGAGAGAATTTTCATTGTTGAGTGAACTATCCCAAGGAATCCAATATGCAAAACCAAATGACTTTTTGAGAATTGTGTGTAACTACTCTGCTTCCTTTTTTCTCAGGTTCTCCGAGGAAATTGAGTCTACTTGACCAAAAAGATAATTTGTATATTAAGAGTTTCTTTGAGGAAAAGTATGTCACCCCATATAATCATCAGATATGTTTGGATAACACCATGTCAGGTTGGTACCAAATAATATGTGAATATATGATGTTTGAAATTCCTCTCTTACCATGCCACTGTTTATTTTTTTTCTTTGTCTGCTCTATATTTTATTTTAGCAGTCATTATAATCTGGGCCTGATTACCAAAATTACACTTGTTTATTTGTTAAATCATGCAGATTATTTGGATTTTGTGTAAATGTACTAGTTACTACTTGGCCAGGTAGGCTAATTGAGTCTTGCAGAAATATTTTCACTTACTTCATAAGTATATTTTGAAATATATTTTGCAATGCTTTGGCTTTTTCAGCACCAATCACCATCTACTCTTACAAGATCACAATGGACCTTCCAGGTATTCCTGTTGTGCTGAACTTCACCAACACAGACAACTTCTTCAGCTGCACCACAAAGCAAGGTGTAGATTCAAAGATTTTAACAGTTGTGGTAGGTCTTAATTCATTGCTGATGTGTTGTCTTGTTGAAGATGCTATTAGGACATAAAGCTGTACGGTTTTAGTTAGAGTATTAGAACTTCAATTTAATGTTTAATACTAAACATAAACATTTTAAACTGCGATTAAACCAAGGTTTTGTATTGTTTTTCAGCAACATAGAAAACATGACCTGAAAACGATCTGTGCTGATGACCCAGAGAAATTGTCCCTTGTTTTCTACATGTCTTCTATGCCAGACAATCTCCGGCGGTTTGAGTCAGCTCTCTACAGAGGATGGTTTATCTACACAAAAAATGTAGACGATGTGGACATGCATAGAGATGAGTTTTACTGTAAATCCAGCACATTTTTTTTCATAATTCACAGTGAGAAAGGGTCATGTTAGATTTCTTGAAAGAAACCTAATGGTTGTCAAAGTGACTAGAAGAGTTTGTATGAAACTTGTATATGACTGTTCTCAAATATAATGGTGATTACAACCTAACCCGAACATTATGAATTTTACTATTTGATACAAGCTAACATGACCAACTCCATTAAAATGCTAATAAATTCTTTGGCTTGGCAACTAAATAAATTGGTCAGATAAGTTTGTTAGGAGGATTTGCAGGCCAAGCATTGATCAAAGTTCTCACTTATTTGAAATTACTTTAAGTGTTAGGTTGCCTTAGAGAATGCAGCCTCTTCCAAAGAATGGTTTGTTTTACTGCCATTGTAGTATGTATACTATTTGCTGACATGTTTTTTATTACCTTGTTATATTCAATTGTGTTCATGAGTATCAGTTTTTTTATATTTTTTATACTTTTAAACTGATATTTTTTTAAACTAACATATAATCACATTTATATTACTAACTTCTTATAGTTACTTTTTACACAGTAAAACAAAAGCTTCTGCCTTATCATCAACTTGGATGTTTAAGTATTCTCAACTCAAATTACATTAAACTGACTTAAAAATGAGTTGAACCTTGTATAACATTAAACAAATTGAAAATTGCTTAACTTATTTTGATGATTTAAAGCTATGTAAAAACATATGTTCTCATAACTTATTTTTCATGTCATTTTTTACAGATTATGCTGAAACATTGGTTATGTTTTTAGTATTTTGCAAAACATGTGTAATTCATATATTTATATCAACTATTATTGCTTTTGTCTGTGTAAGCTAAAAGCTACTAACAACTTTGAACAGTTGCTTTTGCTACATTAATGTATAATTTATAATTTTGTGTGTTTATTATGTATCTTCTAAATATCAATAAAGACAAAAAGAATAAATAAAATGCTTTCTTAAAAAGGCAAAAGACCTATGCACGTTTTCTTAATATGATAATTAAAAACCAACAGACTAATGAAAACGCGGGACATTTTCTCAATGCGCCATGCGGGACAAGGGGTCGAAAATGCAGTGCGGTACAACACAAAGCGGGACGGGTTGTCACCCTCAAACGTGTCACCATATGGTGTCACAGGCAAGAATTGCATCGTCCTTGTCTCTAACCCAGTTGTAAATCAACAAACAATGATTCATTCTGATGTGCTTCCCCTTTAACATGATTATTTAGTAATGTTGCTGAATGCCCCAGTGCCAGGTAGATCCCCACACACACCCCTAGTATCATTATTAGTTCAAGATACAAACTGTGACCTTTTACGCCTCCATTAACCACTTAGGGTTGCGTTTCCCGTACAACGACGTAACTTTTTTTTAACCTTTATTTAACCTTTATTTATCCAGGTAAACTGTTTGAGAACCACTTCTCATTTACAAACATGACCTGGCCAATACAGAAATAAATAGAAACATACTGTACAACTGTACATAGTCATACACATGACACATAGAACAAGCAATTAAATAAAAGAGGTAGACAGCAAAGAAAAGAAAAAAAGAAGGAAAAAAACACCAATAAAGTCCTTAAGTAGCCTAAGTATATATAAATATGGCTCAGGATTGTCAGCAGGAACAAGAGTCAAATGATGTTTTGGAGATTAAAGGTGGAGGTTGGGATCAGAGACATACGTTTTAGGGTATTTTGTAGTATACAAATGGGGGGGGGGGGGGGGGGGGGGCACTAAACTTAAAGGGTTAGTTCACCCCAAAATGAAAATTCTGTCAGTAATCACTCACCCTCATGTTGTTCCAACTCCGTAAGACCTTCGTTCATCTTCGGAACACAAATTAAGATATTTTTGATTAAATCTGAGAGCTGGATCACTCCTCCATAGGCTTCTAAGGGATTGAAACTTGACAGCCCCGAAAAGTCATTAAAGACATCGTTAAAATAGTCCAAATGACTACACTGTCTCAATCTTAAGTGTATCAAGCGACGAGAATACTTTTTGAGCGCAAAAAAACAAACTAAAATAATGACTTTATTCAAGTATTCATTTCCTTCTCTGTGGCCCTCGAGATTTCACGTAGTATAATTGCGTTTAGAGCTTCTGTACATCACACGTAGGCTCACTATTGGCCAACGCTGGCCATGTGTGTGATGCGTGTGACGTACAACCAGAAGCTCTACACTGTTACACTACGTGAAATCTCGAGGCCGATAGAGAAGGAAATGAATACTTCAATAAAGTCGTTATTTTTGTTTGTTTTTTTTGCGCTCAAAAAATATTCTCGTCGCTTGATAAACTTAAGATTGAGCCACTGTAGTCACTTGGACTATTTTAAAGGGTACCTATTATGGCATTTAAAATGTTCCTAATATTGTTCTGGGAGTCCCCAACAACAGTTTTACATGCATGAAATGACAAAAAACACTTTTGTTGTCTTATAATATGCATTTATTTTTACCTGATTTGCTCACCGACTCCCATATGAATCGTTTAGCGAGTCATTTTTCCAAACCCCGCCTTTGCGTGACGCTAATCATAGCCCAAAGGAGTGACACCGAGCCGACGGGGTGTCATTGGTTGTTGCGTTATATCTTACCCAGATACAATAGTGCGTTTTTCTGATTGGCTAACAACACCAGACGAACAACACCAGAGGAGACGCGCTTGATTCCTGCCAGAGAGCAGGGTTGCCAGGTCTGCACAACAAAACCAGCCCAATTGCTCATCAAAACTAGCCCAATCACGGCTAAAAATAGTCAAATAGCGTTCCCGGGTGTTTCCCCAATAACAATCATGTTCCAGTGGATAAAACAATCGCGTCAACCCGTGCACTACAAACAAACAACCCGCGGAAACAGTGCAGGCATACGGACCTGGCAACACTGAGTGAGAGCGGCGCGGCCAGAGTTTTGGGCGCTGCGGCATATTAAATATATTACAAATAGTTTTTCAGCATGAGAAATACAATGTGTGGCGGGGAGAGCGTGACAAAAGACCGAAATGAGTGACTGTCACGCTCAATGCGTGACACATGAGAGCCCTGCGGGACTTCACATATTTTTATTTCAATACAATTGACATTGAAAACCTAGAAGCTGCGCTGTGCGTACACAACACACAAAATAATTATTGAGCATGATACATAAAACATAAAAGCAACAATTAATATTAATAATACTTACAGGTTGTGATTCGGAGAAGGAAGCTGATCCAAATAAACTCGGTACTGAACCTTCCTTGAGTATCAGCCGGCTCGCAAATCCATACTTTATAGCATTTAGGTTTGTGAAGCAATCATCTTCAAAATGACCGAACACAGAACAAGGTTTGGGCTATACTTATGTGGTATAGTTGTATATATGAACACAGAACAAGGTTTGGGCTATACTTCTGTGGTATAGTTGTATATATGAACACAGAACAAGGTTTGGGCTATACTTCTGTGGTATAGTTGTATATATGAACTGTAGCCACTTAGTATTCAAATGCTCCTCACTGGGCAGATGAAAAAAGTTTGCTTTTGCGTCGCACTTCAAAACACAGCGTCTCGTTGACATGATGTTAGTTTTCCCTGGTGTCTCCGAACTAATAAGTGGGCGTATCTTATTCAAATAACTTGTCAAGTTGACGTCAACTAGACAAAGGAAAAGCATCGTTCGTCGAACGATTCATATCAACGACTCAGAGTCAACTCTTACTTTTGAGAGACAATAACTTTGTATACGGTGAACTTTCATGTTTAAAACTTTGCAGGATGTTTTCGTTCACTTAGATCTATGTTACACACTACATGAAGGGCAATTTTCAAAAATCCATAATAGGTACCCTTTAACTATTTCTTTAACAACTTTTTGGGGCTGTAAAGTTTCAATCCCTTAGAAGCTTATGGAGGAGTGATCCAGCTCTCAGATTTAATCACAAATATCTTACCTTGTGTTCTAAAGATGAACGAATGTCTTACGGGGTTGGAACAACATGAGGGTGAGTAATACTAATTACTGACAGAATTTTCATTTTTCGGGTGAACTACCCCTTTAAATGGAATTAATACATGAGCATCATACTCTACTCACTCACTACTCACTCTCAAGTTATATTTTTAACAGAATTGTTTTGTATATAAAGGGACTATATGGAACTTTGTTTGTGGTGCTCAAAGTGCAAAAAAAAAAACACATTTGAAAAACTCAACAGCAATGTCTCTTTCCAGAAATCATGACCTGGTTTACTTAAGATAATCCAGACCTTGTGAGCAGTTTCATGTAGGAACTATCAGTTGGAAGAAAACAGTTACTACATGAAACTACTCACAACACATCTGTGGATGACTTGACAGAATACATTTAAAATGAGGAAGACATACCCATTACCTTGAACAATCAAGCGAGGGGTCCTTGGTATCATGGTCCCTTCTACATCAGTGGCTGTGGTGGCACAAGGCTGCAAAAATAAGAGTAGAAAAAGATTCAACTGTTAATAATCTGTACCTATAGTAGCTATAGTCAATTTGCGAACAAATCTTCCCTTGGCCCCTATTGATTTATCTTAGATTAGGCAGTACACATTTGGTAAAGTTTAGAATGTCTGGACTGATGAGCAGTTGGCACCTGTATGAATAGTGAAGTGAAGCGCTTTGTGTGGTCAGAAAACTAGAAGCCTAAATGCTTATGTTAATGTGAGAGTGAAAATATACTTACATCAACATCAAGCACAATATCCTTAGGCACTTAATTTTTCTGTTGACGAGACAGACAACGGTTGCTCCGTTTCCCACACACAGCAGGGAAGAAAATTATAAAAATTACTAATTTGAGATGAATTTAATCCACATTTGCCCAAATCCATAACACCATAATTTATCTAGTTGATATATAATAACTGTCATAATACCCACTATTAAGGCCACATCACCGCCTATTTTTCGTCGGTCATGCAACGTAGAAAAATGCTGTGGAAAAAGAGAGAACGCTGTTAGAGTTACTAAGATAAGCTTTAAGCAAAGCTAAAGTTAAATGTTCGACGGTGTATCTAACCAGACGTCTCACAGTTAATAATTCAATACGGTATTTAACACTACAACCAACGTCGGTTCAAATTTGCGCGCTTAAACCTAGACGCGAGTCTGCTCCAGCTTACAAAAAGTTACAAAAACATGACAACAGAACCTACATGTAAACGCTAATTTGGTTCATACTTTTAAATAACATGCACTCTCTCATATAAAAAACAGTCATCAAATTGATAAAGTTTGCTTAAATTGTTGCATTGAATTGAACTGAACTAGACAATTGTACAAGAATGGTTTCATGATTTACAATTTTTTGCTGCTTGTGTTTCATGCAGTGAAAGTGAACGGTGACTGGGGTCGCATTTTGCCTGAGATCTGCTTTTGGGTTCCACAGACAAAGACAAACAGGTTTGGATCTCACAAGGCTGAGGAAATTATTTTAAGTTCACAACTATTACTTTAATAACATTACTAACAGTAATTTTTGTCCTTTGCAGGGACCTTGGTAAGCTGAAATACAAGTTTGTGAACAAGAATAAAAACCCTTCTGTAGACCTGAAAATCACTGAAGTGCCTGAACCATCCACCAGAAAAGAGGAAAAACAATCGGAAAATTAAGCTGCTGCATCTTTTCACTTTTCTAAATTGTTAAGTGCCTCACATGTCCCTTGTGAAGATTTTATTATTGATTGCATTTTATGTTGCAGCGAGTCACATTTGTTCGGTAACATTTGGGAATTTCGTTTTTTCAGCAAAAATAAAAAAAAATTACACAGACAAAAAAGTTAAAACAATTACACGGGGCAAAAAAGTAAAAACAATTACACAGGCAAAAAAAGTCAAACAAATTACAGTCCATTGACCATTGTCAGCAGTGTAGCGGCATAATGTATGAAGCACAGCTCACACTGGAGTCCCTTTCAAGCAGCTTTCTGTTGGTCAAATCCAGCGAATTCCAGTGACCAACTTGGTCCCATAGTGAAATTTTTGACCACACTAAATTGCTGATCGTGTGGATTCTTATTGAAATGACTGGGATTCACCAATTCACAGAACAGATCATTTTACTACACCTAAACTCTGTTAAAATGGAAAATGTTTTCTGCTTGTTGTGACGTAGTCCATGAGGCAGACCCCCAAATTTCAGAAATTAGTATCATAAGAGGACACCAATGCTGCTCTTTTTTTGTTGGACAGAGGGGGATCTCCCTGGACCACACAAATGCATGATAGCTGTAACAGACTTTGATGTGATAAATCTTCTAATTCGTTTTTGTATACATTTTTGATATTTCTGTGAGTTTAAATATAGGTTTAAGAAATGCACTATTTGTTTTACTAAGGAGTGACTTTTATTTTGACGGGTTTTGTGGTCTACGGGGCAAAACACGAAAAAAGGAAGTAAGGTGAGAGCACGAGGAAAAGAGGAAAAAGCTGAGGGAGTTGTACAGTTTATCAAAGTTTGACGGTATATGCACCCCCTCGGAAAAGGCATAAGGTCTGTATTTTACTGCATGTTGTTGACAATATAACGTAGAGAGAGTTTAATACGTGTCGTTAATGCGTGTTTTTGTACTTTGTTCAGCTCTTAGCTGCTACGGTGATTGGTGATGTGATTATTGAGATCAATGAAGAAGCGAAACGGACTCAATAAACTTCATTGACATCAGTAAAGTTTTGTCCATCATTGGGAAGGGGTCTGCTTCAATGGCAATTCTTAGTGGGTAGCTTAAGGTACAAAAATCACCAATTTTATGTATATGACCCCCCCAAAATTTTGGCAAATCCCATAGAAGGTCAGTTATTTCATTAATTCATTATTTTTGGTACCAAAACATTTATACTTGATGATATCTAGGATGGAATATTGTCAAAACTTTAACTTGTTTCAATAATAATATTGATAAGAAGAAGAAATACTGTAACAGGTGTTGTGCCGAATTTCGACTCCCTGCCAGAATCTGACTCCCCCTCGCGTGCACGCGCAATGACGTCACTGAACTAGACGCGGCGGTCAATTACTTTACTGCTCATATGTTTGCTTTGTAAATGCTTAGGCATGAAAGTTTACTTTTCTGAATATTTTTTTATTTTGATATACAAAGATTAACACCAAATGTGGCCTTTATTGTTAATGTTTGTTTGATTATGGGGAAATACCATAAACAAAAATGGGCTAAAGGAAAACCCTTTTTGTTATTTCAGATAGATATGACAAATTATATTGAGTTACAATGCCTACTTGGATTCAATAAATAGTCAAACAAAACGTACTAGGTCTCTATGTGAAGCTTTAATGCTTTTTATATATATATTTTTTCTTTTACTTGTAGGCTATTATTATATTATATTGTATATGTTCTTTTACTATTTGTTGTTGACTTCATTTGTATATGTGTATGCTGGACAAAAAGCCAGTTCTGTTTTCAACAAGCAAAACAAGTGAATTCCATCAGATTGGCCATAGCTACTTGCCTCCTACAAAACACGGGTAAGTGTGGAATACTATCCCCTTGCCAAAAAATCCAAATATTCAGACAGTCTATTTAAAGTAGTCTATTCAGGAGCCTGTTTAAAGTAATTGTGAGTAAAATATTGATGGAAGTTACCAACTACTTGTGTCCAGCCTGTATGAAATAAATGTATTTATTTTCAAGTGTTGTAGTAGTTTCTCTTCTTTTTTTATTGTTTAGTTTGTAATCCTATTTAAGTTATTCTCGAACTTATGCGTTTTTGACCAGCTCATTGGAGACCACAATTCAAAAGACAACAACTTTGCACATACAATTTGCATAAAAATTATTATTTTATGTGACACATGTACATAAAAGGGGGACCAACGGTGAATGCAATGAAATGACATTTTCATTGAGCAAATAATAATAAAAACATTCTTGAATGACTTCACAGTTATAGGCGTTTTACATGTAATTCTGTTTTTTATTATCACCAGAAATGCAGTTAATCATCCTGAAAACAAAGTGTGCACCATCAAAATACATTTAAAGTGTCGAAACGGACAACAAGTGTTATGTCCACTTCAGATGACTAGCCACAGTTATACTGGCAAATATCAGCCAGAATGAACTGAAAGTGCCTATCACAATACAATATCAAATGTAAAACACAGAAATTATTTTACCATCCATAGTAAGAGCTGTAACCAGCATGAGTTTCATGTGTCTTTGACTTTGCAAAGCTGAAAAATTAGGGAAGTATGATTTATATAATTTGCTTACACCTGTGCTTTGGACATAAAAATAATTCTGGGGTTTGATTTAGATAAAATGTACTGGCAGAGTATTTCTAAGAATAATCTATGTGCAGAATTAACTAGAACTTATTGCACATGATATTATTGGACTGTAGTCGTAAACAGTGCACAATGGGAATAAATGTTAAATATTAACATTTCATATTTGACTTGGTAAGTATAGTGCACTTAAACATAATATCCTGTATGCCAATGATCGGTTTTTGCACTGCTTTCTGGAAAACACTGATAATTATATTTATTAATAAACACCTGTAAAAAAAAAAAAAGACACCAAACTTTAAGTAAAACAAACAGACGAAAAATAAAACAGTCGCACCGACGTCATTGTGCGTGCACGCGAGGGGGAGTCAGATTCTGGCAGGGAGTCGAAATTCGGCGACTAGTGTGGTGACGTCATTGCGCGTGCACGCGAGGGGGAGTCAGATTCTGGCAGGGAGTCGAAATTCGGCGACTAGTGTGGTGACGTCATTGCGCGTGCACGCGAGGGGGAGTCAGATTCTGGCAGGGAGTCGAAATTCGGCGACTAGTGTGGTGACGTCATTGCGCGTGCACGCGAGGGGGAGTTAGATTCTGGCAGGAAGTCGAAATTCGGCACAACACCTGTTCAAAGCCTCTACTTCTACTTCATTTAGGCTATCTTGTTTCTAGTGAGAATACTCAACCATTTATGAGCAGCACTGTTGATTTAAGTCACACATTTAAGCTTTTCAAAAGCCATAGTTTACATTACAGTTTCCAGTCTCACGGCATCCCAGACTTCAACATTTTATAATTCAAAATAGCTGAATAACTAACCATCTGAGATTTCGGTTAGGTTAGGATCATAATTTTCAGGAATATTGAAATGAAATGAATGACCATTCAACCCGAAAAGTCATATAACCATTCCAATAACTCCGAAGCTGTTCAGTCAAAAAATGCATAGTTTCCTTTAACAAGCAGACTGAAACACAAATGTTTAAGTTAGTGAGATGGACATATTTAATTACTCAATTCTTAAAAATTAACATTGATTATTACATGGAACATATGTGTTTGTGTATTTATTGATATTTATTCTATTACTTATAGCAATGCATTGGAAGTGTATGTATTAAAATGGATTAAAATATGTAATGAGCGATTCTTATTTTGTATTTGGTTCAGTTGGGTTTATTATAATAGAATTTAATGGTAACATATAACAACTATATTATTATATGTATTTATTATATAGAATTTATATTATATATATATATAAATATATATTATATTTTTTTTTTTTTTTTGGTTCCTGAGACACAATGTATCAAATGTTCCCGCAACTAGAATCCTATTGCGGCAGTATAGTTGCACGACGTAAGATCACAAGTTACATTCATTATTTATTAAAGGGATACTCCACTTTTTTTGGAAATAGGCTCATTTTACAACCCCCCCAGAGTTAAACAGTTGAGTATTACCGTTTTTGAATCCATTCAGCCGATTTTCTGATATTTAGAAGAATATCAGAAACCAGACAGTTTCTGGTCTCATTGACTCCCATAGTAGGAAAAAAATATACTATGGGAGTCAATGAGACCAGAAACTGTCTGGTTACTGATATTCTTCTAAATATCAGAAAATCGGCTGAATGGATTCGAAAACGTTCAAACCCAACTGTTTAACTCTGGGGGAGTTGTAAAATGAGCCTATTTCCAAAAAAAGTGGAGTATCCCTTTAAGTTATTGTTTGCATTTGATCTGTTTTATTATTGCTGTTTGTTCAATATTGTTTTACTGTTACTCAACTTTTCAACTGTTACTATTAAAATAATTAACTGGAATTAATATTGTATCGCTGTTTGCCATTACTGTACAATGTTTTACAAATTAACTACTTTTAACTAAACAAATAATCAAATACAACTCTGAATGGAAATAAAAACTGTTGAATTCTCATTTTTTAAAGCTATTTTACATTTGGTTAGGCAGCTTATGGTTGTCTCAACTACTAGGGTACTATTACCCGACATACAGTTGGAACAAAAAAGCCTCTTTTGTTTATGAGCTAATTGTGGCAAACATGAATGGATGTTAATAATTATTAATATTTTAGTAGACAAGTAAAGGAAAAAAAAAACACTTCTTTTCGGTCCCTAGTTTTGGTGTGGTTAAAGCAAAAGGTGTAGGCTATATAGCCTACCAACTGTACCCAGTCTACTAGAGCACGTTCGCACATGCGCATCTCTTGACAAATTAAAAGACGTAAACACCATTTGTATATATTTTAAATGAAAGATTTAGATTGTGCTAAATGTCAGCTTGCTTATTTGGCTCAAGATAAGAATTCATTGTCCACATGACATGAAAACAAGAAACTGCTTAACTATAACCACAGCTCGAGACCTGTCGTTGAACTTTAACTTTACTATGCTTTTTGCGAAATGTTCGTTGGAACGATGGTTTTAGGGAAATCCCCCCCACTTGTTAAAAAAGTTGAAACAATGTTGATAAAGAGTTAAAAAAAATGTCTTTTAAGTTCATTTTAACAAGCAGGCTATGCTATATTATTACTTCATGCTTTGGATAGTTTTAATTAGTGAACATTTTTAAATAATTGCTGAATTTGTTTTGGTAATGATGCAAAGAGCATAAGAGCAAAGTGCACGCACCAAACCTCACACATTTGTAGGCCTACTACTTTCTACAACTTCCTTTTCCTACCACATCAGGGTTACTGACTTAGAAAAGGTCAGTCTCTTTCAGAGACCGGGTTCACATCCCTTTTTAATCTGCACATTGATCAACATGGCAGCAGAGGTATGCAATTTCGTTCCAACAGGTTCTTTTTTTAAAATGACATATATAGAAAATTAAACAGTTACACTTTAAGGTATATGCCTAACATTTTGTTAACTACCATGCACTAACAATGAAAAAACTATTTTTTACAGCATTTAATAACCTTTGTTAATGTAAGTTACTAAAAATGTACATGTTCATATTAGTTTACACAGTGCATTAACTGAACAGATGCAACATTTGATCTTAAAATGAGCAGATGCTGTGATTTTCACGAACTAAGATTAATAAATGATGTAGAAGTATGGTTTGTTGTTAATTCATGTTACCTATGTTAACAAATTAAGTGTTATTAAAGTTTTAAAAAAATAAATAAACAGATAAAGTAATTGATCAATGTCCGTATTAGTGTATATCTATCTATCTATCTATCTATCTATCTATCTATCTATCTATATATATATATATATATATCGTCTGTCTGTCTGTCTATCTATCGTCTGTCTATCGTCTCTCTGTCTGTCTGTCTGTCAGTCTATCATCTGTCTGTCAGTCTATCATCTGTCTGTCTGTCTATCATCTGTCTGTCTGTCTATCGTCTGTCTGTCTGTCTATCGTCTGTCTGTTGTCTGTCTGTCTGTCTGTCTATCGTCTGTTCTGTCTGTCTATCGTCTGTCTGTGTCTGTCTGTCTGTCTGTCTATCATCTGTTTGTCTGTCTATCGTCTGTTGTGTCTGTCTGTCTGTCTGGTCTGTGTCTGTCTGTCTGTCTATCATCTGTCTGTCTGTCGTCTGTCTATCGTCTGTCTGTGTCTGTCTGTCTGTCTGTCTGTCTATCATCTGTCTGTCTGTCTATCAATCTATCTATCGTCTGTCTGTCTGTCTCTCTCTGTCTGTCTGTCTGTCTATCATCTGTCTGTCTATCTATCAATCTATCGTCTGTCTGTCTCTCTCTATCTGTCTATCATCTGTCTGTCTATCTATCAATCTATCTATCGTCTGTCTGTCTGTCTGTCTGTCTCCTTCGTCTGTCTGTCTGTCTATCGTCTGTCTGTCTGTCTATCATCTATCTGTCTGTCTGTCTGTCTATCTATCTCTATCTTTCTGTCTATCTTTTTTTCTGTCTATCTTTTTATCTATCTATCTATCTATCTATCTATCTATCTATCTATCTTATCTATCTATCTTATATCATCCATCTTCAAATTCAAAAATTGCTTTATTGGCATGATTGTGCGTAATACAATATTACCAAAACTTGGAAATGTACAAATTAAATTAATTGTACAAATGAACAGTGTAACAAATTAAAACGTGTGAACGTTTGATACCACAGTGTTTTACAGCTGTGTGTCTGTCTATCTATCTTTGTCATTCACAAAGGGAGATAAACTAGATAAGTAAGGAAAATTGTCATAGATTTTTGTCTTTTAAGTTCATTTTAAAAGGTATGTTATGTTTTTATAAAAAAAATATATATTTAAAAATAAAAAAATATTTATAAAAATATAGTAATTGATCAATGTCCACGTGTGGCATTCTGTTCTTTGTGACCCAGATTTCCCATGAGTTAATTTGGTTCCAACTGTGTTATTTAGGCCTATCTCATTAGCTCAAGTCCTCAGTTCTCAGTGTAGTTCTCGTTTATGTTAGTGTGTATATTATTCCTGTCTGCAGTTTATTTATTAAAGTTGATGTTCTAGCATTCTTCTTTTGTCTTCGTGAGTTTCTCCTACACTGTATAGTGACTCCTGACATTAGTCACTCATTTATTTACCATCAGTCTGTCTTCTCCTTCTTCACAAAGGGAGATAAACTCTAGATGATAATAAGTATAGCAGATAAATCTAGGCCTTTTCTGATCTTCTATTTAAAGGATCCTTTTCTAGTAGGCTACTCGATCACATCCATGTTTATGACACGAGAGAAATGAAACTGAAATTTTTACTTTGGCCCTTTAGCCTAGTCAAAATAATCATGTGATCGTGCGCGGGTGGCATTTGAAACAAATATTTTTGAGGCCACCTCATTGTGATTTTTTTCTAAATCCTTTGTGTTTTCAACTGCACTGAAGCAAATCATTTTCTTACCGTAGATTGTACACCATCCGAGCCCTGGAAAAACAGAAGAGCGTGAATCGGAGGACACGAGTGGCATGAAAAGGAAGATGAAGCTGAGATTCAGCCTGACGATGTCAAGTGAGGAAGATTTGGGTGGGCACCACGACTGGTCACAAAGAAAGTCGATAGATGAAGACATTGAGGAAGACTGTTTCGATGATGACGATCAGCTGCTTGTTTCCCTGGCTAACATGACCTTCAATCTGGTTGATGACCAAGGCCCTGACACTGACGAACCTTCCTGTAGCTGTGATCACCAATTTAATGAAGTCGTGGTCACCCCTGAGCAAGCTAATCTTGGCTTTAGTAAGAAACATTCAATAATCTTTTATTCCACACCTTTTTTATTCATTTGAATGAACTACTGTTAAAGTGACCATTCCATTTTTATTGTTCATAAGAAAATACAACCCAATTTAAAAAAAAAATCTTATTCTGCTTCCTTTTTCACAGTTTCTAGACCAATTGGAAAACCGCACAATTTGTTCCTGAAGTCAAAATCAGCCAAAAAGTATATTGCATCCGGTCACTGTGATGATCAATATGTTTGGTGGACACCATGTCAGGTTTGTATCAAATAATGAAAATGTATGTTTAATATATATATATATATATATATATATATATATATTATATAATATATATATATATATATTATATATATATATAATATATATTTATATATATACATACATACATACATACATACATACTACACTTATGCCACAGTCCTATTTTTGTTTTTAAAATAAATAAAAAATTCAACATATTTTTAATTTATTCAGCAAAAATCACCATCTTCAAATTCAAAGACACTTCGAATTTTCCTGTTGTGCTGAACTTCACTGGCACAAAAAACTTCTTCTGCTGCACCAACGAAGGAGAAGAAAAGATTTTGAAAATTACAGTAAGTTTTCAATAATGCTCCGTTTCTTGACTTTGCATTTGAGCTTTGTTAGTCTTAATATTTTCTGAACAGCATGACATTGGGATAAAAAATTCAGAAAATAAGATATATTTACAAAGTCTGCCTGCTCATGCAAAATTACTCGCCAATCAATTTTTGTCCCATAAGCTGCAGTTAAACAAAATGATGTTTATTTCAGAGCCATGACATAACAAAGTTAGACATCCGCAGAGATGCATCCCTTGTTTTCTACATGTCTATAACCCGTTGGGTCACCGGCAGTTTGAGTCAGCGCTCCACAGAGGATGGTTCATTCACACTGTAGACAGTGGCACTGTGAAAATGCAACTAGACAGACGTACATCCAGCAACTGCTTTGACGTCATTAATGAGTGACGCCACAAAAACCTTTCGATTTTAAAATAAAGATTTTATTCAGAATGTGCTTCTTTTTGCACTTTTATGCTGAACTGCTTTTCATTATAGTACCACATCACTGGGTTATGTTTTTATAGTATGTAAAAAACAAAAAACAAAAAAAAACATAAGTACTTTATCCATATATTTATAATATTAATCTCTATTTACATCTGTCTGTATAAGCTAAGAGCATCCTGTTGGTTACAGTTAATTTGTCATTATGTGTTCATGTATTTTCTTTACACTTTTCCATCAGATATCATTAAATAAACATTTTTGGAAAAAAAGTGATCTCTTCATTGTATTAGAAAATAAAAAAGGTCTCCAAACGTATGCGATGATGTGGAAGCTTTTTTCTTCACTCTCAATTCTGATGTTAGAGTAGAGATGTTTTTGAAAAGCACTTTTTCTTTACAGTCCTGTTTGTTCAATGTCTTGCTCGAAGGCTTTGTTTACTTCTCCATCTGAATTCTCGTATGGGTTCACAGTCTCCTCGGCCTTCTTAGCTTTCCTGAAAAATATTCACTCAGTTAGTCACTCAGCTAACAAAAATTGTTTTCTGAACGTTCAAAATGTCCAGTTTGTTAAAAAAAAAGTATAAAATTTTGCAAACATAATGGGAATGTTACTTTTGAATCTTCTCTGAACATCCTGAAACAAGTAGTAGCTTTAAATAAAAATAAAAAAAAAACATTGAACAAATGTCCAACTGATATTTTTCAGGGAAAAAGTTCCATGAACAATGTATAAATGACATTTTTGTACTACCAATTTGAGAACATTATTTAAGACCAGATAACTATAACGAACATTACTGGAAAACTGTTTGTTCATAACTTTAAAAGAACCTTGCCAGAACATTAGCCATAATTCTGAGATGTTAGCTAACGTCTGAAACAAGTTCAGTTTTTACAACAATGTAAGAAATACAAAAACAAACTAGCTGTGGTCAAAATGTGGATTTCAATAAAAATTTTGAAGCCCATATTTTACTATTTCTATAGAAAATAATTATTATAATGTGTATAATCCATAACATGGATGCTAAAAATAAAGTGTTACGTATTGTATTGTATATATGATTGTCATATTTTTGTGTGTGTATAATATTATATATATATATATATATATATATATATATATATATATATATTGTGTGTGTGTGTGTGTGTGTGTGTGTGTGTGTGTGTGTGTGTGTGTGTGTGTGTGTGTGGTGTGTGTGTGTGTGTGTGTGTGTGTGTACATTAATATTGTCTACAATGCATGTAGCTGTTATGATGATGCAATTCCAACAAACATACCAATCTGTTGTACAGACAAGAATTGCATAATTCACTGTCACTAAAATGTTTCCAAGCCACGTTCCATGATTGACTCATTCTTAAAGGGGCTTCCCCTCTTACTTACTTCTTCCTGTTTAATATCCCTGTGGTAATGAGATAAATCCCTCCACACACAGTTACTCCCATTACCACTCCAAAAACCACCAGCCAAACTGTGATTTTTTCCTCTTTGGGTGGAGCTAATGTTGCCTGCAGCCCAACAAATTCCAGTGTTTCATCATTGAGTAGAAATGCACCATTGATGCGTTCTCTTGACAGCCTGTGAACAGTTAACAAAGGGAAATTCTTTAGTCACAGGAACAATTGCTTTAGTTCCCCATAATTATGTCATGTTATGGCACCAAATATTCATTCAATTGTTTCCAAAATATTACAATGTATTCAGTCGTTGAGTTGAGATTAAGAATAAAACATGGAATAAATCACAATACTATTCTGTGTTTAAATGTTTTATATCAATAAAAGAGTTTATATAAGAGTTAATATATAAAAATATATTCATAATATATACATAAAATAGTATATATATATATATATATATATATATATATATATGAATAGATATATTCACAAATAATATTCTATAATCTAAATAATAATAATGTATTATTTGATATACAATATTTAATGTTTTTATTTCTATATTTTTATATAGTATGGTTTCAAGAAATACCAGATCGCTGCTTCTACTTCTGCCTTAGGAATAACTGTGTCTGGTTTGGTTGGATCCGTCACAACAAAATAAAAGGAGATTCTGGCGGTCTCATTGTACGTCTGGATGTTCTCGGGCCTGCGTGCAACACATATGTTAATTTTATGAAAATGGTCTCTGACATGTGCAGTTAGTGAATGATAAGAATACTTACATGAAATTCATATCGATTTTCTTTTTTTCCAAGTAGTACTGGCTCATGGCATAGCCCATAGTGGACTTAAAGAGATACATTTCATTTGTATTCCAGGTGTACTGGAGATAAGAATGAACAATAATTAGCAAATTAATTGTATTTGTAATTCATTATGAGTGTTAAAATTGAAAGAGACTTACTGCATCATCTCCCATGGCAGATTTGAGGCTTATTCTGACTTTGAAGGCGTTTTCTGAATCTGCATTATTTATATAGGAAGCTGTAAGAAAGACAGTACACCTACACTGTAAACCCTAATGTTGTCTTTACTTAAACAATCAAGTGTACCTGACTAAACAACATGACTTTAAATTTAGCATTTTGGCCCTGTCACTCAAAAATATAAGTTCAAATAACTTATTTACCTTCAAAATACATAAACATAAGATTTCAAGTGCTGTGAGCTCAAAATCATGATTAATCCTTACAAAAGGTCGTTTTCACAAAATTTGTTTTCTTGACTGTGAAATGATTCATACATGCTTTCTTTAAGTGCAAGGTGTCATTCCTATTTTAGGGTAATTCCAGCGTTATGGATGTGACATTTGAACTCATAATGGCAGGTGAAATGTCTCAGAAAAAAAAAAAACTTCTTACAATATTTAAATTGGAAATGCATATTCTCAGAGCAACCAATCAGGGGATTTGACAGGCAAAATATGTTTTTCTAAAATATATTTAAGCACCCCCAAAAAAGGAAAATATGCATGCGTAATGGATGTGACAGGAAATGACAGAGTTTTTGGTATACTGTTCGATTTCCTTTAAAGTCTGTGAACTTTTAAATCCAATGTATAAATATTGCTATCCACATGATGAAGGGGTCTTAGCTGAACATAAAAATATCAATGTTTAAAATATATATATTGTTATGAAGTGTATTATGAGGAAAAACCTTTGTTATGGATGTGACAAAAACCCTGTTATGGATGTGACGCGTCTGAAATACATAGAATTTGTTTGGAAAATCAACAATCAAACCATCATGGCACTTTTGTTGATGCATAATGGCTGTGTTTTCACATTACGAAGACTGTCTGAAATGATTCTGAAGATTATTAAATAAACTAAACCTTTAAAACGCTATGGACGTGACAGTGCACTGAAGCGTCAAGACCTCTTTATTATAGCCCTTATAAACTCAACAGGCAGTGCTGTTATGACCAAATTAGTATATTTATTTATCAGGCATGCCTCCATCTTTCTGCAAAATGCTTACTGTTAAAATAAAGTTTAAAAAGGGGGGTCTTTGATACCTTTTTTTGAAAGCATGAAATATGGCTGGTTGAAAATGTAATTTAAGCATTGTTGCTCACCTCATATCTGGTGGATAAACAAGGCTATTTTCTTAATTTTTGTTAAAGCACATTAATACAGTATATTACAGACCTAAATGGACAACTTAAAAAGGGTTTCGTTCTTTTGGTTAAAACTTTATTTTTTCATGGTAAAGATGACCTTTGCATGGAATTGCCCTTTACCAGAAAACAAATGGGTTTCATTATATTAAAATTATTGTTCGTAATGGAAATAAACTGATATTATTTTTTTTAAACCTGTAGTTTAAACTAAAGTAATAAATAAAGTGTTTTTGTTTAAATATACAAATACACTTGAAATTAACACTAGGTAAAGTGAAATTTATTGTTTAAGTACATTAAATAATCGTCAAGTTTGGTGAACTAAACAATTTAAGTCAAGTCTACATAATTCTACACCAAGTTAAGTAAACTTAAATATGCACGTTTTGGGAGACCCCATTACTCAATTAAATTGAGGGAACGAGTTTACTCAAATCAATTGAGTCCAATCAACCTATTAGGGTTTTCAGTGTAATAAAAAACATTGTCATTTTTCAGCAGAAAAACTTTATTTGAACTGTATTGATAAATGAAGGTAATAAAGATTTTTAATAATGAATCTACGGTTAAATTATAAGTACACCCCTTCATTTAGTAGTTACTTTTGTTTTTTCTTTCTTACATCTATCAGTTTCTCACATTAACTGGTAGGAATTTTACTTTTTGTAAAAGAAAAGTAAGGTTTATGTTAAAATGAAATACTAACTTAATATTGGGTTAATATTGACATTCCAGCCGGGCACTCTGTTGTTCTTCTGGTTCTCCTGCTTTAGCCACTCCATGAGAGTGCTGAAGTAATTTAGCAGTGGCTTGGAGTCTATCCTTGTGGTTCCTGCAATATCTTCCAGAGCACGAGTCCAAGACCTGGATCGGCCTAACTCAAGCATATGCCTGCGGACCAAAATATTACAGTTAGTTTATAGTGGTTATGTTTATCCTAATATCAAAGAATACAGGTCTATTGCAGTGTAAAGCCTTACTTTACAGTGTAAAGTAAAGTACATCAATAAGGAATATCAAAGACAAAGCATTCTGCATACCTGAGTTTGTTACCAGCATTGGTTGAGTTGGTAATGTCACATTTGTGAAGGGGACCGGTGTGGCCAGCTGCCTCACATAATGCCTCTTGAAACTGGAACTGATATATGGTTCTAGTAAAGTACCTATTAGAAAAACAACACATAGCTATTCATATAAAAAAAATTGTGGATTTAACATCAAAATTTCAATACTTTGGTCAGTTCAAGAATAATTTATGCACTTTACTTATTTGACAGATTTAAAATAACGGTTTCATGTCTATCCTACAGTATTATTGTTTAACTGGTCGAGGTTTATATGGTATTTAGAAAGTACTAGTAATAAGTAATGCAGTACTCATAGAGAGAGTAATCTAATTACACTGTTGAAGATGTCATTAATAGCTAGTAATTTCTTCTTTAGAGTAACTTAACCAACACTGGTTTATAAAGTGCATTTTGTTTAAATATGAAAAACGTTATTTCTCAGCTAATGCTGTAAATAACACAATCATGTTGTTTTTTTGGAAGAACCAGCTCAATTTAAGGTACCGGCTCAAAAGAGCCAATTGTTTTTGCAATTGACTACAGGGGTCGCGTTGTATGTTTGATATGTGCGGTCTGCAAAGGTCAATATAAAAGACGTTTCTTGCTATTATTTCAGAGTTAACTGTATTTTTATTGCATTGCCTTTAACAAAGACTTAAAATTCACAGCTAATGTGAAATATGAACTGTTTTGATTTTAGATTTGATATCATGACTAAAAAATAAAATAAAATAAATAGTTCAAATAAAAAAACGCTACTTACAGTACGTAGCGGCAAAGACAATCAGCACTTTGTCAAATGCAAAACTTTATTAATACAGATCGCGTTACCTGATAAAAGAATAATCCCCAGACACATGGAAAAGTGCAGGTGGGTCACAATACGACTCATCTCTGGGCACAGCCTCAGCCACTCCAACTAGTTCTCTCCTGCGGTTACAAATGTGATGAGCCACACTGAATAAAACTTTGGATTCTGATGTACATTTCTTCGGTCACTCACTTCATTTGCCACCAGCGGAGCATCCACTCGTCTTTGGGAATTGTCTCTTTAAATGCTTGCCACCTCCATTCCTCCAGCATGTAGGTGAAGGGCAGAGTGGCCACGATGGTGAGGGCCTGCTTCAACAGGAAGTTAATCTCGGTCTCTGTGCATACAAAAAAAAAAACGTTTTGGTAAAGAATGATCTGCTAAAATCAGTTTCTGTTCATTTAGATGAAGTCAGATTCCTGACTCGGCATGCAATGGCCCTTTACCGTAGTCCTCCTGGAAATCAGAAGGCAGAAGGCCCAATGACTGCAGGTGAGAAGGAGTGGCAGCCGAAAGAGACATGATCTCTCCCACAGCCTCATGGAAGCCTTCGTTAGCACCATCTCTCAGCAGGTATGAGAGGTTACGGTAAGCCATTTGGTATTGGTTATGTCCCATCTCATGGTGAACAGTTAAGAAATCATCCATGTTCACTTTAGTGCACATTTTGATTCTGTAAAAAATAAAAAAAATAGTTAAAATAATTATTGCTATACTTTTAATATGTTCTATTGATGATAATGCTGGAATTCAGGTTTGCCATCACAGAAATAAATTACGTTTTAAAATATATTCAAATAGAAAAGTTATTTTTTTTTAAAAATGTTCAATTGTAATATTTTACAGTATTAATGTTTTTTATTAAAAAAAAAATATTTTAACTGAATTGAATTCTTTAAATTAGTATCTTATCTACCAGTTAATCATTACCAAGCATAGCAGTTTTATCAGCCCCACCTGAAGTCCTCTCGGTTTCCCATGTCCCATGCGGTAGGATGGCACACCACATCTCTTCCTTCAGGTTTAATAAACATTGAGTTTGCCCAGAAGTTGTCAAACATTGCAGACATGTTTACGGACATAAAGAATTTTTCTGCCTCTTTAAACAGGCGCATTTCATCCCAGCCCTGAAATGGACAGTGGTGTCAAATAATTAGGAAAAAAAAAATCTTGACCACATTTTGACAATGTACAACTCCATAATCTTCAGGGATGCTTTTATTGCTCCAGCTAAAGAACAAAATTAATAATAGAATAGATTACATTTAATCTTTGATCAAATAAAATGTGAACTGACCTTGTACTGTTAAACATATATAAAGATAAAAGATAAAGAGAGCAAAAGGGTAGGGTATAGAAATAAACAATAGTCACATGTCTTACCCGGGCCACCATTGCAGAGCTCACGTCAATATCAGGCTTTTCTGGATACGGGATCATGAGGGGATACAGGTTGGTCCAAAACCGCCCCCACATATCACCTTAATGTGAAATGTCAGAAAATGTCACCTTTATCTCCACATTTCATCAGACAGCACTATATCCTAATAGCATATTTGTATTATATTAGCTGTCATTAATACCACTGTGAATCACTTAATAATATTCCATATATTACCAAGCAGATGTGCTGGAAGGCAAGCGTCAGAAGCGATGCGACCAGGATAGACGCCTTGCAGTTTTGCTCTCACATAAGCATGAAGCTCTTTATACAATGGTAAGATCTGGAACATCATATTAAGTGTGAGTTTCTGAATCAAAACCAAAGAAAGTCTTGTTTTGGCTTTTTTTGACCAACCTCCTGGTAAACGCGCCTGGCATCTTCCATAACATTGTCTCGGGAGTAACTGTATGCGGGTTCATCAATGGTTTCGTAATCCCCCCTCCAATAATCTCCATGGTCTTCGTACTCTTTCAGAAATAAAATAAGTGAACAACTTTTATTGTTGGCCACCACCACATTAGCTGTCCATATAGGTGGACTAAGGTGTGACATCATCATTTCTGCCAACTAAAAACCTATTTCATAAAAGAACAGAGTTCGTACTGTTAAGTTTGGCGGCTTCGTTTTTCAGATCGACATATTTCTCATAAAGGGGTCTCATCTTCATCCCTGCCGCCACTCTCCAGCCCTCCCACACATTCAGACGTTCGTCGTAGTCTCTGCTGTTTGCCATGATGCTCTCTAGGCCTGGTGAATGAAAAATATATTAAAGTCAGGTGAATTGGTAGTTTATGTTAAAAAGACATTCATTCACTAGTGTTCAAAAGTTTGGGGTTGGATATTAAATGTTGTTTAAAAAAAGTCGCTTATGGTTGCCAAGGCTGCATTTAATCTTTTTTAATCAAATATACTGGAAAAACTGTAATATTGTGAAGTATTATTATTAAACAGCTGTTTTGTCATTTATTTCAGCAACATTACTCCAGTCTTTAGTGTCACATGATCCTTTAGAAATCATTCTAATGTGCTGATTTGATGCTTAAGAAACATTTATTATTATCAATGTTGAAATTTTTTGGGGGGTTCGAGCGCAAACTTTTGAAAAGTAGTGTACAATAAAATCTTATGTTTTCTTACAATGATTTTGTAAATTTGCCAACTTTGCAAATTTAACTTTGATCAATTAAACTCAGAGCTCTTATTGAGAACTGAAAACACAATAAAATTATCCAAAATATTTAATAACTGAATATACAACATCTGTTTCTCAAATTCTGTGAATCTTTCTGCAGTGTTTGGGCCTGGTGATTCATTATTGAATCTTTATTAAATCTTAAAGATTATGACACAACAAACCTTTTTACCTTTACTTGACCTTATGTTTCAAATATTTTATCCACTTTTTCTACTAAACATCTCACCACATTCAACAATGGATCTGAGAATAGAAACTGACAGTTCCTTGTTTCAGGTTTGTACACGTGTATGAATGAAGCAGATCATAAAAGCCTTTTACACAGACACTTTTATTATCATGAGTATGAAAACAAGGTATCTGTTAATGATCCTGAGATTTGGCTTTATCATTAGGATGGTGATATGTATGCTGACATTACCTGGCTCCAAAGTCTGACAGTCAGAAGGGTCATCCATTTTGCACACAGTCGCTGTGTTGTAAATAGTGGTCATCTGTGCCATGATATTCCTCAACTGTTATACACAAGGCATTCAGAGCATTATAGTTTTAATACGCATGTAGGAGAAGTGAAACATGAAAGCGTGGTGGAAAACATGAGTGAGATGACATTATTGTAAATCAGCAATGTCATACTTACTTCGCTAGCCTTGTCAGGTGAAAGTGCACCTGATCCTTTATCTTGGAGCTTTTGGAGCTGCATTTTAATCTCTGGATCGGAGATTTGATCGATAGGGAAGGCACTGGACTCCTCTGACATCTTGTTGTAGTATTCGCTCCAGACTGTATATGCTTCATCCTGAAGAAAAGTTTAAAGATAACTCATTATAGAACACCCAATTTGTGATTTCACCAGCTGAATGGGTTAAAACTGTCTGCAGAAGATAGAAAAAGATGCTCAACTTGTTATGAAACACCTATATCCAGTTACTACTAACGTTGTTCAATTATTATTTTTACCAACAATTAGATAATTTGTGATTTCAATAACTAAACGAGTTAAAAACTGTCTGCAAAAGATGCTCAACTTGACATGAACACCCATGTCCAGTTTCTACTGTTTTTCAATTAATATTTCCCCCAAAATTAGATATTTTGTCATTTTAATAGTTGAACTGGTTAAAAACTTTATTCAAAAGCTAGAAAAAGATGCTTAACTTGTCAAGAACATCCATATCCAGGTGATACTGATGGTTCAATTCATATTTTAAAAAATGAGATTCTAAACTTGTCCGTTTACATCACACTTACCTCTTTATCTGCATTTTCCTGGGAAATATCTGTGTTGTAGGCCCAGGATGCAAGGGAATACTGGTACACGAGATTAGATGCGTCCTCATCAAATTTCTTTAAGAATTCCCTAGCACTTTCCTCCACGGTCTGAGAGTAGGCCATGGAGGCCATGGCCAAAAGCAGGAGCCACCGAACACACATCATGACAGCGTGTATCCCACCGACACTGACTGTCGTTTTCCCCATGCACGGTTTTATTGAAGGAAACTTAATTGCTTTGCCCTTTGACCAGTGCCATAACCTAATAGAGCAACATTCCATTTGAATGCAGGTGGGTTGGTTCCAGTAAATGAGTCTCACTGGACAATCCATACATATTTTCTGCTCAAATTACCATATGTATAGTTTAGAAACGTTTTTTTTTTTTTTTATGAATAAAACGGCAAGTTCTGTAGAACACCTGCCATTATGATGCTAAAGTGTTCTGGGGAGTTGCCAGGGTGCACATGAAATTTATCCAGAATTTATTTATTTATTATATTTTTAAGGTTTAATTGGAAATGTATTAAATGATTGAATAATAATTTCATGATTAAAGGGCTATTTCAATTTTTCTAGTCATAAAGTATGTTTACAAGTAGCTTAGTTCATAAAATAAAATTACTTTTAAAAAAAGATTAAAACGAAATTAATTAATTAATTAAAACGAAATCCATAAAATCCCAATGGGAACCATCTAACAGGTTCAATGAAGCACCTGAAAAAACTGTATGTAGAACATTTTCTTCTAACACGTTGCTGAATTCGGAAATGCATTACTCTTACTATTCCTGTCATAAAAAGATATAGTAGCTAAGAGTAGGCCTGTGTTAGTATGTTCCGAACGCGTCTGTTGCGGCGCAGCTTGCTTGAGTGGCTGCATCCGAAATCACTAGGCCTACTGACTGACTTTTTTCCTCTCCGAATAGTTTCACAATTCTGACTTTATGACACGCAATTGTGACTATATATCTCATAATTCTGACTTTATAACACGCAATTGTGACTTTATATCTCACAATTCTGACTTTATAACACGCAATTGCGAGTTTATTTCACGCAATTCTACTTTATATCTCGCAATTCTGAGAAATAAAGTCAGAATTATTAGATTTGCGACTTTTAAATTAAAAGTCGCAATTACCTTTTATATTTTTCATTCTGTGGCGGAAACAAGCTTCCATAGCCTACTCATGGGATAAGTCCATCGCGCACTTTCAGAATGTTCGGACATAGGCCTATACGAACTGAGGCTTTGCTTTGCACCTCTTTGCCTGTGTGATTGCAACGCATACTCTCGAGTAGGAATTTATTTTGAATTACTTCACGACAACGTACGTTCTATAGTAACCGAGTAGTATGAATGTAATCCAAAAGTACTAAACTTTTCGCCCTGCTGTTATTATCATGTGACCTACCAGAGTCAGTTTCGTCGCTTCACTGCCATTCACAAATCATCTCCCGTGGTGGCCTCATGGGATGATCATATGCACACACATCTCGCCGGAAGTGATAGGTCATCCGTTACTTTTTGACACATATGCCTAACTTCTTTTGTCACATATCAAAGTATTGTTTTTCGCGTCGCTACACATCCAAGACAGAATGATGTGTTCTATCTGTCGCGTTGCGCCGCTCGTTTTGGAGTAGAAACGGTGGCTGTGTGTAACAAGTGAATCATTTCAGTATTTTATTATATTTAATTGAAATGTGGGCTTCATATACGGGCAGAGTAACAGCTAAAGCAAAACACACCAAAACTACTGATTTCTGAAAAGAGACCTCTTTACTTTGAGCAGCGAGTCCACTGTGCAAACATAATAGTCCTATAAAAAAGCATAAATTACCATTTATCAAGATAAGGTGATGACTCAGCGAGTTCATAAAATTGGATTGATCAGAAAGATATTTCTACAGCTGGATTGTGCTGAGGAACAACAGATTATGTTTTAAATTTTTTCTGGAAATTTTATAGCCTAGATTTCTTAGCCTACAACGCTCAGACAAACGTTCAATTTTTAGTTTCAACTTTCTGAGTTTAAGCAGATTGCTAACAGACCTGTTTAATGTTTATTTTAGCTCATCCATCATTGAGAAGATGTGGTTCTATCTGTTGTGAGTCTGTTTTATGGTTTCCATGTGATGTTTTAAAGCAAAGGTTAAAGTAAGATTATCTTTGTCAGATAAAATCCAGCACACTTGCAAAACGTGATTAAATGTTAAAGGAGTAGTTCACTTTTAAAATGAAAATTCTGTCATCATATACTCACCCTCATGTTGTTTCAAACCTGTATGAATTTCTTTCTTCTGCTGAACAGAAAGGAAGATATTTAAAAGAATGTCAGTAACCAGGCAGTTTCTGGTTCCCATTGACTTCCATAGTAGGAAAAAAATATACTATGCAAGTCAATGGGAACCAGAAACTGCCTGGTTACTGACATTCTTCTAAATATCTTCCTTTCTGTTCAGCAGAAGAAAGAAATTCATACAGGTTTGAAACAACATGAGGGTGAGTATATGATGACAGAATTTTCATTTTAAAAGTGAACTACTCCTTTAACTAATAAAATCATGATTAATCACTACACTGTCTTTCATACATTTTCTCAGTGTTCTTAAAATTTCTTCCAATTTGATCCTTGTATTTTGTGAAAAATACAATTTACAATCAGTTTAATTAAACGTATTTTAAATGCAATTTTGCAACTATGTGTTATCAAACCAGCCTATAATTCAAGTTATCCTCAAGATCTGTTAACCACATCTTTATTTTCTATATTTTATTTCTTTATTTTATAATAATAAAAGAATACACTTCCTCTTAAATACCATATCTTGCCATCACAATTCTCGCAGTTACATAATATGACCACCAGATAGTGATATATTTTTGAATCCTTTGAATTGTAGCTTCTGCACTGCACTGATTTCGCCACGAGAGGCTGCTCTACACATATTTAGATATTTTATCTGGAGTGGCTCTCATGACTGTGGATTATTAATTATCCTATATATTAATATTTTTAATTAAAAAGTCAGAGTAACTTGATAATCACATACACTTCTCAGATATATACACACCATGCAGTGACACCACTAGGCTATACCGTTCAGTTAACCTTGCGTATTTGAACAACAGTGTTTTTCAGCACTAAGCATCTCTAAGTCCTCAACAAAAGAGTGGATAAAGTTTATCTGAACGATTCCTCTAACCGGAAAACCGTTGCGCTGATGTAATACTGCTGCCTTTGCTGTTCCAAAACGAGGCACGGATACTTTACGCTGTCACCTTTGTGGGAATCACAATGGAGCATTAATGACGTCGTCAGGGATTGTGAATGAACTTTTTCATTTCAGCAGATTGAAAAGATGAACTCTGTCTAAATAGGAGACTGTATTTTTCTGTAACGCAGGGAGAGTTAAAATGTTGTTTAAAAATAAATATATACATTTTTAAAGACGACCATCCAACTAAACGTTTCAGGAAAAAACAATTCCATGAACAATAATGTTTTTGTGCTAAAGTTTTGACAATTGTTCATAACGTTGAGTGAACCTTGCCAGAACGTTAGGTAACTCCTGGTAAAGGATTGGTAAAAAGCTGGTTTTATAATAGAAAATTATATTTTTAATGCATTGTAAGGTTACACTTTATTTTAAGGTGTCCTTGTTACAGTGTAATTATACATTTATAGCCTACGTGTAGCCTACATAGCTTAGTGTTAGGGGTTTAGGGTACACTGTAAAAAACTGAACTCATTTTTTTGAGTTATCTTTTTGCATGGGTTTTTTTTTTTAGTTTAACTAACTTATTTAAGTTGAGGACAAGAAAAACTTAAAATTTCTTGTTGTCTGGACAATCTAGTTGTCTCTACACAAAAAAATAAGTTGAAATAACTAAATTGCTAAAATATTTTTTACAGTGTATACTGTTATAATTATGCATAATTTATTATCACTAGCCTACTGTAACTACATGTAGCCTAACGTGTAACAAGGACACTGCAAAATAAAGTGTTGCCAATAAAAATTGTTTTGAAAAGTATAGGCTACATTTGATTTCCACAAGTTACCTTTAAAATGTATCTGCAACAAAAAGACATCTCGTTAAAGGTGTTGAAAAGTCTTTTAATATATTGTTTCAATAACTACTTCTAGAACACTGGTTGCTTGACGAGATGAAATTAACCAAACGAGTGATAGACCTGTGTAGATTATCTATGGAAGTTTTTTTTTCTTTTAAAAACTAATACGGTTAAGGCCTGGCTCGTGAATATTAATGAAGCACCTGATTGGACGCCTATCAGGTGACGTCATCGTGTCCTAATTAATATTAAAGTACCACGCCTTCTCCATAGTAGGATGTGTAATTTCTCTCCGCTCCTGGCACAAGTAGACCAGTCCGTGTTTTTGCAAAGCCTCTCTCAATCCAACCTCAGCCTCAAAGCCCCGAAAGAACCCAGTAGCCTACCAAAAAGCATCCAGGACCAGAGGAGGAGTAGAGATTTTCACTGAGAAACCTCCATCCCTTGTGTGAGCTCCTCTAACGGGAGAGCTGAAGTGATGGCGGGTTGCGCGGAGGATTCGTGGTTTTTTGCTTGACAGGCACCAGAATCTTCTGTTGGATTAGTTGATTTACTCATTTATGGGGGATTTGATTTACCTACTGAAAAATGCCTTTTGCCAAACGGATCGTTGAGCCCCAGCTGCTGTGCAGACATCCCATCCCTAATGATGAAGGGTTACTGTTCGAGGATCTGTGCTCTATCACCAATGTGGCTCTATCCCGGACCCTGCGGCAGCTCTCCGACCTGTCCAAACACGCCTGCTCCTTATTTCAGGAGCTTGAGAACGAAATTATCTCCACAAACCAACGGGTTTGGGCTTTGCAGAACAAAATAGGCAAAATTCAGCAAACCGCCAGTGCGCTGGATCCAAAACTGGAGGCTGTGCGTAAGTAAACCGTTACGCGTAAATTATATGGCTTGTTGATTTTACACATGAAAGTGGGGTGGTTTTTAAATTATTTGAAAATAATGAATGAATATAGTGGTTATATGTATCGAGTCACATGTAGACACTGCCTCGAAGCTTTACCGAGCAAATTATAATGTGTCACACGCCTGTATGCGTATAACCAACACCTGCACCGTGACCGGGTGCGCTTTTCGCTACGAATCGAAAAACGTCTTGCCACACAGTAACCCACCTCTGCATATTATTTTTTAAGGTTTATATGTGTGATAGTTAAAATTTTGAAGACATAAGGAGACTGTTGGTCATTTTCAGCAGCGGTTTGGAGAGAGGGGCGTGTAGGTGCCATTTCAATTTCACTGCTTATTAAAATAGGTAAACGCAACAGCTATCTCTGCAGGTATGACATGTTTATTTAATTAAAATGTATTTTAGTATTTTTTTTGATCATAATAAGAACTCTATAGGGCCTTCGTTTAAAACGCATAGTTGCATAATCTGCCTGCGCTAAAAAAAATGTAGTAGCTCATTTTTGCACAACCCTATTATAAAGCCGATATAAAATAAACTATGATGTCCTTGTGTCATATTAAACTGGCACTGCACCCATCCAGCTGCTACAACAGAAATATATGCAAGATAAAGATAAATCTAACCTAAAGGTTATCTGTGGTGTGACATGTAAACACGGCGAGACGAGATATATTAGTCGCCCACACTTTAAAGAGGCTATGTTAAGAGAAAATGATGCATTTTACATCAAACTTCCAGGTTGTTGGATATTAAGGGTGTGGAGAGAAAATAAATACCCCAGTTGCTTGGATGCAGCATTAAATGCAAAGCAACATCCACCTCATATCCATGAAGAAAATTCCAAAAAGGATAGTGAAAGAGGGATATCCATAAAATATGTGATTAAAAAACCCTCCTCTTACATCATTTCAAATGCATGGGCATGGGCCTTCTTTGAAAATAAAACGCTACAGCCTCAGCGCCCTTGTCAAGCCTCTGAGGAGATCATAGCCTCATGGGGATCATAGCCTTAGCACTGGGTGCTGCTGTATAGCTTTAATTATAAGCGGATGTTAAGCTGCAGTGGGGCTAAATCCAGTTCATGAACACTGCACTAGAAAGATGGAGATTTCCCCGGTCTGCTTTGAGGCAAGAGGAAACAAGCACATTTATAGACTTTTGCAATTAGTTTGAATAGGATGAAATCGTTTCATTCCTGCCAATGCCTTGTGACGTGTTTCGAACCTGCATGGTTACATCCAGGAATAAACTGATTTGACCCAAAAAAAAGATTAAGCCATGTAGGTCAAGCTAGGACCTGCTGAAATAATCTCTTTCTCCCTGAGTGATTATTACCATCGGACCAAAACTACTTCACCCATACAGCTCCTCTGCTCCTTACAGGATCAGTGTGCAATAGTGTGTCATTTTGGAGGACTCATTGTTATTTGTCATGTTACAGAGTTCAGAGCATGTCATGCCCTTGTAGCTTGGCAGAATGAGGTAAAGCAGGCAGTGTGTCTGGGCTTATTGGCGTACCTGGGTAGACTGACATCCTCCCCTGCGGGATAATACAATGTTTTCTTCTTGGCAGTAATTAAAGGACATTTTAGATATGAGCTTTGCTTTGATTGATGCACTTAACATTAGATGGCAGGGTGTTCCTGTTTTATGTGCCATCGGAGTTTATAAGAACACCAAACTAAAAATATCAATATGACGTTGGAAATTAATGTCAAACTGATTTGACCATTGATTAAAATGTTAGCCTTGTTCGCAGCTGAAAGGGAACATTCTCAAAACAAATGGCTAAGGTTCTGGCAAGGCATGAAGGGAACCTTGCAGAGTTTTGTTCATTCAACGTTATCTAGTCTTTAATAATGTTCTGAAAACATTAGCACAAAAATTACTACTTGTTTCGGAACGCTCAGCACATTCAGAAATAATGTTTGCACAACTTAATGCTAACGTTAGCAAAACGTTCTTAAAACATTTTTGTTAGCTGTGTTGTCATAAACTCTGATGAAATAATACAAAGTTCTGTCATGAAACTCTAGATGGCGCAGCTATTAAGTCCTTACTCCAATCTGCTTACAATTACATACCGGTAATTATAGGGCACGGCTGTTTGTTTTCCATTGTATTGGTAGCCATATAGGCCCTGTCCCAAATGGCACACTCATATGCACTTTTGATCTAGTAAACTTGGCAGCCACGTGCATGTGTACGTTAAGTCCACAAGACCGTATAGTGTCCCATTTTGTCATTTTAGGTGTCAGAAAGGTGCTCACGAGCGCCCCCTTTGCGGTCAATATGCGCCTTCGATGCCGACTTCTTCCCGACATTCAAAACGGTGTTACATCACGAAAGTTCGGACTCGTAGGAAGACCGCGAGTGTTTAGAGTGCCATTTAGGACAGAGCCCAATTCAAAGGCTGCATCATTCGAAGGCCGTGAAGGTTGGACTGAGCTTTGTTGGGGAAAAAGTTGTTATTGTCATCTAGCAACTGTGACAGCTGCCGTTGATGAGTGACAGTAAATTTTATTCTAGACTTGTTAAAAAAAGTTAGGCTATATTAAATTGTCTGAAAACAAAACAAGATTCACAAACTGTCTAAATATGTTCACCATGGTCAATTTCTTTATAAACTATATATAATCACATGTTAGTAAGATATAAATCAACATTTGAACAGCTTGAATTTTTTATTTTTACAGTTGTATCATTAGATATTGGAGGAAGTTGAAACCCAATACTTGCGTTTAAAAGTGCAATTCTGCAATTTCTCTCATAAATATCCTGTTGTCACTGGCGCAATGATTTCTGGGGTAGGTAAGGCCGCAAAGGATCCATCTATTCTATCCTTCATTTCACGGGAAACGAAGGACACATTTGGAGGCCTTATTTGAAAGAGCCAACACATTAACATTGTCATACTCAGTGCCATGTCAAACTCTCAGAGAGTTGTCATGACAGAAATAAATTTACATAAAATCTTTTAGCATTTTTATTATTAAATTGTATTATCCTTTAAATGAATTAAAATGATATTTAAAAACTATTTCACAACAGTAACAACTTTTCTTTCATTTATTTATTTTTTATTTTGAAGCATTTATGCATTTTTCTTTCATTTGTTAGAGTTCAGGCATGTCTCTAATCAACATTGTGATGATTATACATTCACTTTAACCTCCAAAAGGCTTGATTTTCTCAAACACATGAAGACGGTCAGAGGTATACTGTACGATTCTGACTGTGGATATCTGAGAAAAGCCCAAAATCCAGAGAGTCCAAAAGCCTGTTCCACATCAAAAAGGTTGGATTCATCCCTGGTGTTATCCTGAAGTCTGATTAATGTAGATAAAAGAAACTAATTACCAAAAATGATAGAGTACAGTCTACGGATGTGTTTGTACGTCGCATGATTAAAGGAGGACAGTGTTATGCTAAAGCTGGTTGCTGTGTCTGACTTTGCAGTCAAAATAAAAATATTAAAAGCAGGGATTTTGCTGTCTTAAGTTTTTAGGAGCACAAACTAATGCTAGTCTGTAATTTTCGCATTCTTTAACAGACAGAAAATTCTTAAGAAGTTCGACTTTTTTGCGCTAATTTCAAGATTCAGACAGTTATTTTTTATATGTTTGGAGAGATAATTATGACATAAAGAATTAAGAAACGATGGACAATGAATAAATATTACCTTGCATTTGGTTATAAAACATTGGTTGTAAACAACTGTGCTGGGGGCCTCCAACTATCTCATTGTGTATGTGATAGCCCTTTATGGCTTGACTAGTGTAAATGATCCTTATCCCATAATTGCAGTGTATTGTCATGTTATTCCAGTGATGGCATGTGGTGTCAGGAACGACACCCCGCTGAATTTGAATGGACGGTTGGCCATATAACTTTAATTGTGACCTTTTCTCACTGTAGATTCACTCCTTTTCTTTTTTATTTAAATCAAATCTTGAATACTTAAAGTAGGTTTAGTTGAGAACCAACAGCTTCCAACAGCTTGTATTCCATTTTGAATACAATCATTAGCCTATATCCTTTAATAAAATACCCAGCTAACAAAAATATGTTCTAAGAACGTTTTGCTAATGTTCATATTAAGTTATGAAAGTGTAATTCTCTGGACATTCAACACCTCCAGTTTTATAAATGTTTAAAAAAAATCTTTAAGGGAACATTTCATTTTTATAATTTTGCAAACATTATTCAATTCAATTCAATTCAAGTTTATTTGTATAGCGCTTTTCACAATACACATTGTCTCAAAGCAGCTTTACAGAAAGTGCAATTCAGAAATGTACAAAGAAAAATACAGTTAGTTAATCATGTATAAATTTAGGCATAACATATCGCCGGTGTTTAGTCGTCTCTTCACAGGCGTCGAGTCGTCTCTCCACAGGCGTTTAGTCGTCTCTCCACCGGCGTTTAGTCGTCTCTCCACAGGTGTTGGGGCATCTGAAGTCTTCGTGAGAGGCTGGATACAAACTGGAGCTGACGAACGCTATTTACCTCGGGACTAGCGTCCCGAGATAACAGCAGAAAGACAGATGGGAAATAATTAGCATAGCTGATGTTCATAATATTAATGCATTCGAACTGATTCAGAAGTAGTATAAAAGGTAAGCATTAAGTGAATGCTTGGTTAAAGAGATGCGTCTTTAATCTAGTTTTAAACTGGGACAGCGAGTCTGAGTCTCGAACAATATCAGGAAGGCTATTCCAGAGTTTAGGAGATAAATGTGAGAACGCCCTCCCTCCTTTAGTAGACTTAGATATCCTAGGAACGACCAGAAGCCTCGAATTTTGTGATCTTAAAGAGCGCGATGGATTGTAGGGCGATAGAAGGTCTGTTAAATACACAGGAGCTAAACCATTTAGAGCTTTATAAGTCAATAGTAATACTTTGTAATTGATACGGAACTTAATAGGTAACCAGTGTAGAGATGATAAAATTGGTGTTATATGATCATATTTTCTTGATCTAGTAAGAACTCTAGCGGCTGCATTTTGCACTAACTGTAGTTTGTTTATTGAGGATGCAGGACAACCAGCTAATAAAGCATTACAGTAATCTAGTCTCGAGGTCATGAATGCATGAACTAACTTTTCTGCATCTGAAACAGATAGCATGTTACGTAGCTTAGCAATGTTTCTAAGGTGGAAAAAGGCTGTTCTTGTAACATATGAGATATGATTTTCGAAAGTCAAGTTGCGGTCTAGTATAACACCCAGGTCTTTTACTGTAGTGGATAAAGTAACAGGACATCCTTCTAAATTAAAGTTGTATTGTAAGGGATTTTGTGGGTAGTTTTTTGGACCAATAAGTAATACCTCCGTTTTATCTGAATTTAATAGCAGGAAATTACACGTCATCCAGCATTTTATATCTTTTAGACACTCTGTCAAGTTAGATAAGTTAGTGTTTTCATCTGGTCGTGATGAGATATATAATTGAGTGTCATCAGCATAACAGTGAAAACTAATTCCATGTTTTCTTATAATATTACCAAGTGGCATTATATATATTGAGAATAGCAGAGGGCCTAGGACAGATCCTTGCGGCACTCCATAGTCTACTGATGTTATCTTTGATTTTTCCCCATTTAAACAGACGAAATGGTAACGGTCTGATAAGTACGATCTAAACCAGCTTAATGCCTGTCCTTGAACACCAGTGTAGTTTTGTAGTCGATCTAAGAGTATTTTATGATCTATAGTGTCGAACGCGGCGCTAAGATCAAGTAGAACTAGTATTGAGATACAGCCTTGGTCAGAGGCTAAGAGTAAATCATTTGTAATTTTAACTAGCGCAGTTTCTGTGCTATGATGCGGTCTGAATCCCGACTGAAATTTTTCGTAGATATCATTTTTTTGCAAGAAAGAGTACAATTGAGCGGACACAATTTTTTCTAGTATTTTAGACATAAATGGAAGATTTGAGATGGGTCTGTAATTTGCTAGGTTATTTGGATCTAATTGCGGTTTCTTAATGAGAGGTTTTATTACTGCCAGCTTGAATATTTTTGGAACGTGACCTAAAAATAAAGACGAGTTAATAATATTGAGAAGAGGCTCTTCCACTACAGGTAACACTTCTTTAAGTAGTTTAGTGGGTATTGGATCTAATAAACATGTTGTTGGTTTAGATGCAATGATTAGTTTATTTAGTTCTTCCTGTCCTATAGTTGTAAAGCGGTGTAGTTGTTCTAGGGGGGCCATAATTGAGGCCGAGTCATAAGACACCATAGAGGATTGTACATTTACAATTGTGTTTCGGATGCTTTCTATTTTCTCATTGAAGTAATTCATAAAATCATTACTACTATATTGTAACGGAATATTTTGCTCTGGAGATGTCTGATTATTTGTTAGTCTAGCCACGGTGTTAAATAAAAACCTTGGATTATTTTGGTTATTTTCAATTAATTTGCGGATATGCTCAGCCCTGGCTGATTTTAGAGCCCTTTTATAACGTGACATACTGTCTTTCCACGCGATTCTGAAGACCTCTAAATTAGTTCGTTTCCATTTACGCTCTAAGTTACGAGTTTCTCTCTTGATAGCATGCGTAGCACTGTTGTACCATGGTGTTTTAGTTTTCTCTCTAACCTTTTTTAATCTAATTGGTGCAACAATATCTAGTGTACTAGAGAAAATGTTGCTCATACTGCTAGTCATTTCCTCTAGTTCATCTGTTTGTTTGGGTTTACTGAGCAGCTGAGATAGATCAGGTAAGCTATTTGAGAATCTATCTATAGTGGTTGGAAGGATTGTTCTGCCTGGTCTATAACGTGGTGCAACATGACAAATTTCAGCAGTGCGTATTATGCAAGTTACCATGTAATGATCAGTGAGATCGTCACTTTGCGGTATAATATCTATATCGGTTGGATCGGTTCCATATGAAATAATTAAATCTAGTGTATGATTTAGCCGATGAGTGGGACCACTGACGTTTTGCTTCACCCCAAAAGAGTTTAATAGATCTCTAAACGCAGCCCCTAACGCATCATTTGTATTATCTACGTGTATGTTAAAGTCGCCAATAATTATTGCTTTATCGACATTGACCAATAGGTCTGAGAGAAAGTCTGCAAAATCTTTTAGGAAATCAGCATATGGCCCTGGGGGTCTATATACGGTAGCCAATGCTAGAGACAGTAAGGATTTCTTTCTTACATCTAAGAGCGTAACATTTAGCACAAGTACTTCAAACGAATTAAACCTATGACAAGTTTTCTGAGTAACATTAAGAATATCTCTAAAGATTGTTGCAACACCGCCGCCACGACCGATCAGACGGGGCTCATGCTTATAACAGTATCCTGGTGGAGTAGACTCATTTAGACCGAAATAATCATTTGGTTTAAGCCAGGTTTCAGTAAGGCACAGAACATCGAAATTATTATCTGTGACCATTTCATTTACAATAACCGCCTTAGGTGTGAGCGATCTAATGTTTAGAAGACCTAGCTTTAGAAATTGTTTTTGTTCACTGATATTTAGATTTTCTGGTTTAATTACAATAATATTCTTGCTAGATCTTACAGTAGATTTGTTGTTTGGCTTCACTAAGCGAGGAATAGACACAGTTTCTATATAATGTTCTACATTGGTACTTATATCAATTAAGTTGGGACAGCAAAGACTATGATTTGGACTTTGACTTACTAGTCAGATGGTGTGTAGCGTCTTGGAGATGTTGTCCGACAGAACAGCCGCTCCGACTCTGCTGGGGTGCAGACCATCAGGACGGAAGAGCCTAGGTCGCTCCCAAAACAGATTCCAATTATTTACAAAGAGCAGTTTCTGTTCATTACACCATGACATTAACCATTCATTTAAAGCAAATAATCTACTGAACCTTTCTTGTCCAAGTCGGTAAGTGGGAAGCGGTCCAGACACGACGATCGTTGCTCTAGGCGATGTGCTGCGTACCGTCTCGATCAGGCTTCGGTAGTCCTTCTTCAGAACCTCCGTCTGCCGCAGCCTGATGTCATTCGTCCCCGCGTGCAGCACGACAGCTCCGACGCGCTCGTCACCGTTCAGGATCTCGGGAACCTGCGCAGCGACATCAAGAACACGAGCACCAGGAAAGCAGTGAGTGCGCACCTTACCTTTACCCGAGGTAGCACGGACATGGCGGACCATGGAAGTGCCGATGATCACGGCGTCGTCGCGTTCCGACTCGCGAAGAGGGGAGAAGCGGTTCCGGGTGGAGATCTCGAAGACCGGGAGGGGCGGAGAGGTTCTTGCTCTGGTCCTGGCTCGTGTCGTGACCCAGGGTGCAGGAGTGATTGAAGGCAGAGATGATCGCGTCCTCCTGGGCAGAGAAACGCACGGAGTAGACGAAGTCGGAGTCAAAGTCACAAAGTTACTAACCACTGACTTGTGAGCATCGGCGCGTGATGTTTCAAGCGCTGATTGCCGATCTCGCAGCTCGACTTGCTTCTCCAGCAGAACACGAATCTGCTTCTCCACCGACTCCAGCTCCAGTCGTACCGAAATCAGCTCGAATGTGTCCTCACCTGCACTCAGAGGTAACGTTAGACACACATCCGATATGTTCGCCATTATAACAGATGAACAGTAAATTAGTAGTAATAGTAATCAGTAAAGCAATCCGATTGTTTTTTTTTTTCTTCTTTATAAGGAATAGTATCGAGGATAAGTTCACATGATATAAAAATAGAAAGTGCCTGTTTACAATTGAGTGGTAAAGAAGAAAATCAAGGATTAATGAATCAATTCGAGGGAGCTCCAAACACAAACACAGACCGCACGCGCATGTGCTTATGCCCCGTTGATGCAGGCTCTAAGCACAATCAACGTGTGTCTGTACTTTCAGAGAAGCTTTCAGAGAAACGGGTGTAAAAGATGAGACGACGCTCGAATAGGCACGAGGCCACGCGTGAAATGCTAGCGGGCTAAAGGCTAGTAGCCGAGATTCGGAAAGTTGGATCTAAGTAGCGATATCAAAGCAATCCGATTGTTTTTTACAAGGAATATTATCGAGGATAAGTTCACACGATATAAAAATAGAAAGTGCCTGTTTATAATTGAGTGGTAAAGAAGAAAATCAAGGATTAATGAATCAATTCGACGGAGCTCCAAACATAAACACAGACCGCACGCGCATGCGAATGTATGGGAATGTTGCTTTTGAAAGTTCTTTAAATATTCTGAAACAAGAAGTAACATTTAAAAAAAAATGTAGGCAAACGCTCACCTAAAACATTTTAGAAAAAAAACTTCCATGAACAAGGTATAAATGTTTTTGTGCTGACGTTTGGAGAACTTTGTTGAAGATCAGAAAACTTTGAAGGAACGTTCTATTAACGTTACCGTTAACTTTGAGAAAATCCTGCCAGAAAGTTAGCTAAAGTTCTGAGAACATTAAAACTACTACATGTAGTTTCCAAGAAAACTTGTTGCAAACATCATGCATTTAGTAAAACACTATCCACAGTACAGTAACTCAGTGTTACAGACAATAAATTCACACAATAAACAGACGGAATGTACAAACAATAGACAAAGTCATAAAATGGCTAGTCCAACATCCTGTAACACTGACATTTGTGTGAATTGTTGTTATAGTGATTGTCACAGTTTTAAAATGGCTATAGTGAGGTGGAATATTAAGGTGTCTAGAGCAATAAATGTGATGCAATGTATGTGCAATATATGGAGAGGGGGGTCCATATGAATCCTGTCGCTGTGTCGTGTGGGAAAGCTGACAAACATTGTTGTTGATTATTCTGAAAAAACTTAAAAGGAAGACAAAATTGCAAATAATCTATGACTTTTAAGGGTTAGTTTAAAGGGTTAGTTTAGAGCTTTGCAACGTCATTGCCACTTTTTAAGGCCCAGCAAGGTAGTAAAGACATCGATGTCCATGTGTCCATTTGAGTACAAGGGTTCAATCAATTTTATTCTTCATAAAATTAAAAAAAATATATCTTAATTTGTGTTCAGAAGATGAACCAAGGTCTTACGGGGGTTGGAACGACATGTTGAGTAATTACTCTAATGACAGAATTTTTGGGTGAACTAACCCTTCAGTAAGAGATATTCATTATTGATATCTTTGAGCAGTGCATTAAAATGATACATATGTCAATGCATCACATTGCATAATAGCACAGAACAAAAACAGCTACAGTACCTCACACAGCATTGTGTCTAGTCTTGGATCTAATCCATTCTGGGACGCTTTACTCTTTCCATCCTGAAAGTGAGAAGGCCTGTGATGGCCTCCCCAGCGAGGATGGGTAGAGATTACCTTGCCTGCCCCCGGACCTGTTTAATTAGACAAGATCTCTCCCAGAGCATACAGCCGTTTGCAGGTTTTACTAATGAAGGCAAAATATCAGACTGAGAAAAGTCGACTCGTAGCTTTTGCCTTGTTACGCTTAACACCCTCACCAATGTGTCTAACTCAACTTTGTACTGTTGAAAACTGCATATTTATGATCTGAGGAAACCTCTGAGGTTGAGTCTTTTGGTAACACTTTATTTCAATAGTCCACTTTAGACATTCTACTAACTGTAAGTAACTTTGCAGCTACATGTCAACTAACTGTCATTAGAGTATAAGTAGACTGTCTGCTTAATATCTGCTAACACTTTATTTTGTTGGTCCCACAACAGACATTCTACTGACTATAATTAACTTGGCAACTACAAGTCAACTTATTCTCCTAACCCGAACACCTACCTATAAAAAATACTGGGTTGGTTTAACCCAATTTTGGGTCAGATATGGACAAAACCAAACAATGGGTTAAAAACGTAATTTAAAAGTGTAACCCAAAAACTGGGTTTGTCCATATTTGACCCAAAGTTGGGTTGAAACAACCAAGCATTTTTTTAGAGTGTAACAGTATGCTGTCTACTACAGTCTACTAATACTCTAATGAGAGTTAGTTGACATGTAGTTGAAAAGTTACTTATAGTTAGTAGGACGTCTAAAGTGGACTATCGAAATTGTGTGTGTGTGTGTGTGTGTGTGTGTGTGTGTGTGTGTGTGTGTGTGTGTGTGTGTGTGTGTGTGTGTGTGTGTGTGTGTGTGTGTGTGTGTGTGTGTGTGTGTGTGTGTGTGTGTGTGTGTGTGTGTGTGTGTGTGTCTGTGCGTGTACAAAAATAAATGTGTGTGTATATATATATATATATATATATAGCAGAATAGTAACAGAAGCCTGAGGGAGAGGGGGTCTAACCTTTTAACAGAGCCCACTGCTGCCTCCACTCTCTTTGCTCTAAGAGCCCCTGGAGCTAAATTCATTGTCCTGTAGCTTTAGACATTCCCACACACATAGTGCATAGTACCCATAAACAGAAAAAGGATTTTATATGTTTGTACATACAAAAATACATGCAAATGTAAATACACATATAAAAGACACAGGCAAACATTTGCAACCCAAAAAACATTTAGGACACACTCAATCTTCCAATCTCTGTTTATCTTATAATGGGTCGAGGGCTCTCTGTCTTGTTCCATTTTGTTAAGTATCATACATAAATGAGCCTCAGTGGCCTGGAATTAAAGTAGCTATGTACGGCACATCATCCTCTCAGCTCCGGGCCACTGTGTGCTAAGTTCTGATTGGTCAGATTCAGAGAGCGCTGCAGCCCATGGTTTTAATACTCGTTTGCCCACCATTTGCACACACACAGTCTTAGAGAACAAGTCTACCATGAGCACTTGTGCATTGCCTCAGGTCAAAATAAGGATATGCATACTTTTACTTTTGATGATTTTTAGCTGATATTTGATCTAACATGCTACAGTTTGGTAAAGATGCGTAGTAGGCTATATGTTGGAATCCCAAATGCAATATAGCACAAAACATTTAGATGCTTTGTGGAATGTGGAGAATATGGCAAGAAATGTGTTAAATGTGTTATATATATTTATCCATTTACACATAGCTTATTGGTGGGGGAGGGGGGACTGACTGTAATCAATTATTAATTTCTGGACTTTATGGTGTGAAATTAAGCTGTTCTTTTCTATAGAGAGAATCTTTAATTAAAAAGGAACCTTTATTTGTATATTTTACTTCAATTGGCAGCTTTTGAGCTCTTAGGTCTGCCAATTTGAAGCTCAGTGGCTCGTAGATCCAGGCTTAAGACTAGAGGAGATGGAGCATTTTCCATAGCTACTCCAACAGTCTGCCTACTGAAATTAGAACTGCGCCCGCTCTGTCCATTTTCAAATCTAGGTTAAAAACTTTTTTTATTTGATTTGTGTCCTGTTGATGCAGTGTACTGTTTTTTTATGTTCTATAGTTTTTATCCATGTCTTTGTTGTTGTTTTTATTCTGTTATTGATTTTTACTCTGTATAGCACATTGGTCAACGGTAGTTGTGTTTAATTGTGCTTTATAAATAAATCCAATGAAACTGAAATAGAATTTGTGCAAAAACATATGCCAATCATTTGCCAGTCCAAGAGTGGCAAACTTCATGCCAAGCACACATAGTAAAAGTGCTTTTTGTTTTTATGTGGAAATCATATAATTCAATGATTTTTCTATGTTACAAGTTGCAACCGTATGTAAACAGCTTCAAAGTAAAATGAGAATTCCTGATTTTCCTCAATCAATATCATTTTTTTTTTTGTTTCTAATACTTGCTTTGAGAAGATATTTGGGTTGTAGATCTCTTTGCCTTAGGGCTGGGCCGTCTCTTACATAGGGGTTAACACAATGGAATGGTAAAGAGTGTTATACTACTTCCTTTCAGGTAATTTAGTTCACACAAAGGGCAAATGACACTCTCAGGTTATAATTTACTTCAAATACAAGCTCAAAATGAAGTATTAGGCAGGTTCAAAGGATGTGGAAGAGGGAGAAAAATATATAATATTTATAGTCTAATAGGTGCTTTGTGTTACTATGAGGAGTTTATGCTGACCCATACCTCTGGTTGGCCCTGCAGTATTTTTCTTAGAAATGTCAGACTCATCTCTCTGTGTGTGTGTGTGTGGTGTGTGTGTGTGTGTTGTGTGTGTGTGTGTGTGTGTGTGTGTGTGTGGTGTGTGTGTGTGTGTGTGTGTGTGTGTGGTGTGTGTGTGTGTGTGTGTGTTGTGTGTGTGTGTGTGTGTGTGTGTGTGTGTGTGTGTGTTGTATACACAAACAAACAATGTTCTTTTAGAAGTAATTCTTACTTTTATTTAGCAAGTACTCATTAAATTGATCAAAAGTGAGAGTAAAGACTTTACATTGTTACAAAAAAAATCTACTTCAAATAAATGCTGTTTTTTATATAATTCTACTTTTTTTATTGTTCAACAGTCAAAACTTCAGAGTAGGCTATCACCACATAAATTACATTTTGATGGATAAACTTTCTATCCATCAAAGAATCCTGAAAAACATGTATCACAATAATTCTTTATGTAATATAATACCATAATTCATTAATTCATTCAAATAAATCTAATGCACTTCTTTATCTCTGTGTCTGATTCAAAGCGGGCAGAATGCTAGATCTAACAAGCTGTAAATGACAAAAGTAACTTTCATTTTTATCCTTCAGTCAAATATTGCACTGCAAACATTAATTAGTTTAATGCATTAATTATCCCTTATAATTCATTGTATAAGTGCTACTCCATGCTCTCACTCATTTAAACATCTGGTTAACAACAGAGTTTAAGTCCTGACCTCATGAATAATTAGTAAGACCAGCAGGTCCAGCGAGAACCTTTGTTTCTTTTATTGCCATTAAATATTAATAAACGAATTGTATAGGCTACTTTTGAGGGAAGTAGTATAGACTACATAGCGTTAAAAGAAAAGGGATGTGGAGCAGAGTGTACAAAATTAAACCAATGGATTGTTTGACCATCAAGACCCCATTGTTTTAATCTAAAAAACAGATGCCATTCGCTATTTGTCCCGACATGTTCTGAGCAGAAACCCTTCCCCCACATCCTACAGTACCACCATCCTAAAAAGAACAGCACAGAGAGCAGCGAGCACAGACACACACTGAAGTCAGAGAGCACCTGTGTATGCGGGTTAGTGGCAGGTTTCCCTCTCTCTGCCAAGGTACTTGCCCTTACTATTTGCAGCAAAGCATCACTGTTCTTGTGTATTTCAGTTTCATTCAAATCCTACAGAGGTAGTGAAAGACAGATTTCAGAAACTACCCAAGCTAACAAAAACATATCATTCATGTGGTTCAGATAACATATTTTAAGTTTCTGTTGATTTAAACCAATCTCTTTCCTTGTATTAACTCAAATATTTAAGGCAACCAGGTTACTTACTTTGAGTTAAACCACCAATAATACTAGAGAAGTATATTATAATCAGCATTTCTCTGCCATCTTGGATTTATTTTTTAACTGAGCTTGTTGCATTATGGGATTAGGTTCACTGGGTTTTGAGACAGAAACAATAGACCTATAATTTTGTTTTTCTGTTATAAACAATTAAAATCAGTTAAAATACATGCATATATATTTACATATTTAAGTATGCAGGCGAATAGAAGAGCACAACAAAGATCATAGAGTCTACATGTTTTGCCTTCTAGCCTTCTCAGTGCTCTACTTTTCCCTTAGAGTTGGTCTACTTCTGAGTTTGACAGTACTTTTAATGTTTAATGCACTTTGATTTTCACTGCAGACACATCAAGGCTATGAGGCCTGTCTGAGAACTGTTCATCGTGATGGAAAAGAAAAGTGCATCCTCTTAAAACAAAGCCTCAGAAATAAAGGTTGAACTGAGAACAGTCAAACTAGTAAATGCCAGAAAAGTATGTTAGCCTTCGCCATATGGACCAGAAACAGTCACCATTTTGATCAGATTGATAGAGTGAGGCGTTTTCTTTAAAAATTGTGCTTAGACTTACTGTAACATAATTGTCAGGTATAATCCAATTCAGCCTTATCTACAAAACTGTTTTTATGATGTTTTATTAACAAAGTGTTGGAGGAGCATGTTCAGATATATTTAACCTATAACCTAATATAGGTTATTTCACCTTCGTTCATCTTCGGAACACAAATTAACATATTTCTTATGAAATCTGAGAGCTTTCTGTCCCTCCATTGTCATTGCAAATTTCAAGGCCCACAAAGGTGGTAAAGACATAGTTAAAATAATGCATGTTACTACAGTGGTTCAACCTTAATGTTATGAAGCGATGAGAATACTTAAAAATAATAATTTTCTCTTCCATGTCATTCTCCTACGCTTTTGACGTAGTGTAATCATTGCAGCGTTTTACATAACATTTCATAACATTAAGGTTGAACCACTGTAGTCACATGGACTATTTTAACTATGTCTTTACCACCTTTCTGGGCCTTGAAAGTTGCAATGACAATGGAGGGACAGAAAGCTCTCAGATTTCATCAATAATATCTTAATTTATGTTCTGAAGATGAACAAATATCTTACGGGTTTGGAACGACATTATGGTTGGAATTTTGATCACAGTCAGTTAATCAACTCAATTAGCGAGATAAGATATTAAACACAGCAGACTTACCTCTGTTCCATGACAGTTTTCCAGCATCCCTCCACCACCCCATCTCCTCACCTCTATCTATTCCTATCCCAACCTGGAATTGGGAGAGTACTCTGGGTTCGGGCCAAATTCAGAGCTCGGAGCCCTCCCCTCGGACAGCATGCCAAACACGCATAACCTTTACTCTTTTTAATTATATGTAAGTCTGAACTTGTGAAATACACTGTTTTATCAAAAGGCTCTTATCCTGGGCTATTCTGCACAGTGAGAAATTATCATACAGTTTCCCAAAAAAAATTCCAGTCAAGGTTCATTCCTTAGCCTGAATGCTTTTAGTCTTGGTGAAAGAAATGTGTCTCATGATAAAATATAAATGGACGGAACCATTTTTCAGTTGGGGATTTTGACCATAACTCTATAAGGCTGTTTGTGTAAGTTTTGGGTTGCTCTCTGAAGCAATCGCAGCTGTAGTTCAATTTTACATTTTAGGTCATGTCCCACTTTTAACAGGGTAACTGAGATGAAAAGTGACAGCCTAAACCAAGGCTTGACCAGTTATCCCCTGCTAGTAGTAGATGCTGTAGCTACACCATTATGGGTGCAACAAAAAAAATCTTTCTTCATTGATGGTCCACAATATTCAACAAATAGCACCCAAAATCACAATAACATGTTTTTCAACATGTTGCCTACCTTGGAGTACCACCATGTAAATTAATATGGTAATCATTTAGTGCCTACAGCAGAGCCATCAACGTATTTTTTAATTTTTATTTCTGTTTATGGTTATGCCAGTTTATGATTGCATAGCATGCACTTTGCATATCCTACTAATTTTGGTGCCAAATGGGGACTTTTCTCATAAAGTTTGGGTTTTTTAAATCAGAAAGGTATTTCACAATAGTTGCTGTAGATCTGCCCTTTTTGCACAGAGAACAACTTTTATCATTACTTCAAGTTGTGTGAGAGTAAATATCATTAAATTATACTTTTAACTCTGGATTGCAAAACAGCATGATCTTTACTATGAACTCCATGATAAGATATCTTATTATTTGACACAGAGGGTAAGCTTCTGGCAGGGGCTTGCTTGGGTTCTTCTTTCCTGTATTTACGTTCAGACTAAATCAAGTTCTCTGCCTGCGAGCTGCCAGTAATTTCGGCATACCTTTGATCACACAGCTATGATGATGAAACAAGCAGAATTAATACGTGTGAACTGGATGAGGATGAGCTATGCTTCACTCATTTTTTCCCTTTCTCCTCATAGATACACTCAAAAAAGTGCTCATGGGCATTCATTGGATGACCATAAATAACTCTTTTTAGATCAATTAAAATAATATACATTTATAAGCAGATGTATTTTTGTTTTTTTGAAGAAATGTAAATTACTTAGGTTGTACATGTAAGGAGAGTGAATTTACTTGGATTAATGACTGAAATTTAAGTTTGTGGCCTGACCCCGCCTACTGCGCATGTCACTGAGATTTGTGGACTGCGTGCAAGGAACTTTTTTGCCGCCATTCGAGAACTTTCGACGGATAGCCTACTGCTAAAAGTTGGTGAGTAAGCTATTTATGACATTTATAACAATAACAATGTAATTTCTTACCCAGTCACAGTTAAAATAAGTATGTTTCCCCCTCTTTATGTGCACTATGTTGGCGAAGCTGTATTCTATGCTGAAAGAAAAGTTTCTGTTGACAGTGAAATCATTAGTTAATTACCATTAAGTTAGCTTTAAGTTTGTGAGATGGAACAATTGTCTGCAATTCTGAGGTGTTTTGTGTAAACTATAAGAACCTATTTTCTGGTGATACAGTAAGGAAGAGAAAAGATCGCACTTTTCAACGGTCGTGATATGACGTCACATTCTGCGGCATCTTTTTAAAAAAGCATACATTCATGTAACAAATAATAATATATCTAAATGTAAAAATATACAATCTACTCTAGTGATGGGTCGTTCAGTTTGAACGAATGTGAAAGTTTAGAATTTGGACGTGTTTTGTCTTGCCACATTCAAACAATTTTAACCGCGGAACCTGAGCCGAAAATCGGGCCTAGCGCGTTATCTGTGTGACCACAGCCGCGCACACGCAGAGCATAATGCCGCGTTCCAGGCAACCTGTAACCCGTGTTTTTTCAACTCGTAACTGGGAGTACATCGGCCTAGTACGAATTCACGGGTGGGAAGTCACGGGTTTGACTGCTGTTGCAGTGCACTTTCACGGGTATAGGTTGGAAAAACACGGGTTACAGGTTGCCTGGAATGATGTAACTTACTCCCAGTTACGAGTTGGAAAAACACGGGTTACAGGTTGCCTGGAACGCGGCATAAGTTACATGTCAACCCTCCCGTTTTTTCCGGGATTCTCCCGTATTATATTTTCCGTTTTATTAATCTTAATATAAAAAAAGAAAAAAAAAATCCACTGGGCGCAAAACCAGTTAAGCGGAAATCCCGCCCTGTAGCTAATTTCATTGGCTGCTAGGGTTACAATGACGGGTAGGTTAAGGCAGGGGTTAAGGGGGATCGTTGTTTGGTTTAGGGAGCTTGACTGACAGGTGATCTGACCAATCATACGTCGCCATCCGCCATTTTGTCAGATAAAGCAGTCAGGAGAGGGAGGATTTGAACTTGAAAAACGGAGTGTAGCTACTGACGCCTTTCCGCTATTCCGCGGTTAAAACAACATTCCTTCTTATGTTCATTCATGTTTATTTGATGCTATAAATGAACTAAAAGGAAGAGATGATCGGCTCACGAGCAGCTTTAACTGATGCTCTACCGCGATCTGTCACGACACATTAAAGAGCAACAAAACTGTATTTATTGATTAAATCTATTTTAAAAAATGACCAAATTTGACAGGTGAGACTTCGTTTAATATGTTTAATATCAAAAGTAACCGTTAACCGAAAAGTATCCTGTCTGTCAGCGTGTTGTCAGTCTCCTCTGCTCCGCGATGTATTTTTCACTGCGTGAGAACATGGTGTGTGTGTGTGTGTGTGTGTGAGAGCGGCGTCACTTTATACCATACAGAGGTAAATATGGTGTATTAGATATATTCTGTCTCTCTGTCTTGAACTGTCTTTTTATGCCTTTACAGATAAATGCCGAATTCATCAGGATCACTACAGTTCCACTTCAGTCAACATTCTTTGCGCATCTCGACCAGCATTCTGACAGGCTCATCAAAGTCTTCCGCAGTGCCAAAGGAGTTGTTCAAAGAAAGATGCACAACATTTTGGCTGTGTTGGATGAGGTAGATAACACGCCACTTGACTTGAAAATGGCGTGTATGTTTACGCAAAAGTCATGATGTCATGTTGCCAAGTATATGCTCTAGAGCAGAAAGTAAATAGTTTTTTTTTCTTTTTTATAGTGCAGCAGCATTGACGTGAAGAGAGAAGTGGTGGTTAAAGGCCTGTGTGAATACCTCAAGGAGGACTATAGAGACTTTATCAAGGAGTGCTCGGTAAGATATGTGTATATTTTGTTTCTGTTTGGACAGTGGGTGGTAGGATGTACATCAGTGGTTTTCAAACTTTATTTAAGAGTGACCCTCTTTTCTTGATAACAGATATTGAGTATTGTCAGATATTTCAGTATCGATATGTATCAAAATATACATATTTTGTAGGGCTGTAATCAACCAAAGAAAATCTTGTTCGACTGAAGTCCTGAAATTTTCAACTAAAAATTACGTTAGGAAAAAAAAAGTTAAATTAATTAGACTTTAACATAGTAGGATGCCCTGTTACTTTATCCACTACAGTAAAATGCGGTTCAGCATCGGTTAATTTTTTTGTTTAATCCGCCCTACTCATTTAATTAAATGTATATCAGTTCATGGTTTGTGTGTGTATAAGAGAGAAAGAAAAAAATGCCAGTATTGCATTGAGACTTGAGATTAAATAAACTGCTTGTATTGTAGATCTTGTAGTAGGCCTATTAATTTTCACATGCAGTTACACATTGTCGGTTAAAAACAAGAAAGTGGCTGGTAAAAACATTGAGTGGCTGGTAGATTTTGAAATCCACCAGCCACAGTGGCCGGTGGACAAAAAAGTTAATTTCCATCCCTGCTCTGCTTCCATCGCATGCACAATCATTTCTGCTGATCTGGCTGCATAATACAACACATATTTTGATCACTACGTGATCTGCACAAAGAAAAAAAAGTTGTATGATTGAATGTATCTGGGTCAGGTGACAGGTCATTTATTTTGCATTAAGTTGATGTATTTCAGTGCATTTCTATTCAAAGTTGTTGTTCTTCTTCTTATTAGCCTATTTGTTATTATAACTAAAATTGAAATAACTTTAAAAAAAATTCTTGTGACCCAGGGTTTGAAAACCTGTGATGCACATGACAGGGAGTCAGCTGCCTTCACAAAGTGTTATGTTTGGTATTGCAATACCTATTGTGAACTTCTTAAATCTTGCCCATGCAAGTTTAGTGGGATGTTTTGTTGTTTTAACCATACAATGTTTGTGTTTCTCCAACTTCAAGGACTGTGACCAGGCAGATAAATCAAAAGAGGAGATGGTCCTTGGGATCTGTGTGGGTCCAGAACAACCACCAAAAGTTTCAATTGTAATTGAGGGAGTAGAGGTACTCGAAGAAATACAGACTGTGCCGTGTGCCATCACTTTGCTTATGGGCATAATTTATGCTCTGGATTTGAGGTACCCATCCAACCTGCAGCATACCTTCGAAGTCTTTCAAAAATTGTTTCTAAATCTGGATGGACAAAGGCTGTCAGACAGAGTCCAAAAGCTAAAGCTGAAAATGTTTGAGTAGATCAGTTTTTTTTAAGGTTTTTTTTTTTTTACATGTGTGTTGTCTGCATTTTTGTATTCAAATAAATTGTAAATGCGAACTAAGTGATTACCTGACAGAGTAGATTGATCAGTGTTTATTCTGCAGACCAGTTTAATGGATATAATGATAAAATGGTCATAAAAATATCCTTTGTTCACCTAATCTTAACAGCAAACTGAACCTCTCTCTCTCTCTCTCTCTCTTCTCTCTCTCTCTCTCTCTCTCTCTCTCTCTCTCTCTCTCTCTCTCTCTCTCTCTCTCTCTCTCTCTTTTTTAAAATAAATTGTAAATGCAAACTAAGTGATTACTTGACAGAGTAGATTGATCAGTGTTTATTCTGCAGACCAGTTTTTATTTTGAGATAACATGACTAACGGAGCTCTGCTAGCACTACTGTTTAATAGTGTCGTGTACAATTGTTTTAAGCCATTGTGCAGTTTTTAAATTCATGAAATTAATAAACAAAGGCTATTTGATTTGTTTGTGAGTGTGCTTACTGTAATGGCATGTTTTTGAAGGTATGGTAATGTATGCAACAATATGAAATACATGTATGCAAGCAATTCTAAGATCAGCACAATATTGTAATTTTTGTATATTTTACTCAAGAAAAACTGCACTAGATTATGACATTCTTTTAGACCTACTAGAAAAACACATTGGTCATTGGTTAAATTTTACTCTGGAAAAATTACATTACTTAAATTTAATAAAGTAAGTTTGAATTTCAAGGAAAATTACATTAGGTCAATGTAATACAGTTCAGTTTGATTTTATGAAAATTACATTAGGTCAATGTAATACAGTTCAGTTTGATTTTATGAAAATTACATTAGGTCAATGTAATATAGTTCAGTTTGATTTTAAGGAAAATTACATTAGGTCAATGTAATACAGTTCAGTTTGATTTTAAGAAAATTACATTAGGTCAATGTAATACAGTTCAGTTTGATCTTAAGAAAATTACATTAGGTCAATGTAATACAGTTCAGTTTGATTTTAAGAAAATTACATTAGGTCAATGTAATACAGTTCAGTTTGATTTTAAGGAAAATTACATTAGGTCAATGTAATTGTGAGCATTCAGATCGAGATAGTTTGATTACATCCAACAGACATGATTACATACAGCTTTATTAATGTAATAATGTTATGTGGAAATTTGCCACATGATTAATATACATTCAACTGATGAGGTATTTTTTTGAGTGTATACAGCTAGAGAGAGACAGATTTATGTTGATATGTCCTTATATTAGCTCTTTATATATTAGTCAGATTACTCCGGAATGTCTGACGTCATTCTCAATAAATTTATTTTTATGGCATGTAGCGATTCTGAAGAATTTGGGGAATTTTTCAGACCTCAAAAGGACACCTTGGGAAATCATTAACCACCTCTCTCAATTCACTGGATGTATGGATGGGTTAAACTGCAGTTTGACTTTAGTTGGCGATCTGCCCAGACAGAGCACAGCTATGCTCCGCAAACAGTGAGAGACGTGTCTGTCATAATTTCTGAATCCTGTCTACTACTTCCACACTTAAAGATCTATCAAATCCACAGAGGCTTCCAGATCTACAGAATAGCTTTCTGAAGAGGAGCTGGAGCTAATGTTGTAATTAAAAAAAGGTCAAAAACTGTCTAATAATAGTAATAGTTTGTCACATGAAGAAGTTGTCACAAGGGTTGTATATAACGGTGGTCAATTAATGCTGAATAGCTTCTTTTTCTTTTAGTCAAGAATTTAGATTTTGAGCCCACACAAAAATTGAAATGAAGTCACACTCTGCGTCTTTTTTATAAACATGAATTTAACAAATAGTATAGTAGAATAAATTCAAATAGTAATACGTCAAATGTAAAAATAAATCTACTCTGTTGCAAAAATATGCATTCTTTTAATTCAGCCCAGAGGTCATGCCATGACTTATTTATCTTCTACTGAGCTCGTCTTCACCTGATGCGAATTCGCAAGTCATAGTTCACCAAACTTGAACTATGGAAAGCAGCGAAATGCGAAACTTTTGCATGAGCTTGCGTTTCTGGTCTGACACATTCGCATAGTATGAATAGCAAGTCAATGGAACTAAATGTGTACTGTCACCATCCCCTTTAGAAAAGTGTATATTTATGTATAACTAATCCAGCTTATTCTGACGACCTTACAGCGTTTTGAATTATGGGCGGCACTTCCGGTTTGGGGAACTTCCATTCAAAAAGGCTTGAAACTAATCATTTCATATCATTCGATTGCCCTACAAATGAAGCTGATCAGTTTGACTGGATGAGCTGTCTATTTTCCTTCATGATTTTTTTCAGACATCATGAAATAACGTAACACTTGGTGTTTTACCGTGACATGTTATAACAATAATATACATTAGCCTACTACAGTGATATTTAAGCAAAGACTCGCGCTTTTGGGGTTATTGGTCTGTTGAAGTACCTTGTTGATGCTTTTACACTTTTAAATTTCTATTAATGTTCGATAGTTGAAGGGTGAGTAGATTAATGTTATCTCGTTGTCACACTTTGCGTTCATAGAGCGAGTCTTTCACTGATTGTTTACAGCTTAACGGAAGTCACACCCATAATTTGCGCAAAGCGTCATGGGGCGTAGGAATAGGTGGATAAGCTGTGCAATTTGGAATTTACTAGTTTGTCTGAACAATGGAAGACCGAGGGGCGAGCAGAAGGGCCAGTATTTGTTAAACCTGTTAGCTGACAGTTATTTTTGCAATTCCATTTCAGCACGCTAGTGGCATACAAAAATCTCATTGACTGAAGGAAATGCTCTTCTGTGTCAGAGGAACAGAAGGAGAAGTGTTTGTTTGGCTGCTCATGCTGCAAGAGATGGGTCGGGCTCACAGAGAGAGAGAGAGAGTGAGGGAAAACAGAGAGGAAAAACTTGGCTGATTGAGTCACAACAGAGGGAATAGCCGTAATTAAGACAGACAGACAGAGGGAGAGAAATGAGAGAGGGCTGTGATGATGACAGTGTATCAAAGCTGCAACTATAAACAGGGCTGTTGTATTTGAGTCATCTTTAATCTACTCTAGGAATGGATTAATCACTCTGATGCAGTAATGCTTAAAGGTTACATTGTATGTATGGACATATTTGCTCTGTCAACTTTTTTTTATTGCTGGTTTAAAGTAAATTGTATAAATATTATATAAATTAAGTTAAAGTATTTTTTATAAATAATATTTTGATTATTATAATGACTTCTAATTAAAGAGTCCAGGCAATATGCAGAATAAACAAATAAAACAAGTACTATGAATTATGGACAATTGACTTCTTACATATAAATTAATAGTTGTTGTGTGATTGTTTCTTTTTGAATGACACTTTTTAATGCTGTAGTAAATTATTATATTAAAAACCGAGATGACCGCTGTATCTACAATTAAATATTCATATTTGAATTGGGATTTACCGTCCACTGAAAAACAATTTTTCATTGGGGCTGGGCAAGCTTTCGTTTGCTATTTTTATCCCTTAACAAAAAACACATGCCACTTTGAGAATAGAGAGTGAGCCAGAAAAACAACTCTGCCTTATGTAATAGTTCTGAGCAGAGTTTTGTTTTCTGTGTGACTTTAATAGCCTTAGGGAATAAATCTCTGCAAGTTTTGACCATGTCCAAAAAACCCATTGCACTGTACACAGTACGGCACTGCATTATAGGGTGTGACTAAAAACATGGTACCAAAATACGGCATCTGTTCTGGATCTGCCAAGAACTTTCATGCTGACCTGTGGCATTGTAATAGTTTTTTACCACAGACTTTTTAAACACGAATGAAATGGCTGTTTATTTGATTTATAACAAATCCCTTGTGTCTTTTCTCCTCGCTGCTCAGGTTTCAGGAGAAAAATCTGTATAGGTAAGTTGTTTGTCAAGTGTTGATGATAGAATTAGACAGTAGACCCCATCTGTAGTCCATAGGTGTACGTGTATGTGTGTGGTTTGTGTGTGTATGTGGTCTTAAAGGGATACTCACTTTTTTTGGAAATTGGCTCATTTTACAACTCCCCAAGAGTTAAACAGTTGAGTTTTACCGTTTTCGAATCCATTCAGCCGATTTTCTGATATTTAGAAGAATATCAGTAACCAGACAGTTTCTGGTCTCATTGACTTCCATAGTAGGAAAAAATATACTATGGGAGTGAATGAGACCAGAAACTGTCTGGTTACTGATATTCTTCTAAATATCAGAAAATCGGCTGAATAGATTCGAAAATGGTAAAACTCAACTGTTTATCTCTGGGGGAGTTGTAAAATGAGCCTATTTCCAAAAAAAGTGGAGTATCCTTTAAGACCACACCATTCTCTCAACAGATTGCCTTTGGTAAGCATCTTACAGTGCATTTTTTCCCCAGTCTGAAGGACAGCTGCCCATACTATTCCTGAAAGAGACACCCTGGAGGGTCACATGATGTTGAAATCATATCTGGACAGATATAGGGATATCAGCATGAACAGATTAGGAGCAGCTTAAGCAGAACAGACACAAAAAGCAAAGCGCAAAGCCGGGCTCATTAGTTCAGGAATTAACTACTATTACTCCATTACTGGGGCACAAATTAAAGCAATCTCCAGCCAGGATGTTGAAGTGTACAGTCCAAACACCCCTGCCCACGAGTCAGTATGGATTAAGTGTTTTTTTTTTTATGTCCTCAAACGTCCTCAGATTTATTCATCAAATGCTCCAAAAGGGTGGAAGTGAGATGTCAGAGAAAACCGGATATTGGTGCACCATGAATTTATAGTACATTTACACTATTGTTTAAAAGTTTGCTAACGAAATTAGTACTTTTATTCAGCAAGGATGATCAGAGTGACAATAAAGTCATTTGTAATGTTACAAAATGATTTCCAATAAATGCCGTTCTTTGGAACTTTCTATTTGTCAAGGGATCCTAAAAAAAGGATTTCCATATTGATAAAGAAATGTTTATTGAGCACCAAATTAGCATATTAGAATGATTTTTTATGTTCATGTGACACTGGAGACTGGAGTAATGGCTGTTTTTAAAAAAAAAAAAAAATCAGCTTTACCACCACAGGATAAATTACAATATATCAAAATAGATTTGATCTAATAAATACAGCCTTGGTGAGCTTAACATTTTTTTTTTATTCTTATCGACCCAAACCTTTTGAAAGTGATTATTGATCTCTTATCACAACAACATACTTTTTAAAAAATTTAAAGAGACCAGTAACAATCTATTCCTGTGAGTTGTGTATGTAATACAGGGATATTACTCTTGGAGCAACGGGGGTATACCTTGCTCGAGGACACAAGGGTGAAAATTTACAAGTCGCTCTATATGGGGTTTAGACCTACAGTCTTTCAGTTAGTGGCCCAAATGGACTTCATCTTGTGTGGATTTGGCATCATTGTGCGGTTGTTAAGAGACTCGTGTGGCCTTTTGTCACTGATCAGTGATTAGATGCGCAGTTTGTCTGATAATTCTTAAGAAAAGGATTTGGTCCGAGACATCTGGCCCTAGATCAGTCTGTATGAGTTTATTTTTGTGTGGTCTGCTGAGTGGGCTGATGTGTCGTGTGCTGACAGCAGTAGTGGCGTGCTGCGGGGCTGCAGGCTAGTGCAGCTGCTCTACTAGACAGTGTTAAAACACTCTCACGCTGCACCTTATAGACGAGGATGAAGATCCAAAAAAGAGATACTAAATGAAATATACCAATTACAAATTAGAGCATGAATACAGAAGCCTCATTTGTCTGATAGAACCAGATCTCTATGATCAAGTAATTGAAGGCGACTATTTTTACTCAGTTAAATAATTACAGATGTGCCAAACTGCAATTAACTTGCCTTGTAATTTCCACTGGGTTCCCCCCCACCCCCAGCCCCATTTCTTCACCAGTGTGTGCAAAAGTATATATTAGGGGTTAAACGGATCGTTGTTGATCTGTGATCCGTACGGACCAGGTCCCATGGTTCGGTGATTCGCGGATCAATTGTGTATCGTTACACTGGATCTGTGAGTGCATGGGGTCTTAAAGTGACAGCAGCCTATAAAAACCTGCTGTTGTCTGTCATGTTAATCAAACAACAAAACACAGTTTTCAAAAGATGAATCTATATTAAATGTATACATACATTATTTTACATTTAATTATTACATTTCTGTACGCGAAATGAACACTACAGATAGACCTTATTTTATTTGTAACTATATGTTGTATTTATCTATGCTTGTAATTGGTGAAGTTTGTTCGTTTTACTGTCTGTTCACTTGCCTTTAATAGTGTTTTAACTTTATTAGTTAGGCTAGTAGTTTCTGCTGTGGTATCGGAGTACTTAAAGTGAGCTTTAAGTAATCAATGAAAAGCAAAGTTAACCCCCCACCCCCCTTTTTTTCTTGCTGATCTGAACCATGAGATTTGTGATCCGTTGAACCACTATATGTGTGTATTCATGGGAATTTGTGTTGTATTTAGGACGCGTCCTTTTGCGTGAGGAGGGGCCAGAATTACTCTCCCTAGGCGTGAAGTGCAGATCAGCCATATGGTTTTAATAGATCAAGGCGAGTGATCCTGAAACTAACTAAGGTCATTATATTTCTCTATCTGTTGCACCATCTGTTGTTGCTTTTTCTCGTTTGTTTATCCTGAATCGGCGGATTTTAAAGCACAGTTTAACCGACAAGATAATTATTACTTGACAGCTATCCTGCACTACCAAATGTCACTCTTATACTGCATTAAAGTGACATTCAGGCATCAATCTAGTGCCGTGTTGATTTACCCAAGGCTAAACTGTTAGGGTTAAAGGTCTTCATTTATTCCCAATCATGTATTTTCTAACCTTTGTCAAAAAATAAAAACAAAAATAAAAGATGTTTGGTAGAATGTTCACATTACTCGTTTCCATACAAGCAAAGTGAATGGTGACCAAAGATAACAATAAAGGCATAATTAAAAGTACCATAACAGTATTTCATAACAGTATTTCATATGAATTGTGTTATGAAGCCATAGCTTTGTGTGAGAACAGCTTTTTAATTTTGTTTGGATTATTTGAATATATTTGAATACACTACCTTTCAAAATTTTGGGATTAGTATGAGTTTTTATTTATTTATACATTTATTTAGCAAGAATGCATTCAATGGATCAAAAATATTTTATAATATAAAATATAAATATTTTATTGTTACAAGCATAGTTACAAAAAAATTAATTAAACTTTATTCATCAAAGAATGCTAAGAAAAAAAATAACTTATCATGGTTTCTGCAGAAATATTAATTGATATTAATTAATTTCAGCAGCCATTACTCCAGTCTTCAGTGTCACATGGTCCTTCCGAAATCATAAATGTTATGCTGATTTGGTAACATTTCTGATTTCTGAAGGATTATGTGACACTAAAGACTGGAGTAATGGCTGCTGAAATTTCAGTTTTAATTACATTTGAAAACTTGTAATAATATTTCACAATATTACTGTGAAATATATTTATGATTTTGTGTATATTTGATCAAAATAAATGCTCCCTGGGTGAGTGTACATATTCAAATTTGATGTGTTTTGATTATTTTTCAACACTGAATATTTGAATGTACATGAATGTGAATTTGAATGAGATTATCGGTGAATGACATAATTAAAATATAGTGTGCCAGTTAGATAGAGTACTGTTATTATTCTTTCTCTGTCATATTATACAATCTATTTATTGTGAATCCACTTCTGGATTTGCTAAGGGGAAAATGTCACAATAGCATTGCTTTTTTGCTGCATGATAAAGTCACTAAAGCTACTTTTTCTTTGGCCTGTATAAGCGAGATAATTTTAGCAAGGCTAGATTTCTTGTTGAATGAAAAGAGAAAATGACCAACATTTATAAGTCCATCTGCAATTCAGCTATTTTTATAAAGTTGAGTCTTTTTGTAATGATTATTTTGCCATTTTGCTTTGACCTCAATGTGGCCGTTATAATAATGCCTTCCCTCTGTACATTATGCAATACTTGCAGTTTTTTTTACAGGGATCAAAAAGCAGAGTTTTTTTTGGAGGGTGAGACTAAGAGGGTGTATTTGTTTTTTTAATTCCAGTGCTTGTTTAGCAGATCTTCATTAGCATAAAGCCTTTGGGTGTCTTTTGCTTGTGATTTGAATATAATAACATTGAGCGTACGGCCCATCTGACCACAGAGTAGAAGGGCTTTAGGGTTTGCTCTGCCTTTCTGCGCTGACCTCTCATTAGTTGTGCTGGTGCTAAGCCAGTTACCAGCATGGGCTTGATCCGAGCCACGCAAATCTCCAGATTAGACGGAGGCGATTGAGCGTCCCGATCAGATTATTCTTCAGGGTCTATGGCATTGGATTGGAGCTTGTCACAAGCTAATTATCCTTAGCTCATGTGAGCAGGCTTTGCATATCCTTGGAGTGCTTTGTTCGATAAAGATTTACAAAATTGAAAAGGAAGCATTGTGATTTGCTACTCAAGTACACACTGAAATCTTCGCTAATGTCAATAACGTGTAAAGAAGTTTTGGATTAGCGCTAAAACTCAGCAACTTTGAAAGGATGGAGTGGATTTAGTTCTCCATTGCTTGCTAAGATAGCTCAGCCACATGTCAGTGAACCAGTGTTAATCTTGTTAGTGGAATTACTGACGAAAATGTTTGTTATCGTATGTTTTTTTTTTTTTTGGCAATGTTAAAATGATAGTTCACCCAAAAATGAATGCCGTCATTTTTCTCACTCCTCAAGTTGTTCCAAACTTGTATGAGTTTTTTTTTCTTTTGTGGTTAGTGCTAATAATCATATTTTTTTGTACGATTAACTTATACGAAATCGCCATTCATACTACGCTTTTCTATGAGATCAGGTTTGATGGGAGTGTTAGCATTATGACTTGTAGTTGTTATGCGTGATAAACTGCAAAGTTTGTGCCATCAGTGTAACAAAGATGTTTTGGGCTCCACTGAAGCTTGTGATTTTAATTGTAGCGTGCTTTTCTCCGGGGTTTTCATTCATCATTCTGTACTCTATCTGAACAACGTGTGTCTCTTGACACCTGGAATTGCGGCTGTGGAGGCTGGGAGCTTGGTTTTTGAGGTGCTTGTTGCCATGTCCTTTGCATGGGCACTGTTTTGTCTCCCAGTCTTTCAGCAGCCTTACACATGGCTAGTGTTGTTGTGGGGGCGTCACGGAGGGCCGAGGGGGCAGGGGTAGGGCTGGTAAAGGGCCTGGGATCTTTACAAATGCTGTCAAGGTTTTGAATGATGAGAAAAGAGTGTGTGTACGAGGGGGGGTTAAATCAGCAGGGGTGAGACAAATTCCAGTTTGCGCTTCTGAGAAACAAACATGCGTACATAAGCACACATGCACAGTCTCAACTTGTAAAAGGAGCTCGTGGCATCTGTGCTGTGGTCCGTCACGGGGTCACCACAGTAACAACCAGAGCTAATTAACCAATCACCTGCAATCAGTCAGCAGAGCCATGATAGTCATCTGTTCGTGCAACTCTTCTTTTAAGCTTCAAAAGCTGAAAGGTTGGTCTATGGCATGTTCTTTGCCTCCTGACAGACTTTTGTCCAAGCCCTAATGCCTGGCTTAAGTATGAGCAAAAGACTCCCAAGGTGACTTGACCAAACCAATGAACAATGAAGAATTAACTGTAGGTTAATACTTAAGTGTTAAATACTGTTACAGATCTGTATATATGACAAAAGAAGCTTTGAGTTTAGTTGCTTTTTTTCTGGAAACCAATTGGAGTGTTATATTTAGCATGTTAGCGCAGAGCTAAATGAAAATTTCATCATTATTTACTCACTATTAAGTTTTTCTCAGTTTTTTGCTGAAAACGCTGGCAGGGATAGAGTTAATAGAGGGCTGGATAGAGTTAATAGAGTGACAAACAATGCCAAAGTTTAGGGCAAACACGATTGTTACCTGGCTGTCACCAATGAAGGCAATGAAGACCGAGAGACGGGTCAAATTTAAACAAAAACTAAAATAAAAATGTCTTGCAAAAGGCACACTTATCTAGTCAGAGGTCAAAAGGGCAGTTGGGGTCTATCTATTCTGTTGCTCGTGCCTGTTTTTGGGGCTTCTTAGATGTGGTCACCATGAGCTGTCATTGTATGGGAAATGCAAAAAGATTTTACTTGTGTCTTGATTAAAATAAATAAATAAAAAGCAGCATTCAGGTATGGAACGACTATGGTTCACACACTTCCTATTGAACTATTCCTAAAGATACACATTGAATAAATAATAGAAAATGTAGTTAAGCTTACAAATTCACAATTTTAAACATGCTAGACTGTCACTGAACACTTTATTGACTGAGACTGTAAACTTTTATTAAGTGCCTGGGAAACCCAAACCAACAGATGACAGGATATTCCCCGTTTCCATAGAAACAAAAAAAGCGTGTCTACTATGTGACAGTGAAGCAATGTTCGGTTCCACCCCTTTTAACCTCTTTTTGCCCTTTACTCACCTCTCTCTCTCTCTCTCTCTCTCTCTCTCTCTCTCTCTCTCTCTCTCTCTCTCTCTCTTTTCTCTCTCTCTCTCTCTCTCTCTCTCTCCTCTCTCTCTCTCTCTTCATTGCACATCCTACCTCTTTGTCTGTGGGGCATATGCCATCTGTGATTGAGTTAGCAAGTATCACTATAATGCGTTCAAATAAAATATTGCATATTCTGTTGTAAAAAAAAAAAAAAACAGTGAAAAATAAGGAGCAGCCTGTAATCTCTCCCAGTTTCCGCTCTCCTCTCAAATCTGCTCTATCTGAAGGGATTACACCCTTCATGCGATCCTTCCTGCTTTTTTTAATCTGTGTTTGCATCTCTATCCCTCAGAAACATTTTTAGGCAGTCCGCAAAATCCTGGGTAGATTATTTTTGAACCACCACATACTTCCAGCTTTTAATGTCCAGAAACCCACTACACGGTTGCAACTTTTATTTGCAGTCCAAAACGTGGCATACATGGCAAGCAAATGAGGAATTACGTGAATTTGCATTTGATTTTTTTTACAGATTATCTTGAATACAGTCTACCTAAAAACAACAACTCTGGCCCTCAAGGACCACTTTCCTGCAGAGTTTAGTTCCAACCCTAATCAAACACATGAACAAGAAAATCAAGGTCTTCAAGATCACTAGAAACAGAGATGGGCTGTGTTTGAAATCGCCACTTATAACCTCATTCACTATTCCCTACATTACTCCTCTAATATAGTCCAAATTCTGTGATGGAATGAACTCTGTCACGGTAACTATGTATATGCCTTAATAAACCAATTTAATAATCAAGCAAAAAGGAATTGATTCCCGTATGATAATATGCTGTACCCACATTGGACTAGCGCTTTAGAAAATGGATGGATTATTCAGATGTCGGCACATCTTCTGACAAAACACGTAAATTCATTTGCCGCTACCGTTACAGGGCATTATGGGCATTCTCTAGCCATTGAGTGTACACTCATTATTTGTGGGATTGAATGAGCGCACTCAATAACTTCCACTATGGTTTTGGACACCACTACAAATGTCTGTCCCCTCAAATAGTGCCCTATTTAAGGGTATAGGTGCGATTTTGGACACAGACATGGTCTTATTATGGGGTGGTATGAGGGTCCGTGGCTCTACCATTGGAGAAAGCATAACTTGGTCATTGAAGTTTTGTGACAGTCAATCACTGTTTGCTGATACCAAATGAATGAGAAGTGCTGTAAAATGAATCACACCTGTCGCGCAATTGTCCATGAGTTTACTTATAAAAGCATTGTTTTCAGAGTAAACTCTAAAAATAGATCAATCCAAATTATTTCAGAGCAAACATGTCGATGGGCAGTCGATTCATTAAATGATAAGCCATTTTTCCACAAAAGCAGTTTATTCAGTGTAGTGAAGCCTGTCCTCCATTGACATCCTTTAAAAAACGGCCTGTGGTCTCCTTCCCTTGTACCACAGCGATAGCGGGCATTACACTTTTTTTTTTGCTAACCTTGCAGGCTTGCCTTCAAGTGGCTTTGCTCGAAACCTACAGGTAAATGAGTTTGATCAAGGTTGAGAACCCCTGTGCTAGAATATAATATTGAATCATGTTTTATGCTTTTTATTTTATGCTTATGTGATTAATTGCCTAGAAGACATAACATTTTGCATTAAGGGGGCTGTAAACAGTTTTTTTATGTTTTGCTAACTCTCCAAAGACAAACCTAAACATGCAAAATCATTCACAAGCAGAATGTTTATGATTGACACATATAACATTAGAGATTTTTAAACGACACTTTTCCAGCTGTGTTTATATACAAGATCAAGAACTGCTCAATTGTATTTTGGATATGGAAAAAAAAGGATTTTTACTTGAGTAACTGTCTTTTATGAGAGTAAAAGATGTAATTGGTCTCTTAATTCTCCATCTTTCTTTATCACTTACTTCAATCCTCCTCTCACCATACTCTATCCTGTTTTTTTTTTCCTCACAGCATTTGTGGTTGTGGTTTTAGCCGTGTTCTATAAAAACTAAATGTTGTGCAGAAAAGCAGAAAATACACTCATAAACTACTCCAATTGCTTATAAATTACCCCACCCTCTTCCTGTCAACTACTTTTATTCACATTTTTTGAAGGTGAGAATGTATTCAGAGTGAATGTGTTTAATTGTACTGACCTGAATAATTATTATATGCTATGCAAATATCAAAGCATATAGGCCTACCTTTCTTCAAGTAAATTAGTTTGTGCTGATAATTAATTCTTTTTGAATGTTGTGTGTGTCGGTTTTGAGTAAACCACCACAACTTCTTTATATATTGCTACCTCTCACTATGCAGAGTGGAATGGAAAGCTATGTGCAAATTACGGGCAGGAGTTAAAGGGTTTGTGGACTGGATTGACCATATGCAGGCCTGCTGTGTAAGCCTGGCTGGACAGCAGGTTTGTCTGGCAGGCAGTTTAGATGGAAATCCTTCCAAAAGCTTGATTGGTCGACAGAACATGTTTATCACATGGTAGACTGAGCATGTATGAATGGAGTTTTGTTTTGACTGCTTGTAAATATTTGAACCCAACCACATATTTACGAATGGGATGGAATAGAATCAACTATTGAAAATCACATTTTGATTGACCAATAATCTTGAATATTAAATGTCTATGATTGTGGCTATGGATGGTTATAAAATTAACCAAATTAATTTGTAGTAATTAAACAAATTAAATTAAACTTCTCTTGCCGGATCAAGGTTGTCTAATTTCCTTATTTTTCAGTTTTCTATTCAATTTTATTCCCATTATTGTAATACCTTCCTTTTAACTAGTTTATTTTACCTCAAATGTTAAATGTAACGGTCCGTTTTCTTTCAAGCGATTCTTCTTTGTTCTGAAATGTTTGTGTGCGTTATGAATAATTGAGGTTGAGTGCATTGCAGGAGCGGAGAGAAGGATATATAGGTCACTGTGCAATCGCTGCTCAGGGAGGTAGAAAACATACACACAGACACATTTACACACACATGCACATAAATGATTCTCCATGGAGTCTTGGTATTGGCTAGCAACCTGACGTGAGATGTGTTGCCTTTTCCCGCACAGTCCCGATAAAAGGAAAACCTGTCCCTCAGGGCCACCGTAGAAACAAACCTCATTGTCGTCGATGGCAGTTGCGACAGTCCAACAATGGTTATTTATGTTTATCTTGCCCGTTTTGGTAAATTGAAAATGCGAAGCATTTATGTAACCAAAAATACTCGATTAAATAAAGTATGTTACTATGTGAGTCTTAAAGGGATAGTATCTGTCTTAAAGGGATAGTTTCCAAAAATTCTGTCATCATTTACTCACCCTCAAATTGTTCCAAACCTGTATTAGTTTCTTCCTTCTGTTGAAGTAAAAATAAGATAATTTAAAGAATGTTGGTAACCGTACAGTCGACGGCACCCATTGACTTCCATAGTAGTAAAAAAAAAATACTATGGAAGTCAATGGGTGCCGTCGACTGTACGGTTACCAACATTCTTTAAATTATCTTATTTTTACTTCAACAGAAGGAAGAAACTCCTACAGGTTTGGAACAACATGAGGGTGAGTAAATGACAAACATTTTTGGGTGATCTATCCCTTTAATGTGTTTACAGATAAGCATATTTTATTGTGATGTGGCAGGCCGAGGTGGGTTCAGTCAGGTCACACATTAAGTGATTCATTCTCGATTTCAAAGTGCGCTTCCCTTCTGAAAGTTGTGAATAACGCATGCGTTATGTGTAGTAGGGTGTATATATGTGTCTTTCTTGCACATGACCTACATTCGTCAGGCTCTGGCTGTTAGCATAAAAACGCCTCGATCACATCGTCACCCAAAGCGTGTTATTGTTGCTGCCGTTCTATTATTTGTTCGGCTGCTGCTCTCTGTGGGATTCTGTTTGCATTATATCGAATCCAGTCGTCGTGGTCCACGCCACATGTTTGTTTTTGTTTTGTCACTACATTTGTCACAATCATATTTCAGTCAATTCAAAGATGAATAACAGCCAGAACACCTGAGAAGGACAAAAGCAAAACAGTTTGAAGAAAATTGAAAAGATGGATGTGTAAAGCACTCTTATATCATGAAGAGTTCACTGTGCATGATGCTGTAACAATGCACTAATCTTTAAGCTGTTACCATAGTAACATAGAAATGCAGGTGGGAATAAATGGTTGGTAACCTTACTGATGAGCAGAGCTCTACTTCTGTAGATAGTGCTGATCTGAGGTCAGCTTCCGTGTATCACCTCTGTACTGAAGAAGTTTTGAGATTCAGGAGTGAGAATTGGATTTGGAACAAGTAATTGAAATGTAAAAACATGGGCTCTGTACACATTTTCTGTCTGAATATGGTATCCATTAATCATTCATGCATTTACCCTTTTTTTTTATTTCTTTTGACCAGATGCAATTAAATGCAGAAGTAGATGCTGGTTTTCATGTTATTCAAAAGATCATGAGTTGATATAGGTTATAGAGGAAGTTTATAAAATAATTGTACACTTTTTTGTCTTTCTCTTTTGACATCTGCTTCATGTTTTCGTGACTTCACCCTTTGATTTGTCTTCACACTCATTTAACATCCCCTTCTGCACTACATAGGTAAGTTAGTTTATTCCATTGCATTGGCCTGTTTCATCCTAGTTTATTTTAATACAATAGACAGAATGTTAGCGAGTTATGTTGTCATTGTTGCACATGGTATTGTAATGACTCAGGGATGCAGAAGCTGCTTAAAAATTAGCTTTTCAAACCTAAATGCTACTTATATTTAGTATATATATATATATACCATTTAATTCACCTTTCTTTCTTTTTTTCTTTTCTGCATTTGCATTTGCTATGTTACATAACCTAAAGCAGGTCTTGTCTAGATATATGGCTTTATGCACCTTACATAAATGCTTTAGTTTGGGTAGCTACTGTATAATAAGCCTGTCTCGTATAGGCTTGAATATGAATTGGCACTGTGTATCATGCTGAATAGCTGATAATATTATTGTAAAATCCTACAGCTACTGGTTTGTGTATCCCTCCGCCTTGTTTTTTGGGGTATGACTGGCATACCAATTTGTTTATACTCTGAATGGTTAATCAGATGTGATTTTGTGATTTGATCCGACCTCATAAGACACCACACACACACACACACACACACACACACACACACACACACACACACACACTGCGGCAGGCATGTGCAACTTGTGTGTGCTTCCTCCAGATGAAGCAGGATGAACTGCTGCATCTCCACAGACACACACACACACACACACATTCGGCAGGGTGCATCGCTCCCAGCATATGTGCTGGTTTCCATGGAGACAGAGAGTTAAAAATAACATGGGCGACGGCTTTATTGTACCATTCACCAACACGTCTGACACAGAATGTCACATACGCATATAAACACGGAGATCCCATCCCCCTCGGCGATGAGACGGGACTGACGTTACCGACGTCCATAATGGGCAGAAACTGTGAACACTGGACTCTTGTATCCGGCTGGTTCTCGTGCACGCGCTCACACACACACACACACACTCCGCTTGCCCCATGGGCTCTGCAGTGCTGCTGCACCCCACCCTGCTGCAGTGGCATTCTTAAACACACACGCGTGTGCATGAGGAGTCCCCTTTACCCACATTAACCCATTTCCAACTGCAAACAGCAGCCACGCTCTGAATGACACAACCTAAAGCACATACACACATCTCTCATTTTCACATCCCAGCGATCTCTTGATGTAAAAGAATAAGTTAGACAGAGACGTCGTCCCAAGAGCAGTTCACTGTAAGACACAGGAACTTCATTAACCTAATTTGAATCCCTTGAGCATCCTTTCCTTTACAAGAATAGTTACTGAGACAGATGTTTAAGATGATGAGTAATTATTTTGATTCCCTTTTCCCTTTTGTCTCTACATTTAAACACTATGACAGTTGACATGGTAAAAAGAGACATGGTCTAGCAGGTGATGCGTGTGCTCTTTGGGATTTTGCAGATGAAGGCTCCCTAAAAACAACATTTTTAATATTTCAAGTTGTATAAATTAAGATTAATTGATATATTAATTAACAATGTACAAACATTAATTAACAATATACATTACATAACATACATTACTCTAATTAACATACATTAAATAACAATGAAAAAGTGGTGTGTGTGTGTGTGTGTGTGTGTGTGTGGTGTGTGTGTGTGTGTGTGTGTGTGTGTGTGTGTGTGTGTGTATATATATATATATATACCTGTATATATATATATATATATATATATATATATATATATATATATATATATATATATATATATATATACCAGATTAACATAGATTAGCGGGAAGGTCTGTATTATTCCAGGACTGCGGTGTGTACGGTGCACGCACGCACGCACGCACACACATATACACTATAAAATAGCAACACTATAGTGCATATAGATACCGTTAAATAATTAAATACTTGTATTCTGTAAGGATGCATTCAATTGATCAACAGTGACAGTAAAGACATTCACTGTATAATGTTTCAAAAGATGTCTATTTGTATTAAATGCTGTTCTTTTGAACTCTCTGAACTTTCTGTTAATCAATGAATCCTGACAAAAATGTAGTTCAAAATTATTAAGCAGCACACACGTTTCTTGAGCACCAAATCAGCGTATTAGAATGATTTCTGAAGGATTATGTGACACTGAAGACTGGAGTAAATTCAGCTTTGCTATAACAGGAATACATTGCATTTCAAAATAAAAGAGAAAACAGTTAATTTAAATTGTATTTATATTTCTCAATATAACTATATTTTTTATTAAATAAATACAACCTTGGTGAGCATTAAATACTTTTTTTTTCAAGAACACAAGGACCTCAAACTTTTTTATTGTTAATGTACATTATACAGCATTTTCTGTATTATTTTAAATGATATATGCCCATTTTAATGATTAATCCTTGATGTTCTTGAAAATGTCTCACGAACATGAAGATGGGCACTGATAAAGCCCAGGATATCCTTTACAAACTTTGACCTTATTGGACTACTAAACAGAAGATGCATGTTGAATTACGCAGGTGTGTTTGTGTGTGTAACGTTACCGCATGCATTGTGGCGAATGAAATGGAAGCCGTTTCAACAAAGACTCCATCCATCTGTTCCTTCCTGTTCTCTGTTATTCTGTGGTTGCTGTAGACCACATTTAAGAAGGAATGACATCATATAGTATATGTATCCTGGACAGTGTTCTGAAGTGCGTCACACTTACTCATTTATCCTGTACGCACACACAACGTTGTATATTTTATCTTACCATATCAAAATTTTGTGTATTTGTATGAGTTGGAAAGACAGAGCAGTGTGTGTCTGAGACTTCCTGTTGGAGCCAGCTAGTCACACACATGCAGTGGACCATCTTTTGTGTCTGATTTGTGCGTTTCTGTATGTGTGTCGTAGCAGTGTGTATGTGTATGGGCAGAGCTAAACTGTTGAAATGTGGCATTAGTTGTCAGATGGCTGGATGAACTCTGTATTTTCGGCTGTTTGAATAGATTTTGAGTATATATTTTAAGATCACTGATAATAATAAGAAATGTTTCTTGAGCATCAAATCTGCATATTAAAATGATTTCTGAAGGATCATGTGACACTGAAGACTGGAGTAATGATGCTGAAAATTCAGCTTTGCCATCAGGAATAAATAACATTTCAAATATATCAATATATTCACATACAAAACGTTTTGTTTTAGACAATAAATTGTAATAATATTTGTGTAATAATAAATAATGTTACTGTTAATCCTGTATTTCTAGGCAAATAAATGCAGCCTTGGTGACCATAAGAGATCTTACTGACCTCAAAACTTTGAACCGTATGACCATGTCCAATGTATGGAGCTCTGTCTACTGTTCAACAATCCCAGTTTAATCTGCAGAGATGACTATAAGCTGTTTGTTGGTTTAGTTCTCATTTAAGAGTGTACACTGTGGTGCTTTCAACGATGCTTTGTTAGTTGTAGCGGGCTGACACTGTGGCATTGACTCAGTCTGCTGTACCCGGAGAAAGCTATCCGTTAGCATTCCTATTTATTTCAGTGTAATGTTTAGGACATCTGTTTACAATTAATTTTTTGAAATAATTATGATTAATTTGTCACTTTGTTTGGTTCTGCTGGCTTTAGGTTTCTCAGTCTAGCTTGTAGCTTACTTTTAGCTATACTCTCATAAACATTGTTTCCACAGCACTATTTCCTTACGCTGTCTCCATTTCAAATTCTGCATGTGCGCACTTGCAGCAGACATCCCGTCGTAAGGTGGGCTTCAAAAGGGTCATGTCTGGAGGTAGTTATGTGATTAGCATAATTAGCCTCAGTGTGATAGCCACATCCTGCTGGGAACTCAGGTGATGGCAGAGGAGGAGGAGCTGAGGTGTGCTAGCTCTGTGATCCTGTGCTGTAAAATGACAAATTACCACCCGTTTATCCTAGAGGTGTCTGTGACACTGATCTCAAACACTGATAACTCTCTCTCCTCAGACAGCTTTTTCTCCATCTCTCTCTCTCTATTATTTGTTGTCATATAAAGAGAAACAAATTTATGTCAATTAATTGACCATTTTAAAGTACAAATATTGGATTATGTTAAATAATAAAAGATTTTTACAAACATTAATCTTACCATTTTACATTTTTGGTGATGAATGCAATGCAGCATCTCTTAAATATAAGTTTTGAGCTGCAACCAGCCTTGTCTTCTTTTTAACACTAGGGGCCAGTGTTGAGAAAATATTGTTTTTTGATTGACAAACCTGGATTAAAATCCCAAAATAAAACATATTATTTTCATCAATTATTGTTTTTTAGTTAACCAAAGAAAGTGCATCAGCATCCATTTAATCATTTAACTTAAATCTGGTTATTGTTATTATTATTGTAGTAAATTATTTTATTTACTTTGAATTTTAATCACTTAAATTTGGAGAAAAATATAAGAGTGATGCTGAATATTCAGACAGTTTTAACTTTTACCTGCTTTAAAGTCACAGATCATTATTTTCCTGATGTAATCTTGTAAAATAAATTTTGATGAGCTGGATTTTTTCTTTTTTCTTTTTTTGTGTACAGGTCTTCATACTCAAATTTAAAACTATCTTCAGTTCAGTGTTGTAATCACACACTCTCAGAAAAAAAAAATGGTACAAAAGCTGTCACTAGGACGGTACCCTTTAAAAAGGATCTAATATTTATCATTTAGGTACTATATGGAACTTTTGGTACCAATATGTATTACTTAAAGTACTTATATGCACTCTTTAGGTACAAATGTGTACCTTTTGATAGGGTACCGCCCCAATGACAGCATTTGTACCTTTTGTATTCTGAGAGTGCAGGATCACAAAGCACCCTCAGCCCCAGATAAATCAAAGCAGAGTGTGATTAAACAAGCTTTTCTCGTCCTGTCTGAGAAATTCTTACACATGCAAACCCACATACCCACACTTTCATTATTTAGAAAGTAGAAATACCAATACAAGTAAATGTGTGTGGCCAGAAATACAGATGGGAAGCAGATAAGAAGAGTGATCCCTGGAAAAAGAGCTAGAGTATTCCAGAAAGAGAAACACAACAGCTGTTAGACTCTTCTTTTTTTTTAAGCCGTGACATTTAAGACTTTCTGAACACTGGTAATGATTTTTAGCTCCAAGAAAATGGTGCATTTCTGAAGAAATAGCAAAAAAAAGAGGTGTTTGATGGGAACTAGTGCATTCCAGGCATGTCCGTTTGCACACATAAAATGTGATATTAAAGAGAGCCGCAGTAAAAGGCAGAGGAAGGGTGTGACTCGAGAGAGGATGAGGAAAGAATAGAACAGGTGTGCTCCATGTGGGCCATGCAGAAGCCATAGTACCGCCCATGTCTTGTGACTTTTGCAAGTCTGCAAAAGAAAAAGAGTGCATTTAGGCATCACGCCATTGTCAGACAATGCTGTAAATGCTCCTTTTATTGTCATCAACTATTTGCTCTGCTTTTACATCCTGCATGTTGCAGTTTAAACTGACCACAAAATCACACATGAACTCAATTTCACATCAGACGCCTGTCATTGCAATAGCCATATTGGCTTGTGCATATATGGCTGTTAATGGGCATCTTGCAGAGCCACAAGCTGCCGGACGAAGCGGTCAAACCTGTGTTTTTATGTTTGCCAACGTGTTTCTGTCTGTACTAAACACTCTCCTACTGTCAGTCCATTTGACGCCAAGGTCACAGGCACAGGATGACCAGATTAACATGGATTAGCGGGAAGGTCTGTATTATTCCAGGACTGCGGTGTGTACGGTTACACACACACACACACACCACACACACAACACACACACACACACACACACACACACACACACACACACACACACACACACACACACACACACACACCACACACACACACACACATTTTTGCAATCTCCAGCTCCTTAACCTTACCCATCAAATCTAACCCAAGTGCCTAACCCAAACCATTACCCTTAACCTAATTATAACCTTGTCCCTAAAACTAAGGACTGGCCAAAATGTCCCCCTTTACTTTCTTTGTCCTAAAACTCAAACTGGTACTCACGAAGATAGTTGTAAAAGTACACACACACACACACACACAACACACACACACACACACACACAACACACACACACACACACACACACACACACACACACACACACACACACACACACACACACACACACAAATGCATGCCCCCACATGCACACAAGGATGTTCACTTCTCAAATATGTACACATGGGGGCTCTCATTCACTTTGATGTCTACACTAAGCGACAAGCTATTATTATGACATAATACAACGTTTTAAGTTTTATTTGTATCAGTTACTTTGTGCTGAAAAGACTTTTATGTATGAATGATTATGTATGAGAACTATTTTAATAAAATACTCCTCACCTCCTAACTGGATTAGGCCCTATATTTATAGACAAATTAAACATTTTTTTTTTTCGTTGCCTTTTTACCAGTTTTATTGTACCATCATGATTGTGGTTACATTTGCTGTTCATTTTAATATTGTGAGATAATGCAGCTCATTAATTCTTCTATATCAATTACTTGTGGTCTGTTTTGATGATCCAAGCTCTGTTTAATATAACTGAAAGATTTTTTTTCCTTCCCTTTAATACACTGGAAAAAAATGGTGTAGGATTTACAATTTTCACTTAGAAATTACTTGTAAATTCCACAAATAATTACACAGAACCTCCTCAGTCGCCGAACTGTATGGATGTATAGCTAATTTATGTGCCTGAAATTAATTGCTTTGCATCTGTACAAACTCTGTGTATGATTTTCCATGAATAATCATATCAGAGCACCCTTCTTTTTGTATTCCCGATTAAAATCCCCCTTTGGACCAGCTCTTACACTGGCCCATTAGAAGATTAAGGGCAAACGGAGTGCAGACTAGACTGTACCACCTGCATTATGCCTCTAGAAATGGGGGGGACTTGAGGTGGAAGTGGAACAGTGTAAGTGCAGATGCTGCAGATGGGCTTATTCTGGTGTGAGGGTTAGTCTGTTTATGTGGCTGACGGCTGCTAACCGCAGCAGGTGAGCTTGTGCGCTAGCATGCATGAAGATGAACGGAATGAGTGTTGAAGGGCAGCTGACCTGGCTTAGGGACAGTTGGCGTAGCGGTCCTTCATGAACAATGGCTTTTGCCTGCTGTGTTCCTGTCAGATCCAGAGGTATGTCCTTCTGTGCATTCCTTTCCAGTTCGTCCAGTCATAGAATTACGTTCTCTCTCTTCCTGTGGTTAAAATTGCTATTCCTTTTTATATTGTTTGTGAAATAATTTAGCTCGTTTATAGATAGATCAGTTACTGTTTGGTCTGTTTTGACAGTCCAAACTCTATTAACTGAAAGATATTTGCATCTCTTCTTGTCTAATTTTTTTTTCTCTATCTCTCTTTCCTGGAATACACTGAAAAAAATGTGTGTACAATTTACTTTCAAACCATTTTAACTCAGAAATTGCTAATCCATCCACCTTGTTATTTCTCTATCTGAGATAGTTTTTGATTTGTACTAGAAGCGCAATGCCTGCCATAGTGATGATGTCTCTGTCACACAGACTGTCTGTGCATGTTTGGTGTGACATGTTGGATCATGCATTTGTGTAACTGTAAACCGTAAAGTGCTGTGTTGTTGCATGCTGAATTACAGCGTTGGCAATGCTGATCGACTGTTGTCTTTCTTGAGGCTTTAGCTGGCTGAGGTTTATTTCCTGCGGGTGTGCAATATTGACAAAAATATATTTTTTCTGGGATTTTGATAACAATATTATTAAAAATTTAAATATTTAAATATGATTTTTTTTTATTTTTATGAAATGATACTCAATTTAAAAAAAAACTGCCTAATGCTGCGTTCACACCGGACGCGAATAGCGCGTCAAATTCGCGCCTACCGCGTCTAGTTTGACGCTTGACCACTTTGTGTTAATTCGCGCGTCCAGAGTGAAACTGACGCGCGTAAAAACAAAAGTTTGAAGCGAAATTTACGCGCGTCAGAATCGAAATCCGGAGGCGGCCATCTTTTTTTAGATGTTTATCGAGCACTAGCAGTAGCATTAATCGAGAGAGTCACCGCTCGTATTTGCTCTGGAGAGCAGAAACAGCTGCGTAGGGGACATTGTCGCTGTACTCGGATCCACCAGACCCTCCGGAGGGTTTCAGGGGTTTTACCATTTGCTCCAGGAGCTAGGTTTGGTGGACCTAACGGTGAGGACGCTGACGAGGACAGCGTAGGCCGTGTAAAGCCTCGGCCTCGAGTGGTCGCTGCCTGACAAGCCCGCGCTCTACAGCCCGGCGCGAGGTTCACCCTCGCCCGCACCCACCTAATCTGTCATTTATTTTTGTTTTGATAATAAATGGAGCCAGCCTCCAAAAGTGAAACCTGTCCTGTGATTTTTTTTATTTCTTATACACTAAGTGTTTGTTGTTTTTACATTAAAATAATAATGTTTCATATAATCTAAAATAGATATGGAATAAATAGCATTCAATACAAAATGAGTACTATCTCTCATATATTAAAATCGAGTTTTTATGTGAAAGATTTGCTTTGTTGTGCAATTAGAACCACACCAGACATTTTAGTAATATTACAAAATACTTTATTAAAATAACATAAACTTTCACTTCACCACGTGACAGCAGCAAGCAGGCTCCCTATTGGTTAACGCGGCGCGAATTGACGCAGAAGTTCAAATTTTTCAACTCGGGCGGCAGACGCGAATTCGCGTCAAACGCGTGAATGCACAAATAGCACTAACTAAACATTCGCGCTTAACGCGCCAGACGCTCAATTCGCGCCATTCGCGCGAACTTGACGCGCGAATGAGGCGTATTCGCGTCTACCGCGCCGCACTCTACGCCTCATTCGCGCCGCAGGAATTTTTTACGCGCGTAACGCGTCTTTGCATTGACTTAACATTGAAATCACTCGCGCCTGACGCGCTATTCGCGTCCGGTGTGAACGCACCTTAAGTCTTATCGAGTGAGTCATTGAATCATTAATTTAACTGATTCGTTCAAACAGCTGATTCAGGAACAGAGAGACACAGCAGTTCTATTAACTATTTTCATTGACAAAATAGAGCAAGAGAGAGCCTAATATTTACAAACAAAATTGTGTCTAAAATATAACTTACAATATTAACTTCTTGTTTATTGAACAGTTGTATAAAAATCACATTTGCATATTTTCATAGACGATACATATCGCACACCTCTATATTGTATCCGAACATCTGAATCTGGTATATGAATTCAGAGGTTTGTGTGGCATTGTCATTTCAATAGTTCATGTATGTGTGATGGGGAGCATGCAGGGTTAGTGATTTGACACATGTTTATTAAAAATAAATTATCCTCCAAAGAGCTGACAAATTTAGGGTGTTGATTATATAGTTTCCCAGAAATGAAAATTCTGTCATTATATACTAACGCTTGTGTTGATTCAGACCTGCATGCTGTTATTTTTATATTCATAGTTAACCTATAGTGAGACACAAATCGTCACACAGCTTTTCACCATACAATGACGGTTCTTAGCTGTTATGCCTCAAAAAGAACAAAAACACTGCAAAAGTAGTCCATATATATATTGTATTGCTTCAGAGGGCTTGGAATGTAGTCCACAAGTTTTTTGGTGGTCTGATGCTTTTTGACAGCCATTGTCATTATGCAAAAAGAAATGTGAAGAATCTTCGAAAAAACAGATGAAAACATGGGAAAATAGAGATAGAGAGAGAGAGAGAGAGAGCATATAAACTCAACATCTGATCTGCTTATCTTGTCCTCTGTCTGAAATCTGTTTATTACTCTCTTCTATTATTTGTGGAGAAAAAGGCTCAAACAGGAATCAAAGTGAATAAGTAGCTTTTAAAAAAATGGATGCTTGATCCTCACCCAATAATGTTTTAATCTTTGACTGTTATAAGCTGTGTGTGTGTGTGTATATGTGTGTGTGTGTGTGTGTGTGTGTGGGTGTGTGTGTGTGTGTGTGTGTGTGTGTGTGTGTGTGTGTGTGTGTGTGTGTGTGTGTGTGTGTGTGTGTGTGTGTGTGTGTGTGTGTGTGTGTGAGAGAATTGGTTTATGTGATTTATGAGGACACAAATTTGTATAATAACATGTGTATTACACTGGTATTACAAATTATGGGTGGTTTATGAGGACATGTCAAAAGTCCTCATAAATCAAATGGCTTAAAAAACATAAAAAACAATGTTTTATTAAAAAATTAAGAATGCAGCATGTCTCCTGTGATGGGTAGCTTTAGGGATAGGGGCAGTTTGATAGAATATATAGTTTGTACGGTATAAAAACCATTACGCCTATGGAGAGTCCTCATAATGCTGTTGCACCAACAGTGTGTGTGTGTGTGTGTGTGTGTGTGTGTGTGGTGGGTGTGGTGTGTGTGTGGTGTGCGTGTGGCGTGCGTGCGTGCGTGCGTGCGTGCGTGCGTGCGTGCGTGCGTGCGTGCGTGCGTGTGTGTGGTGTCAGAGCAGTGCAGTGGTCAGCACTACAGGAGGCAGCAGTCAGTCCTCATGCTTCAGTGATTCTGCTATGGCTCATTTGTAAAGGTCTATAAGTCAAGTCTCCACAGGACCCCTCAAGCCAGCCATGGGGCCCTCAAATCAGGCTTATCTTATCCGAGACCCCCTTTAAATGGAGGGTGGGGATATACATTTAGGATGAACTGTTTTGGATTTTAGGAAACATGCATCTGCATAAATAGCTCTGTGTTTACCTTTGGGATAATTATTATGCATTACACAAATTATACCTAGTGATATATAACATTCTTCACCTGGAGTAAATTGCATGTCAGCACATCCATAGGAAACCTTTCATTTATTTATAATGCATGTCACTTAGGTAGAAGGTTGACAAAATGTTACGGTTTGAGACTGTAATGAACGGCATTTACTTCAAATAGATTTTTTTTAACAATATAAAAGTCTTTTACTTTTGATAAATTGTATGCGTCCTTTGTTGAACAAAAGCATATTTTTGAACATTAGTGTACAGTATATGATGTATATATAAAAAAATTACCAGTTTTGGTAACATGTTTGGTCACCAGTTGGCATGGCATTCATGAGAAGTGTTGGGGAAAATTACTTTTAAAAGTATTTCGTTACAGTGTTGCGTTACAGAGTTGCATATTAGTTGGCACGTAATAATAAAACAGGTCACAAGAGGTTCAACCGGTGTAAACATTGGGATCCCCTGCTGTATGGGAAGGAAAGTGCTCCTCGAAGAGGTTCAGATATATTAATAGATCCAGTCCATGTTAGTGCTGTGTAGTATCAGTGGGTATTAAGCACTCCTGCAGAGGGACCAGCTGTGAGTCACAGAGTCCCCAGCCCCCATCAGAGAGAGTCTATCTCCATCCATACGCAGGCAGCTGGACGGCTACAGCTAACAATCTGCTTTTATGTAATAAATGCATTTATCATTGATCAGTTGGTGCATAAGGGTTTCTCATGTTTTTGTTTAATGCCGTTTAGTGCTTTAATATTAAGTCTACCAATAAATTCACTATTTGATTTCCCCAGATCGCAGCAATGTCTTTCTCTGCTAGGCAAGCTTGACCTAGATTCAACTATGCTAGCGCTCCGACTGCTAATGACTAGAGCATTGTATATAAAAGAAGAATTGCAATGATGATTTGTGTTGCGTGAATGTAATCTAATGTAGTCTGGTTTTTTTTCTTTGCATAGTTTTTAGAAATGCCCAATACATTGACGGTCATATTGATGTTCATTTTAGCGATATCAAGCTGATAAGTAAAATAGGCTGATAAAATAAATTCGATAAATTATAGCAACGAGATAATGGAACCTCACATTAATTCACTGATGTTTCATTGAGTTTTTTATTATTTGAAAGTCACATTTTTCCTCTTTTTTTTAGGTTGCCCATGATTTATTTTATTCGAATGGTTCGATATTGGCCTACATTTGTTAAATGTTTGCGTTGTGAAGCATGTTAGAGATCTAGACTTTTATGGTGAGCGTTTTTATTTTGTAATCACTATAGACTGATACATAACCAATAGCCAATACACAACTGTTCATTTCATTTCTAAATTAATACTATATTCAGCTAGGACACATTTATATTGATCAAAAGTAATTTATTATGTTCTATTTAAAAAAAAATCAAATAAAAGTTTCTATTCATCATCAAGAATCCTGAAATTAATAATAATAATAATGAATTCTTGAATGATTTCTGTGACATTGAAGACTGGATTTACAGCTTCTGAAATGCAGCTATGTCATCACAGGAACAAATTATACTTTAAAGTATATTAAAATAAATAAAACAGTTATTTTAAATTGTAATAATATTTTACAGTATTGCTGTTTTTATAGTATTTTTTTGATCAAATAAATGCAGCCTTGATGAACATAAAGGACAATAATAATAATACTGAACCTGAACTTTTGAGCTATAGTGTATATCAGATATGAAAAACCAATTCTAAATTCTTTCTATAAAGAAAAAAAAATCTACTTCAACATTCAAAATGTGGATGTCAGATTTGTGAAATTTTCTTCCACCAAGATGGAGCTGTGATATTTTCGAGGCAGGATTGTGTTGTTGTATAAAGTGGATAGTTGATTGGATATGGTATGGTTGTAACAGTGAATATTTTGGTAGTTTCATTATTTTAATTAGAACCTTTTTCTCTGTATTGTCCTTCTGTACAACTAATAAGAGATGTGTCAGTACTTTTTCTTTGCCTTGCTGCTGGCAGAGTCCTGACTCACATTGCTGACTGTGCACCTGCTGGAGACCAGAACGAAAGAAGAGAGAGAGAGAGAGAGAGAGAGAGAGAGAGAGAGAGAGAGAGAGAGAGAGGAGAGAGAGAGAGAGAGAGAGAGAGAGAGAGAGAGAGGAGGAGAGAGAGAGAGAGAGAGAGAGAGAGAGAGAGAGAGAGAGAGAGAGAGGAGAGTGAGAGTGAGAGAGAGAGAGAGAGCAGCTCTCCCAGTCTTGCAGTAGTTTCTAGCAGAATCCTTCACTCCTTCATTCTGTATGCTCAGTCCAGGGAGAGATGGGTAACTCTCAGAGGAAGATACCTGGCTGTGGCTTGAAAAAGAGGAGGAGGACAAAGAGGGGTAGTAAAAACACAGGCCAAAGAGCAGGCACAACAGGTAAGACGACTATTTCGGACAAGGATAGTGATATAGGTTCCCTGCAGAGGTCAATGGAGGTAATTCACGAATAGATGACCATCGTTTTAACTCCTTTACTTTGCATTCTGGTGCAATTATACTGCAGCGTAAAGTACTGACCTCACATGAATCGAACTCTCCCGTAACTGCGGTGTTTACTGGACATTGAGACTTTTGATGCTTTTGTGATTTTAAATTGTGTAATGCTCATTGAAGACATGCATGAAAGCCATGTGTGCTTTGAGTTTATTTAAAAAATGCCCCTTAACTGTGACTAATGGCATAATAAGAGTCTCAGACTATTATATTACAACATTTTATATGTAACTCTACCCTACTATGTTTCATACAAAGCATACTTCCTCTTTGGCTAAACTCATTTACAATTGAATGTCAGTTTTTAAAAAATGTCCAAGTGCAGAGGGAATGATTACAGAGCGTGCACAATAGAGGTCAGGTCACGCATGTGCCGCATGAGGATCAGTGCTTGATAATGAGGGGCAGAAACGAAAAGAACAGCAGAGCAGTGCTGAGTAATAGTCTGCTTACCGCATTCACACATCATTACAGCACACACACGTTCAAATGGAGAGGAGGAGAGATGAGGAGCATGTGATCAAAACACCAACTTCTTTCCAAAGCTGGTATTTAATGAAATATACATGTCTGTATAATCATGTATATGTATAACGTTTCTAATCATGTACTGTAAAAAATATTTTAGCAATTTAGTTATTTCAACTTATTTTTTTAACTAGATTGTCCAGACAACAAGAAATTTTAAGTTTTCTTGTCCTCAACTTATCGAAATAAGTTAGTTAAACTAAAAAAAACCCATGCAAAAAGATAACTCAAAATAATGAGTTAACTTTTTTTACAGTGTATATGTATACGTTTACGTATAATCATGTACAGTAATCAGTGTTTTTTGCACCTTGTCCTTCATCTTGGATTTATAGTTTTCATTAAGGTTGTCACAATGAATTCTGCTATTGCCTTTTCTAAATTATAAATATGTATACCATTGTTTGTTGTCAGTAAAGACAGTGAAGTAGTTTATTTTCTAGATTGCTTACAGGACTTCCGGGACTCATAAATTTTGGGGCATCTCGCCCAGGGGGCGGGGTTACGTCCTGCGTCACAACTCTCATGCGGGTTCTCATCGACCAGGGTCAGCGCGCACAATAGCGCACACAGGCAGGCACAGAACTAGCTAGCGAACCTAGGTCTAAACCTAACCCTAACCTAACCCTAATCCTAACCCTACCCGCCCCCCGGGCGAGATGCCCCAAAATTTATGAATCTCCAGGACTTCCGTAACTTTTGTCACTCTAGCGGTTGATTGGTCTACTCTGCAGTGGTACGACCCGAACCATTCTAAAATACTCCGATTATAAACACTTATTTAGGTGTACCGTAGTGATTCAGGATAAGACAAGGGCGGCAGTGGCTCAGTGGTTCATGTAGGTTGTCTACAAACCGGAAGGTTGGTGGTTCAATCCCCGGTTCCACCTGACCAAGTGTCGAGGTGTCCATGAGCAAGACACCTAACCCCAGATGCTCCCGACGAGCTTGATGGCGCCTTGCATGGCTGCAGTCGCCCGTCGGTGTATGAATGAGTGAGTGAATGGGTGAATGTGAGGCAAATTGTAAAGCGCTTTGGGGGCCATTGGGTCTGTGAAAGCGCTATATAAATGCAGTCCATTTACCATTTACCATTTACAAAAACACGGTTTGGAAAATTGATTCATGGTGTACTTGCTTGTTATATAGATTTTGTAAATTCAAAAAAAGTTACGAACTGCAGCTTTAAGTAGATCAAGCAAAAACTGGCCCACTCCCAGAGACAAAGTATTATTGTAGACTATCAATGGGAGGCTCTTAATTTCAATTGAAGCATGAATGCACTTAATCCCGATTTAAATTCCACTCACTAGCTCAGGTCTGGATACATCAGTAATGTGTCAATCAGGTGTGTTTAAGAGACAAGTAGTTAAAGCCTATCTGAAATATTAAGCTAAGATTTAAATCTAAGTTAAATCTAAGTTAACTTGGGCAAGTGAAATTTGATTTTCCTTTTATACAGACAAATTTCAACAAGCAGAATTAGTCTTTAACTAGTTGATAAGCATTTGGTTAAAAGTGTATAAAATAAAGTTATTTTGAAAAAAGTTCCTTGTATCATTTGTTTTGCTGACACAAAGTGGTTTGATACTAACGTTGATATCTCTTGCAATGCAGTTCATTTATTTTTAAGTGTAGCTTAATTGTAAATGTGATGCCACTTTATAAATGTAAGATTAATTGTGCTCATTACCAACATTTAGTCTCATTTATCAATGCAAGTTATCATAAAACAAGAAAAGACATTTAACAGTGTAAAAAGGTATCAGGTTAGCATTGCTGAGTCAAACCACTCAAAAACATTGTTCATTTTAATGGTTCTCTGCTTGAGTTTAGAGTTAAGGTTTAGTGTGTTGTTGTGTGTGTGTGGGTGTGTGTGTGTGTGTGTGTGTGTGTGTGTGTGTGTGTGTGTGTGTGTGTGTGGTGTGTGTGTGTGTTTGTGTGTGTTGTGTGTGTGTGTGTGTGTGTGGTGTGTGGAGAGGAGTGTGGAGTGAGGATGAGTGAGAGATGATGGAGAGAATGAGAAGAGAGTAGGTGAGAGAGAGAGGAGAGTGAGAGGAGAGGATGGCTTGTATTTCTGTGAAGATGTTGTATGGTTTACTCATGGTTATAGACTAATGTTTTCTCTCTGAATTTCAGCTTGGACTGTCTGCATCATATTTAGACATAGCTTTCAGAAATATGAGCCCTTTGGGGCGTCCTTCAGGAAAACTCTTCATGTGAGTCTGGGGAGAAAAATCTTCCCAGACCCTTCCTTGAGAACCCACTTCTGTTTTGTATTACACTTTCGAGTAATATGTCCTAAGACATTTGTTCTACTTACATACAACAAAGGGTTTGTTGCTTTAAAATCCAGTGTTTTTCTATGCATCCATCATCATCAGCCCGCCACCCTTTTCTCTGTGGTCTTCTAAGAGAGGAAATGCATTTCTGGTATTATTCTGCTGATCACGGCCTGATAAGGATCTGCTAATTCATTGTAAATTAGATATGAAGGGTTGCTTGGATACAGATGACTCTGGGTAGTTCAAGGGGACCACTGTGCATTGAATACTGATGGGCAGATGCTCCTTTATAGATGAGAGGAGGAGACAGGAAGCTGGGAAAAAGATAGAGGGAGAAATACTAATGAAGCCGTCTTTCACCTTCATCTCAGAATGTCATTTGTTGTATTGTAATCCATAATATTGATTACAATGAATGAAAATGGAAACATACACTACATTCAAAAGTTTGGGCCAGTAAGTTTTTTTACATGTTTTTGAAAGTATTCTTCTGCTCACCCAGGTTGCATTAATTTGATTAAAAAAAAACACTGCAAAAACCATTAATATTGTGAATATTTTTTCAAGTATTATTTTCATATTTAAAATGTAATTTATTTCTGTCATGGAAAAGCTGAAATTTCAGCATCATTATTCCAGTTTTCAGTGCCACATGATACTTCAGAATAATTTGGTGTTCAAGAAACATTTCTTATTATCATTCATAACTTTTTAGGATTCTTTGATAAATAGAAACTTTAAAAGTAAGGTATTTTATGAATAAAATATTTGTAACAATATATTTACGTCAATTTAGATGCTGAAAGGATGCATTAATATATGTGTGTGTCTGTGAGTGTGACTGAGTTAAGTCCATATATATTTGGACACAGGACACAGTTTTCATAATGTTGGCTCTTTATGACACCAGAATAAAATAAAAATGATACAATCAAGATGAAGTTGAAGTGTTATTTTTTTAAGAAATGCATGCTGGGTCGGGTTAAAAATCAGGTTTTTGACTTGGCCATTGCAGAATATTCCACTTCTTTTCCTTCAAAAACTCCTGGATTGCTTTTGCAGTGTTTTGGATCATTGTCCATCTGTACTGAGGCAGCAAATCCAATCAACTTTGCTGGATTTGACTGAATCTGGGCAGACAGTCACAGTATATCCCTAAAGACTTCTGTCACATTATCAATAAGTGCCACAGGAGGCCATGCATGCCCATGCCATCACACTGCCTTCACCGTGTTTTACAGATGACGTTGTATGCTTTGGATCATGAGCTGTTTCAAGCCTTCTCCATACATTTTTCCTCTTTTCATTCTGGTACAGGTTGATCTTAGTTTCATCAGTTAGTTTCAGTGTTTTTCCAGTGTTTTTCTAATTTGGCCTTTTTATTCTTGAGGCTTATGAATGGTTTGCTACCTTGTGGTGAACAGTGTGTATTTCGCTCATGAAGTCTGCTCTTGATTGTAGATGATGACACATTTAGCTCCTGGAGATTGTTGGCTGGATGTTGTGAATGGTTTTTTTTTACCATAGAGTAGATCCTGTAATCATCTCTGTGTTTTTATGTTGCTGAGCTCACCAGTGCATTATGTTTTTCTCAGAATGTACCAAACTGTTGATTTGGCCACTCCTAATGTTCCTGCTATATCTCTGATGGATTTTTTTAAGCTTAATGATGACCTGTTTGACTTGTATGGAGAGATTCTTTGATGGCATGATGTGGTTTTACAGCAACAGCTTCCAAATCTAAATACCACACTTAGAATCCAGAGCTTTTACCTGCTTAAACAAAGGAATAGCCCACACCTGTCCATGAAACAGCTTTTGAGTCAATTGTTCATTCATTTTGGGGGGCTTGTTGAATATGTTTTGGTTAATGCCTTAAAGTAACAACAAGTAACTTTTCCTCTTCGGTCGCCCTACTGGTTGGAAACTCAATTGTCCATTGCCGCTGTCGTAAATAATCTAGCCTACCGTCACACGCACACTCGCTGTTTATCCAGCACCGGCTTTAGAATGAACGATGTCCACAGACAAGGTAGAGTATGTTACATGATTTCATGAAAGGATGATGTATTGCGACATCAGAAACGAAGAAAAAAGAAATAATGACTATTGTAGCGCTTGACGTAAAGCAGTCGAGTTTGTAGTTCTTTTTTGTGCACGGTTCCTACCCGAAACCTGAAGTTACATAGTGCCAGTAAAAGCGATACAGACCCCGTCAGGCGATGGCAGACGTGTCATTTAACTTATTTTAAGTCGATGTACCATCACAATGGTCTTGGAAATATATTATGAAGGTTGAAAAACTACATAGTGTTACTTTAAAATTGTGGGTTTATATATTCCTTTCGGGTTTTTCTTCATAATTTGGCTGAAGGGTCCACGTGGAAATGCCCTTATAGCATTCCAAAATAACACAAATAACAAGTATTTCTTTTAGAAAGTTGGTGTAGAACATCACACATTTACAAATATATTTCGGGATTTGTAAGTCCTTTGTGATTACCATGAACTATTCAAGAGTCTCTATATGATTCCAACATAATACAAATACAACGGGTTCTGATAAGGATTACATAATATTAAATCAAAACAATTATGCACAAAAAAATTAGATATTTAATCTGTTCTTAGGATCTTGCTCTTTCCCTGTTGGATTCTTAGATGTTCCAATGGGAATTCTGTAGACATTCCAGATTCCTGACATTGTCATTTCTCTGTTTTTCTCTCTAGCGGTATCAAATCTGGACATTGAGAGTAAACTGACATCCCACTATCAGGCTTCATGGAATCAGCAACACAATCTGTTCCACACTTGTACACGGCCACCATGTTTAGAGGAGTTACACCGACATGCCAAGCTCAACCTGCGGGCACTGCACAGAGGTACTGAGTGAGGCTTTTGGGCCTACTTTTTTTTGGGTTCTAAACCAGTGGGGTCAAAATGGCCATTTCATTGTTTTATAAAGTTCTTTTCTTCCAAACGTATCTTATATCACAACAATTGTAACTAAATTCCCCCTGAGGTTCAGTGGCTGCCCAGGGCCACAATGGTGATAGATCAGCATAGAGAAGTGACAGATCAGGATAGATGAGAATTATGATCCTGGAGTTCCCCTATGGGATCAATAAAGTGTTTCTATGTTGTCCTCAATCTGTATAAACATTTATCAAATTACTGAGTCTACCTGGAAATGAACCTCTGACCTGAGTGAGAGGTCACTAACCTCTCACTTCCATTTTCCAATCTTGCTATATGTCAACTTTTAAATCTATTTAATTCTCAGTATTGTGGAAAGATTTTTCCTGCGAAGATAATCTGATATTTGAATACTACACTTTTTAAATAAGTGAGTTTGAAATTTTACTTGAAATTTATGTGGATCTATATAATCAAATAATTCATTTTATATAATAATAATAATAATCAATAACAATTCAATAATATTAGATATTCATTTATCTGTATAAGGGCAAAAATGACACAAATGCATTTAGAGGCAGATGTTGGAAGAGTTTAGTGATTCATACATCTGATTCATACTGCCACCTTGTGTTTGAAGGATGAAATTTGATCTGCACTTAAGCTCAATGTGAACCATCATAGCATAATTCATATTTTTCCCTTGAATCAATTTTACTTACATTAATTACACATAAAATGTGACCAGAACATTGATTTTACATTGTCAGCATGCAATAAATCCATTAGAGGATTCATGCAATCCATGTAAATTCTGTAAAACAGAAGTTGTTATAATTCATACTTTAGTTTAGACTGAAATTGCTTAGTAAACTGAAGTGTGTGTGTGTGTGTGTTGTACTTTACAGACCAGCAGCAGCGTCAGCGTTCAACCAGCAGAGAGCGTGGTCGGGTCACCATATCAATATCTGTGGCCCCGCCCATGCCAACCTTCCCTTCAGCTCACAAACTCAGACGGCGGGAGCAGAGGGGGCGACACTCTCGCCTGGTGGTAAGGCACTCAACATTTAATCGCCAGTCATGAAGGACATATAGGCTGTGTCCCAATTCAAAGGCTGCATCCTTTCGAAGGCCGTGAAGGTTGGACTGTACATTTTTAAATGGTACGGTTTAGCTTTAGGGATTGTTCTTGTCGCCTAGAAACTGTGACAGCTGCCGTTGATGAGTGACTAACTTTTATTCTAGACTTTTTTGAAAGTTATATTAAACTGTCTGAAAACAAAACAGGATTCACAAACTGTTTAAATATGTTCACCATGGTCCTTTTCTGTATATAATAAAGAGTATAAACTATATAGAATCATGTCTTAGTAAGATATAGGTCAACATTTGAACCATTTTTTATTATTATATTTGTATCATTAGATATTTGAGTAAGTTGAAACCCAATACTTGCGTTTAAAAGCATAATTCAGCAGTTTCTCTCAAAAATATCCTGTCGTCACTGTTGCAATGAATTCTGGGGTCGGCAAGGCCGCGAAGGATTCATCAGTTTTATCCTTCATTTTACGGGAAACGAAGGACGCATTTGGAGGCCTCATTTGAAGGAGCCTTCGAATTTTGAGAGTCTTCATCGCGCCGCGGGGATGCAATCGGCTCTGCCTCTGGGACGCAGGGATGACGTCAAAACCCTGAAGACGAATTCCCAGGGGTTCCCTGTGGGTTTTTATTATGTTTTTTTTTTAATTTATGAGTAAAATAAGAACTTTGGTAAACATAGGTTGATGATACTTAGACGTTTTGTTCTACAACATTAATAACACACACCCCAAATGCAAATTTTGGAGCTGTTATGATTATTTTAATAAACATATTTCTAATAAGTAACTAAATCAGAAAGTTTGGGGTGTGCATGTGTGTCATGTATGCTGTAGAACAAAACATTCAAGTATCGTCAACTTATGTTTTGCAAAGATCTTATTTTACTCATAAATTAAAAAACCTCATTATAAAAACCCATAGGAAGATCTTGCGGGAACCACTGGCGATTTAGTCTTCTGGGTCTTGCACAACTCTATAGAGAGGAGGCCCAAAGATCAGTGGTTCTCAGCTGGTATTATTTCAAGGACCTAGAATATATGTAGAATGTCAAGTGGTGACCTAATCCAGTACAATAATTGTTTATCTTGCAAAACATAAACTGTTATAAGACAAACAAAATATTTTTGGCCTAAGCTAGCACACTCTCTCCTGTCATGCACACCAGGAGAGGAGCGTTAGAGAGAGTGATGTGCAGACTATCCAGAGGAAGGTAAAGACTATCGGTTTGCTTTATTGTTGTCAGTTTGTTTTTGTACTTCCTTCTGTGTTCATTGTGTGCTGTTTCCCGCCATTCCTTTGTTTTCCATCATTAGTTATTTTGGTTCAGTGGTGTTTCTTCAATTATCTTGTTAATCAGTTTAATTAGTTCCTCTCTGTCACCTGTGTATATGCCCTGTGATCTCCCTCTGTCTTGGTCGGTTCTCGCTTGTATTTGGTCTGAGTTCTTGTTCTCTGTGATTTCTCCAAGTGATCATTAAATATTTAAATATTTGTTCCAAGACATTCTCCTTTGTCGTGCGCTCTCCTTACCACACCAGACCATGACAATTATATTGTTCTGTGATACCATCCCATTATAACATATTTTGTCATATGTCCTAAGTCCCCAGAACATTACAAAACATTGATAAACCAAATATTAAATGGCAAATTACTTTTTTTCTGTTTTACATCAATTCTGTGTTAAGTGTCCAGTATGGGACATGAAAATAAATATTGCTATAATAATCAATAATGCATGTTTAATGCCCTATAATCCTTTTTAACATTAAAGTGTCAGTGCATATTGCATGGTGTAAAGGCCAATTCACACTGCACCGACAGACGGGGGTTTTCGGATCAGTGTGTTTCCCCTGTTTAGTCCAGTCATTTTATGAAAAAAGGTTGAACAAATTGCAACAGAAGCAAACTCAACTGATTTTGTATCCTCAATATGTCATGAGTAAGGAAAAAAAGCCCCGAAGAATCCCATTAGGGGAAAGTTTAGAAAAAGACCCAAATTGTTTGTTAACATGGACAAACGGTTCATAATATAATTACTATTAACTCATTTGCATAATTACCCAAACAGATCTAAACATTGGGTATAGCAGGTGAAAATGTTTCTTTGAATCTTGTTGACATGTAACAGTAAAAGACTTAATGTTAAGGTGTGAATGGAACCCATTTAGGCTAACCATGAACATTAATGCAGGAAGAAGTGCTTTAGAAACCAGACTTTATTAATTATTATGGCAGAGATGGGGTTTGGGGCTGGGTCAAAACAAAATACAAAATACTGGGATAAAAAATCAGTTGAGTTTGCTTCTGTTGCAAATTGTTCGAGGTTGACCCCCATTTTGGCTTAAAATGACTAGTTGGCGTTGGTCGGCTCTCGTTTTAGCCAGTTGAACATTTTGAATCAGTGTTTGTCAGGTTTTGGAATCTCTGAGAAGTGACGGACTGTAATCTGGTGACTGTCGCCATTGGTCTGCGTCTGTCGGTGAATTGGCCTTAAAATGCTGCTTAGTCCAACCGCTCAGTATACTGGAGAATGTACAGTGAAGTGAATCTTGTGTAGGAACACTAAAACGTTGGTCTGAAAACCATAGTGCAAAAAGGTGATTGGAGTTTGTTTGATTGTTTTTGTCTTTGTATAACATTTTTTTTTACATCTTTTGAATGTTTTACATGTTTTCATAAGGTAACATGCACAATAAATCAGCAGCTGCATGTGATTTTAAGGGTGGTGAAAGATATTCTGGGTTCTTTATCGGTTTTGTTCCTTACATTTAACTGCTGCAGGAGAGACCAGCCAAGGAGGGTGAATTTAAACCCGTCCTCAGAAAGGTAAATTACATCATTGTAAAAACAGGACCCTGGCCTAACAGGACCCCCTGTTATTACAAATTTAGTAAATTCTTCTCCATCAGATTACAACCTTTCATTTCAGCTTGTATGTTGTTGCAGATGTGAAGCACAAGCCAGAGTGTGTATATGTTCTCCCTGTTTCCTGACAGCATGTTCACTCCATGGACTTCATAAAAACATCTCATCAGACTTTTATTTTGATTTATGTCATTTTATGCCATTTTTTTGTCATTGGTTTAGTTCTATTTTCCATCTTTTAATTTTAGTATCAGCGCTCCCGTTCCTCCTCCCCTGTTCAGTGTTGTTACTTCATTCCTTGGATGAGAAAGGTATTTTACCCACCAGACTGCTTGTTAACTCTAACTCTTAACATTTTCTTGTTCTCCTTGTCCTAACCTAATCATGTTAAAACAAGACTTCTTCCATGTGTAAATATGTCTGTTTAGCTATTTGGGTTGTTTGCTCTTCTTTTGCAAAGAATCTGTAGAATCAAAGAATCAGATTAATATTTTGAATTGCTAATAACATTATCATAGTTCCATGTACAAGTAAATCCTAATGATAATTAAGTAAATTATTTCATAAGTTATTTTTGTATTTATAACCAGAATCCGTTATTGAATATGTGCTATAATATAAATGATCATTTATAAGTTTGTTAATTGACAACATTTTAAATGGGGCAGCTAAGTATCATTTGGGACAATATGTATCAAATAGTCTATATAAATATATTACTATATTTCTGTGATATACTGCATTTGGCATTGCAAAGAGATCTGATATAGTAAGATCCTTCCTTATAGTTTTTGCTTTGATCTTGAATACTATTCTGCTGCTTTTTGTGTAAGTAAAACAGATTACTTTAATGATTTTTCCATGGATTTCCTTTCTTATTTACTCTCTAGGGTGAAACCTGACCTTCATTTTATACATTTGCATGTTTTTTTTCTTGTTCTAAACAAGTACCTAATCTCTATGTCTTGTCCATTGCTTTATGCCTCATCATCTCAATTCTTATTGAGAATTTTTTATTCCGCATTTCATATTTCCTATTTCCCATTTATCTGTGTTGTTTTGACAATACATGTATGTATGTATGTGCATGACTACTTCATATAGTTGCTGCCAAATGTCGTCATTGTTAGTTTTGAGGAAAAAGTCAAGCATCAGTTGCGCTTAGTTAGCTATTTTGTATGTTTATTGTATATTTGCTGTGAAATTCAAACATTTAAGTGATGCATATTTTTGTTGTTGTGGGGGCCACTGTATAAAATCTTGTGATCCTGTAGATAACATTTTATTCTTACATTCAACTGTGTGTTTACATTCTGTGTATTTTGATTGACATATTAAATAATTAATCTGGTTCTAAATAGAGCTAACCATTGTAATATCATCCAATGTTAGGCTGGTACCAACAAAGAAACAGATGGAGAATTGCCAGTGATGAGCCATAGGCCTAAATGTCCTGTTCCCAATGTACCTACCACCCTGGACAAACAGACCAACTGGTCCAAAGGCCTGCCACTTCCCACACCAGAAGAGAGAATAAAAAATGACTCTAACGTGATTTCATCCTGTATAATTCCAATAAATGTTTCTGGTAAAGCAACTACTTCAGATTCAATACAAACTATCACAAAAAAGGACTATGACATATGCTCAGCTAGTACTGAGGGTCTGTATTTTTTTTTTCACAGGTGTTGGATTTGACAGAGAAGCCAGTGCTCGCTGCTCTCTTGTTCACTCACAGTCAGTTCTACAGAGACGTCGGAAACTCAGGAGGCGAAAAACGATCACTGGCATCCCCAAACGGGTTCAACAAGACATGGGTATGGCCAGCTGATACACTCTAAAAAATGCTGGGTTGTTTTAACCCAACTTTGGGTCAAATATGGACAAACCCAAATGTTGGGTTAAAAAATGTAATGCAAAAATATAAACCCAACAGCTGGATTTGTCCATATTTGACCCAAAGTTGGGTTGAAACAAACCAGCAGTTTTTAGAGTGTACTTTCCATCTAAAGTTCCAGTTCATCAAAGGAACTTTATATGTAAAAAATTTCTGTTCATTTTACATACAACATTTTCTTTTGTTTTATCTGCATATAGTTTGTTTAATTATTAATTTTCTAATTTACCTGTAGATTCTGATGAATCACCTGTGGCTAGAGAGAGAACAGTGATCATCCATGCCAACCCACACAAGTCACTGTGGCGTGAGGAGCTCTCCCTGAGTGGCCGAGTATTGCACACCAAGGACTCTGGCTGTCAGACAGATGACTTCCTGATTGCTGCTCCATCCCGGAGGCGTATCCGTGCCCAGAGGGGTCAGGGAATTCCAGCTTCTCTCTCACACTCCACTGGAAACATCACCTCCCTGCCGGATCGCTCTGATACCGTGTATGCTGCAGCAACAGCCACCCGTGTTCGTTCTAGAAGTCTACCACGTGAGGGTGGCCGCCTTCTGGATGAGGACCAAGATGACAGTGATGATGATGATGGATGATGATGATGAAGATGATGAAGAAGAAGATGAGGAGCTCTCTCCGTATGAAGCAGAAGACTTCCTGCCAGGTCCAGGACAGAGAATTCCAAAGGATGAGGAAGAGAGTACTGATGACCAAGCCATGCCAGAGCTACAGTTTGGAACTCTCAAGCGTATGCAGCATTCGGAAAGCCCTGACCATGCATGGATGGAGAGAGGGAGATCCAGGCTCCCACGCAAAGTTGACATGGGAAGCTGTGAGATTTCATCCAGCTCAGATACTTTCAGCAGCCCCATTCACTCTGCCTCTACTACAGGAGTGCTTGGCAGCCAGATCGACCATAAAGAGGATCACCAGTCCTCAAGTGGCAACTGGAGTGGAAGCAGCTCCACTTGCCCATCGCAGACGTCTGAGACTCTTCCGCCAGCTGCCTCCCCTCCCCTGACTGGATCCTCACACTGTGATTCAGAACTCTCCCTTAATACTGGGTCCCATGTCATTGATGATTCCACTGGCTTCATAATCGATCCCTACCATATGGACAAGCCACAAGGACAGGGGCAACGATCTAATTCTTTTACCTCATCGGCTACTGATCAGATGGATGATGCCGGGGTCAGCACTGCTAGTGATGGTGAGTGGAACTGTGCCCAGGAACAGCAGGATCAGCCCTGCCCCCAAGACTTCAGCCCAAAGCATTCCAGAGAGGATGAGAGCGGCGTCAGCTGCCCCAGTTATTCTAGTGGGGAAACTTATGAGAGCTTCGGTGACCAAGCAACCGCTAGGAAATCTGAGATGCACTACATCGTTGACACTGAAAGATTCTATTCCTCCATGCACTTTGACTGTGGTCTTAAGGATAGCAGAAGCTACTACAACTATGCAGCCATTGACCCAGACTGTGGCCCAAGTGGGAATATAGCACCTGGCATGGGTGAATACCCTCAGTCAGAGTACAGAGCCACCAGGACACTGGACAGACCGTGTCTCTCCTTAAGAAAACCAAAGGCCAAGCCACCCCCACCAAAACGTAGCTCTTCATTAAAGGAAACAAGCAGTGGCGTGAACGTTCTAGAGCAGAGCGAACCAAAGATTACTTGCGAGTTGCCGCTGCCCTTGTCTTCCAGGGAGATGAAACTGCAGCTAGACTTGGCTGGTTCTGCAGGGCACCATGAGACTGCAGGTCTTGAGTCACTCGGCGCATGGGGAGTGGAGAATGTCAGGGACATACTTGACTGCTCCTCTCCATTCAGTTCCTCAGACACACATTCCTTTAAGGATGAAGGTGCTGTGCAAGCAGACTATGCAGACCTCTGGCTCCACAATGACTTGAAATCAAATGACCCTTACCGGTCTCTGTCCAACTCTAGTGCTGCTACGGGTACAACTGTTATTGAATGCATCAAGTCATCAGAAAGTGCAGAAATGCAAGCCTGTCAACCCAGGTCCAGACTTACTTCCCCAACTCTTCCTCCACCTGAAGGTGACTTCAAGCTGGCTTCCCCTGAAAAGCTGGCAGGCTTAGCATCCCCTTCCAGTGGATATTCCAGTCAGTCTGAAACACCTACATCTTCCTTTCCCTCCACTTTCTTCCCAGGGCCCCTGTCTCCAACCAGTGGCAAGAGGAAACCTAAAGTCCCAGAAAGGAAGTCCTCCCTTTGCTCCCTACAACAGCCACAGCTTTTAGTAAGAGACCCAGGCTTTTCCACCAGGAGGGAAATTGACTTCCATGCCATACCCCCTAGTCACCTCGACCTAAGTGCTCTTCACAGCAAGCACTTTGCTCACAGAAATCAGATGCACATCCTCCACCAGAATAAGCAGAAAGCTGCCATAGCTGCTGCTGCTGCTGCTGAAGCACGCACTGCAGCCGCTGCCGCTGCCGCTGAGGCTCGCATTGCAGCTGCAGCTTCCACTTCAGAGTGTGCAACAAGCACAGCACACAGCTCATCCCATTTGGCTATCACTCCAACTGTTCTTAGATCAGTGCAACTGCGATCTATTTGTAGACCTGCTGAAGGGAACCAAGGTTATGCTCTGGCCAGTGTAAATCCAGTAACTCGCCCCAAGTGTCCCACAGTAATAACTGACGCCCCGTCTTCTAGCAATAGGCACAACCGGAAACCGCCAGCTTACAAACCCCCTACAGCACAGTTCTGTGAATCACAAGTTCCACTGGTGGAAAACGTTGTTCTTCCTCAGGAGGAAGTGAGAGTGAGACAGGAGAGGCTTGGTCCTGGTACTTACTGGGCAATGACTGCTTTCAGAACTCTTGTAGATCCTTGTCCTGAAAAAGAAGACTCTTCGAAAAAGTCATCTCAAGGTTTTGAGCAAGAACAAGACAGCAGAAGGTACCCAGATGTACAACTAACAATATCACCAGGGAGACTAAAACAAGATATAAATCAACTTTCACGGCCAGAGCCTTCAGCACAGCCCATGTGTTTGGCCAGTACAATGCCACCTCCAGCTTATAGTGAGATACAGAGGAGCAATTTTGTACTGTGCAGCAGTCCTGACAAAGTGCCTGTTTCGACTCAAGAGGCATCGCACATTTACACAATCAGGGATGTACAAGGCAGAGAGGAGGATTATGAGACATCAGGTGTCGCAACCAGAAGTGCCTCACAGGACATGAGGGAAGAAGAGTCAACCCCGGACACAGAGGACTACTTCAGCAAGGGTAACTGTCCTGTAAAAAACGGCAAGATATTAAACGTGATCTGATTTATAGTATCATGAATATATACAATGATAACAAGGACTGTAAACATGCTTTGGCTTTTTTCTTTCAATATTTTAAATCAACTTCAATTTTTAAATCAACAGAAACTAACATTTCTGGCTCTGTGCATAGCATAGTCACAAAACACAGCAAACTCCAGGCAGAGTCAGGGATTGTTATTATTTCACCTCTAGAGGCCGCTATTCCAAAACAGCAACTATACAACCATACTGTAGGTGCTAATTAATCAGTAAAACCAATATATTGTTCAACCTCTTTTTCACATGATATAACTGTAGAAGGCCTAGCATACATTTGTTACAAGACTGATTTCACATTAAAGCTGTTGAATGTGTAACTTTGAGGTTGAACTTGATGTATGAATGCTTTGCATGTTGACAGAATCAACTCCCAGTGACAATTCATCCTCTCCTTTGACTGATGACTCTAAACCTGATGATGATAATGCTTTTCCATCCCCCAACAAACTACGCACAACTGAAGATCTGTTTGCTATGATACACAGGTAAGCCTGATTGTTTTACCTACTGATGCAGGGTCTTCCGAATCATTCTGTATGTTCTCTATGACTTTTGGTTTTGATGATGACATTGCATGCAGACATGGAAAGTGAATATGGCATACAATGCACATGTATGTGAACTTAATACACCATCAACTAAAATATTGCAGATCTAAAAGGAAAGTGCTGGGACGTAAAGACTCAGGGGAGATGAGTGGAAAAAGTCGGCCTGGTGTAGCACCTGCAACCGCCCCTGTCAGCAATCCTACTGTATGCCCGGTTACCCTGCTGCCTCAGTCCCTTCAAACTGCTCCCAGCGAGCCTCAGGACCCATCTACAGGAGTGCCAAAAAGTCCAGTACATCCAGTGAGGAGTTTAAACTCCTGCTGCTAAAGAAGGGTAGTCGCTCAGACTCGAGTTACCGCATGTCTGCTACAGAGATCCTTAAGAGCCCCATCACACCCAAGACTCAAGCAGAGCTGCTATTAGAGGCTGCAAGGCAACCAGAGGAGCCCCCCTTACCCCTACAGGATTCCATTAGCAGTGGTGATCCACTTCCGAACTCATTCCCTAAGGCCAACAGTGAGGGATTCTCCCCAAAAACACTTACCATGTCAGCTGCCTCTAGACAAGGACGTTCCAGGATTCCACCTGCGGCAAACAGCAGTCGCTATAGCACGCGGAGTCGGCTGTACACTGCCCCAATGCAGGCCATATCAGAAGGAGAGACTGAGAACTCAGATGGAAGTCCACATGATGACCGCTCCTCTTAGTGGTATAATCATTTTTTTAGCCACTTAGCAAAATGATAAATCTTTTATAATATGAAAACATTCTATTTGAACTGTGTGAGAGTCCTGTACACATTATGATTTGCCTAGTGTTCTCCCCCGAGGTTTGTGGTTTGAAAAAAACATTGATTTATTTAAGCTCCTTTTGTACACTACAAGTCAACTAAAAAAATGGAAGTACATTCATTTTTGCATTACCCAATACTGTATTGATCATTTTTGAGGAATGATTTCAATCATAATCCCACACTTTTATGCTCACAAAATGAGAAGGTGAAATCATTTGTCATTTTTAAACAAGATATTGAAAAGGTAACTTGTTCTTTTAATATGAAGAAAAAAATTCTATTTCCACCCTCCATCACAAATTTACATGAATACATGGATGTTAATATTTTTTGGAGGACAATCGCACCATGGCCTTTCTTAGCAGGGTGTCTAAATGTGCAAGGGGAAAGACTTCTGAGACAAAAAGCCAGAAATGTCACGAAAATATTTCTAAAAGTGAACTGGTTTGCAAAACCATTCTTTTGCACTTAATTAGTTCATTGTACTTTGAAATATACAACCTGGATGCACTGTTAAAAAACAAGGTGAGCAGAAAGAAGTAATTAAATTTTAGTTTTTTCGTTTAGAGTAATGGAATGTCTATGGTGTGTGTCTGTTTGAATCTCAATCTCTCAAACAGCATTCCAACAACTGTAAAAACAAATGTAACCCTTTTTACCTGTTTAGTTTACCGTTTCTTCGAAGACCCAAATTGGGTTGTGTATTTGTCACATTTTTCAGGTGTCATCATGTATAATTACTTAACCACGCAACATGGAAAACTTTTGTGACTGCAGAAGAAACGAGGACTTCCGAGAGAAATTCACTTCAATCTCAATGTATTCTATGAATACACTTAAAATCAAGCATACTGTACATTTGAAGAAGAATGGATTCACATTTAAAGTTAAACTCTTCAGAGTTGTAAGACTTCTCGAAGTTCAAAACTCATAGGACTTAGCTAATTTGTCAAGCCTACACTGTGCCACTGGAGGGAAGGTGACAAGCTGTGAAAAGATCGATTTTTTAGTCATCCTTTGATTAACGCTCTTTCACTGTGGTAATTCAGTTTCTTCATCCTCTGTACAGCATGCAATAAAACACTAGAACATATCACATCTCCACTTAAAATGTATTTCCACCTTCACTTGAATTTGTTGAGTATGTGCTATGTTCGGTAAATGTACAAAATGTATAGATTTGTTTGAAATTAGCAGTTTTACATCACTGTATACACAGTTTGAGCTTTTTCCCATTTAGTGGAGGAACTGGACAATCTAATCTAACGAAGCACTATTTGTGTAGAGCTGAGTTTTGAAAAAACAGATTGAGGCATAAGGGGCCATTTGGTTTAAATGATGATAGAATTATATTTAGGGATAAGTGTAATGCAAGAACTGATTTATCTCAATCTCTGTGATATATATATGAAATGACTGCAAACAGGCAGCAGTTTAAAATCCATTGCTCATCTGTATACATGGATGATTGACTTAAACATAATATTTCAGCCTTTTTTCTGAACTGTTGTTGGTTTGTCAAGTATTGTCATGTCCAAGAGGTTTGATAATTTAATTATTTTTATTGTTTTATACCAGTAGAGAAACGTTCCAGGATATTCTGAGACACTAACAGAACAGATATTTTCTCTTAAATAGGAGCTGCAATGTGCCACGTCTAATTTCTCCTTTATTACAACCCTGTCTGGTGGTTGTTGCAATTAGCATTGCTTTATAACTACAGACTTTTGGAAAGACAGACTACTTTTTTTCCCTTGTGTCCATATACTAGAACTAAATCTATGAAATCTTCTTTTAGATTGCAACATTTAATAGAAAAAAAAGTATTTTTAATTATGGGATATTTTATCCAGAGAATTATTTTGTTAATGAATTTGGAAAAGATTAATGATAAAGCTTTATTTAAATAAAATAAGAAAAAAATGTTTCATATCAGGGGTGTATCAGCCAATGATGAAGATATCGAACTTGTAAACATTCTTCTAATTAGCTGTAAACTTGCATTCTGAACAAATAAGCTATTATATATGTTATACAACTGTAGTTAAATGTTTTGGTGCTTTGAATTCTATACCCAGGCCATATTCTGTCATTGTTGCCATTGACATCATCAGTTTCCTTTTCATATTTATCTCTCTGTACTTGTGATGCAAACGCAGTCATGAAAACAACACTCGTGACAACTCAAACATTTAGATATGTAGCAATGAATATGTCTTTTGTTTTATTTTTCATTACACAACAGTAGCCACATTTGAGGTATCAACCTTACCTGTAGTGAAGCTAGCCAGGCAGTTTGGGCCTTATTTGCAAAATATTAAAGATAAAAAAATGAAGGGGAATCACAAAGTGTGTTATCTGTATCATTGTTTTACCTCAACACAGTTTTGGACTGTTTTAAACAGGTACAAGGTACTACACAAAAATTATCATATCAATAAAGAACGAATGAAAGAAAACAAAAGATACTACACAGAAAAGTTATTTTATTGTTTTCTTTGTTGTAACTGAAATATACATCTTGGAGTGTTTTTTGTTTTTAATTTCATTTTAGACACATTTTTGCTGAATTACTGCATTAATGGAGAAGCACAGTCTGTTTTGCCAAATTGTTTTAAATGTGTTTTGTTGTGAAATAATTGCAAATTATAATAAATTAATTGATGAATATATAATAAAAATTAGGGTTAAAATGATGTCTAAGGACAAGATGCATCTCATTCAGTTACAATAATCAGGAAACAAATCTCACTCTGCATACAAGCTCCGCTTCAAGAGATTTTAATCCATTTTGTATTTTTGTATAAACATGTAGATATGATCTTTTTAAAGTAAAAAAAAAAAACAAGACACAAATGTTTCATTTTTTAACATGTTTTAAAGGTTTACATTAATTCCAAGCCTTTGTATATTTTTGAGCTGTGTGACTCTCTCAGTCCTGTATTTATTTTTTAGTAAACATTGTGAAAATTCCATTGTAAATTTGAACCATTTCTTGCCAGCTCAAGTGACTGCTTAGTAACTGTGCATAGAGAAAGCCAATAAATGTGACTGCATTGAAGATTGACTGGATGTCTGAAGTATGATTTACATAGTAAGCCTACACTCAATGATGTAATACTGATTCAGTAAGAACAAATTAAACGTTTTACAATTAGATAAAGCCCATAAGTGATTTAAGACAAATTATGTGAATGTATAGTGACGGGTGAAGATTTATAAATACCGAGATGCACATCACAACATTTATTTTCACAATCAAATGATCTGCTTGATGTAGGCCTACCAGACTTGGAAATGATCAATACGACTTTTTAGATTTGAATAACCTTTTTTGGTCTTCGTGACACCCTGATTTGAGCCTGATAGGCTATTTGTCGTTTAAAGTATTCCCACATGAGTTTTGTTTTTCTAAGGCGACTGTTGTTTTAGAAAAGTGTCACATTCCTATTTCCAAATGGAGACAGATCAAGCTTCCGACGTGACAGTCTGTACAGTCACGGTGAGTAAAAAGCATGGCTATTTAAAACAAAGCTAACGTAGTACATAGTATAGTCTTGCATTATTGTCCAGCAAAAAATAATAATAATAATAATAAGACTGCTCATTCTGGACTATAAGAAAACAAAGGAAGGTGTTGAAACTTTAGTTTGGACTTTGTTTTGTAGACTAGGATAAGGCCTTTTTTTTATTCTGGAAAACGCCACAAGAGGAAGCCATTTCTCCAGGAATTGGGCAAATCACTTAACTCGGCTCACAAGGGAAAGCAAAACAACTCATCCTGGTCCCTCTCAACCTTGAAGATCAAGCATATTTTTTTTTTTTTTTTTTTGATGGTCAAGCATCAAATAACTCAAATAGCATGGTAGAACACAGTGCTGTAGCTTTAAATCCAACAGACTAAGTTGTAAAAGCTTGCTTCTTCGCATGCGCGAGTATGGTTTACGGTGATAAAGTTATATGCTTGCATGTTAAACTTCTGTGTCTCCTTTAGTAAAGGTATGTTGTTGAAAGAACCTTTTGCCTTGCCGCTCGTCATTCAACATGGTGTCAGAAGTGGTCCTCGTGGAATCATGAATGCAGCGAAGACAGGAAGATACTCTTCCAATGAACATTCACACAGTAAGCCACCATAGAGCATCACAGTCCCGCCCACAGCCTGAGAGAGCGTTGGTGCCGGAAGTAAATTTCCCATTCATTTCTCCCATTGACATTTTGTAAAATCCATATCTAAAGAGTATAAGAGCATGTCTGAGGATAACCAGCTACGGCTGAACTCATAAGCATACAACATATCATTTAGAGTGAAAAAACGAAGAGAAAATCCCAAAAAAGTCAAGGGTACAAGCCTGTGTACATATTTTCATTTCCGAGCAAAGGAACTACTCCCATAAACCACCGCGCCCCACTAAAGTTGACTGAAAGCCACCGTGAAAGATCCTTTTGAGTGACTTCCAAATCTGACGACGGCAACGTGAACTTTTTCCTCCAGTGAATTTTATATAGTGAATGTGCAGGGTTACTCCTTTTCCTCGATTTACTGAAGCTTACGCACATGCTAAAACATTGAGCATCTGGCTCGTTCATAGGCTGTGCTGGGGCAACTGCACATCCAATGGCGCGGCACGGGCGCCTCTGACGTACGACCAATGAGCTAACCCTACGTCATTACGCGATCTTCAGTCTTCACGCGCCAGACACGTGACACGACTTCCACCAATCCGATGCATCACTGTGGGATTCTGGGATTGTTCAGGATTGTGGGTAATGAAGTTCTTATCCAATACATCGCGAATAAAAGGGATTTATCTTAAAACAAGGTTAGTGCCCCATGAACTTTTGGCGTTTATATGAGCATATACAATCACTTAGTACAGCCGTAGCTGGTTTTGAGTCTACCATGTATGGTTACGTTTTTATGGCTTAAGGCCCAAATGTCAATGGAGAAATTGTATTGAATTTTTACCTCCGGCACTGGCTGTGGGCGGGACTGTTATGCTCTATAGGGGAATTATCACACTACGTCACACTGACGTCACGCAGGTGCAACTGCGCATGTCGGCAGCAGAAGCTGGGCGCTGGGCGCTGAAACAAACCCGGGAAAATGTCGTGTTGTGCAGTGGGTTGCCAGAATCGACCATCTGTAAACAAAGGTCTGAAGTTTTACCGAATAGACCCCTTATCAGCCGACGTCACAGTTACGTCACGGCGCTAGCTGGAGGCAAAACAAACGGAAAACTGCAGGCGGCTAATACAAACCAGCACAGATTCGGCTACATAATAATGAGCTTAAATTATTATTATTATTATTAAATGTCATCTTGATGTGTTGTTGGGTGCAAGAATCAATGAAAAATGAGTATGCTTTATCTGGAATTTTTATTTCTCGAAAATATTCACATCATTAACATTGCACGTACTGTCACTGTTTACATTGTCGTCTTCTCGGCGCTGGCTCGGCAGAACTGCGGATCCTACCACACAAGTCTTTACGTGACCATTCAACACATAGTTATAGGCATCTAAAGATTTATATGCCCTCAGTTTCTCTTTACGCTCGGTTTCTCTATCAGGTAGGTGTAGAAGTCAGGCCACTCGACTGGAGGTAGCGTTAATCCTGTCAGATCGTCCATTGAGTGAGCGTGTACGGGTCAGCCGTAAAACGTTTTTTTACGTCTGGTTCCGTCCGTTAAAATTAACTTTTGCAAATAAAAATCGGAGTCCTGGACACTGAGTGACCTTGCACATTAAGGCAAAATCGGATTTTCTTCAGTCATTGTTAAAAAACAAGCTAACAAAACTTGCAAATTAACGTTAGGGAAGCGGCGAGAGGGATCGTTCTGCAGCCACCTAAGCTCCGCCCACAGAAAAACGTCACCATGTTTACCAACTGATAAGCGTGATTTTTTTCCCCAAACCACTTCAGCGGAAATCCCGCCCTGCAACCGATTTCATTGGTTTAGGTTGCAGTGACGGGTAGGTTTAGGGATCAGGGTTGGGTGTAGGCAATCTGTACAGTGATTGACATGACCAATGAAAACTTTAGAATCAGCTGCAGGGCGGGATTTCCGCTGAAGTGGTTTGGGAAAAAAAATCACGCAACTGATAAGGGGTCTATTGTTTATCGCAACACGTGCCAACACGCCCCCTTTCCTCGGATTTCCCAGCTCGGAAGTCAGACAACCGTGAGGACACCGAGCAAGAATTCCGATACGGAATCCAAGATGGATGCGCCCTGTGTGACTTGTATGAATTGTTTTCATTGTTTTTGGACCGCTTTGGTTGTTTAAATGACGATTTTAATCGCTCGTATTACTGCAATACATTACTGCTTCTATCACTGCCGCTGTGGGTATGGGAATCGGCCTTGTTCTGAGTGCAATATTGAATGAAGCCTTGTTTCAAACGGGTGTTACTAATGTGGCTAGCGTTGCTAACAGAAGATAAACTAAAACATGAAATAAAGTGAAAATTTTAGAAGATCAAATGGCTGCGTTTTGATAAGTGCCTGGTACTCGGCCAGTGCTACCATAGCAACAGCTTTCTGGGTGGCATCCATGTTTTTTCTCGGACGCGCAAAACATTAGCCTGGTAATACCAGACTCTGCTACTTCACTTTGCTTCGTAGACAGAGTCTGGCATAGCATAATAAAGAAGTGTTTTCTCTCTCGCTAGGGGGCGATTTCTGAAGTTTAAAATCATTGGTTACCCGTAAGCCAATCAGATAAGTTTATTCATGACGTATGTTATGCGCTGTAGTGATGGGAAGTTCGGATCATTTTACTGACTCGGATCTTTGAGTCTCGTTCAGCAAAATGAACGAATCTTTTTTCGAGTCATTTCGTTCATTTCGTTCATTTCAGCATAATATAATTAAAATGGCATGTTAACTTAAATATACCAACACATCTAGTACTTACGAAAATGTTGATTACATTTGTAAAAATAAACAATAGGGTAATGCAGCCAAAGCCAAATTATAGGAAACCTAAATGTTTTATTAATTGATTAGTTGTTGGGTTATTGTATAGGGTATTGCAGTCTGATTCTGTTAGTTCACCTCATCTCCTGATCCGAGACGTTCTTTCCTTTGCAACTTCATAATTATGTCAGGTTAGTTCTCCTCTCGTGTCTCGAGACGTTAGTTGTCGACTCGTCAGTGTCTGACTCTGATCTGTCTGCTGGGCCGACCGTGCCGTGATGATACAGCAGGACCGGAAAGAGAAATGATTAGTTCATCTTTCGAGTCTCGGGTTCGGCCGGGTCCGAGTCCTTCGTTCTTCCTGTCAGTCCCATAGAGCCGATGCTGTCACTCCCGGAAAGAGAAATGATTAGTTCATCTTTCGAGTCTTCGGGTTTGAGTCCTTCGTTCTTTTGTCACGTGACCGCTGGTATCTGGTATTAGATTCGTATTATTGACTGCGTCTGAATGTATAAGCCTATTGTTTTATATTTAGGAATATACATTTCTAAATATGTGCAATAAACATCTGAAAAATAAAAGTTCCATCTTATTATTGTCCCCGTCCGTCTCTTTTCTAAATGTTTAGAACTTGTGCATCTGTGGTGTGTTTTATTATATATTATACATGAATTAACTACTATTATAACTACGTGCTTGTTTGTAAAAAGGTTGTTAGTAGGCTATTCAATACGGTGACAAGTCACGTGACAAAAGAACGAAGGACTCAAACCCGAGACTCGAAAGATGAACTAATCATTTCTCTTTCCGGGAGTGACAGCATCGGCTCTATGGGACTGACAGGAAGAACGAAGGACTCGGACCCCGCTGAACCCGAGACTCGAAAGATGAACTAATCATTTCTCTTTCCGGGACTGACAGGAAGAACGAAGGACTCGGACCCGGCCGAACCCGAGACTCGAAAGATGAACTAATCATTTCTCTTTCCGGGACTGACAGCATAGCCTCTATGGGACTGACAGGAAGAACGAAGGACTCGGAGCCGTCCCGAACCCGAAGACTCGAGAGATGAACTAATCATTTCTGTTTCCAGTACAGATTCAGAACCCATATGTTGCGCAATGCGCATGCGCGGTCAACACAAAATGAACGAATCACTCTCTGAAACAACTCGGTAGTCCCGAGTCATATTAAAGATTCGTTCAAAATGAACGAATCGTTCATGAACGACACATCACTCTGATACAGCCGCATCGATCCACAGACATCATGCATCGAACTCAAATCTATGATCGAACTTCCACTGTAAACACTTGATGATGCGAGCGAAATACCGGAGTGAACATGGCTGTAAACGACTTTTTTGATCGATGAGTGATGTAATAGAATGACTGCTGCACTTGACAGGGCGCAAACAAGCAGAGAGAGAGAGAGCGAGCGAGCCCCGGCCGCGCGCGCACTATCACGTCTTTAAACAAACAACGCGAGCACTGTCTTGCTCTCTCTCCCTCGCAAATATTAATCAAAATCAATCGACTAGTAAAAGGTCGGAACACCTCAGTTTCACGTGGAGCATTTGGAGATTTTTAGAGATTAGAGACTCTAGGAACAACATCTCAATGAACAACATCTCAACACTAAATTATAAAGGCCTGTCTCATATAACGTTAGCCGCCTGTCTCAAATACAAGCCGGTGCAGTTCGACGATTTGGGCAAATAAAATCCTGGGCTATTATTTGAAGTTTTACGGTATTTAAGACCTGGAAAAGAAAGGAGACACTGACCTGTCAAAAGGCTCCCCAGTTTCTCGTTGACGATCGGTAGTTGATAAATTAAACTTTTCCCAAAGGGAGTAGGGCCACAACTAGAGTTGTGACGTTCGCGAACGAATCGATTCTTTTGAACGGCTCATAAACATGAACGATGGGAGCCGAGTCGCGGCTGGAGGGGAGCCGTTCTTTCTGTCGTTCTTTTTTTCCTATGCGTGTTTCACACATATGCACACAAATTAGCTCCTCAGTAATAGGGGAAGGGGCGCACCCAGCGCAGGGGTGCTACTGCCTAATGGTGTGTTCACATCGAACGCGAATAGAGCATCAAATACGCGTCTATCGCGTCTAGTTAGACGCTTGAACATTCGCTCGAGTTCAAATTTTTCATTGCGCGGAAGACATTCGCGACAAACGCGCCGTCACATGGTTACTCCAGTAAAAAAAAAAAAAAAAAAAAAAACACACACGTGCGAGTGCCTCTCGGAACTGCTTTGTATTTATTTACATTGCATTTTGTGTTCATGTTCGTGTTATTGTATCTACAGTATATATTTACAACTTTAAATATTATTATTTTTTTTTTCAAAATGTTCTTGTGGTGTATGAATAACATAAGTCAACATAGCTTTACACATACACACACTTTGTAGCCTACTAAAGGTAAATCCAAAATAGTGATGTCACTTTCTAAAGCAGAGGGATGTTGTGCAACCCTTATGGAATATAGTCCACACATGACAAATGAGGTAATAATCAATATTTCAGAATAATTCATACTCAGATATTGGTGTGTGATATCTGAGTTTTAATTATTTGACTACAAATCTCACCTCATCATTCCTCCCATTGATTATTTCCAGGATAAAGTGAGATGCCCCCAAGCTGGCTTCTTAAAACTGACTAAATATTTAAAAAGAGCCAAAAGAGCCTTCTTTTGAACGGCTCTTTGAAAGGAACGGATCGCCAAGATCCGGTTCCCCTCAAAGAGCCATAAATCCCATCACTAGCCACAACATCACCTCCATTCAAAATGTTTAATACACACTCTTCTTGTTCAGGCTTCAGTTTGCTAATGTCGGGAATCCACAACAGAGCGAATTGCATCCGTGTCTCGTCCGCGGTCGTTTTCGATTTCTCTGACCTAATCTTAAACTCGGCGCTTGGCGACTACGTCACGGCTCTCAGCCCGCCTTCTGTTCGCTGATTGGCCCGGCTGTTTTCAGGCCGGTGGAAAACAGAAAGATAGGCTGCTATCTCAGACTGACTACAGGAGTGAAATGAAATTAGCGGAAGTAGGAAGTCTGACGTAGTCAGGCTAGCAAAACATACCAGAACGCTTGAAGTGTAGAAGTGACGTCATATCTGAGGGCCGAGTCGGTTCGTTGACAATAATAGAACGCAGCACTAATTCCTACCGAGATTCATAAATTTTGGGGCATCTCGCCCGGGGGGCGGGTAGGGTTAGGATTAGGGTTAGGTTAGGGTTAGGTTTAGACCTAGGTTTGCTAGCTTGTTCTGTGCCTGCCTGTGTGCGCTATTGTGCGCGCTGACCCTGGTCGACGAGAACCCGCATGAGAGATGTGACGCAGGACGTTACCCCGCCCCCCTGGCAAGATGCACCAAAATTTATGAGTCCCAATTCCTACCACTACCCGCTAGCATAGATGACACGGTAGGTTGACTTTGGCCTTTCTCACCCGAAGAGGCTTGCGGGTGTTGCGTTTTCTTTTCAGGTGATACATCTTATGATGTACTACTACTACTGTATTTAAGCACTGATCACACAAGTTGCAACTTACATCTGTGTCATTCTTTTTGGTGAAATGGTCCCACACATTACTTTTCTTTGCACGCTTCATCCTGTCGTCTGCCCAGGCTCTAACCTCGAATGTTTAGCCTGTACTTTTCGCAAACCTTGTGAGCTTGCGAACTCAAACGCTGTGACTTCACGCCAAATGTTTTTATTGGTTTATTAATACAAACAGGCGAGTTATGAAAAATTGAGTGTGAGTCACTTCACACAAAAATATCTTGGAATGAGATGGCTAACTGTAGTAGCGTAGCTTTTAGTCCACTGTCTATAATAGCCTAATTCCCTAATTTAACCTAAAAGCCTAATTTAGAGATTTTTTTTTTAACCGACTACCAACAACTTTGATCGGTTAACGTTGATACGGTCAACCATCGGTCAAACGGTCATCGGTTAACATCTCTAGTCAGCTTTGTCTCAAGACAGGCAATATTTATAAGTGGCATGCATTGCTTGAAGTCAGCCACCAATCAAACTGTGCAACACTGTATAAACTCACACAAGTCTAGTGTGTGCACCTGTAAGGCGGGTGCCAGAAGTCTGGGCTATCCCTCGAGGAAGCAAAAGGCTCTCCTGAGAATTAACATTTGAACCCTCCCTTGCATTTATGTAACAGCAACATCCAAGATGCAGCACACAGTGCAACTCACACCTCACTTTGACAATCTCCCCCCTTCTCCTCCTCATCTGAAACTCACTGAAACCCATGACTTTTTAATATTTTTATATTGTAATAATTTCAGTTATTCTCCAAATTAATGTAGAAATAACTTAGATACAGTATATTTTATATATATTGTTGTAATGACATCTTTATATGGATGAAGACCAATATCACTGATACTAATACTGCTTCTGATGTTTTTTTTTATTACTGATAGACATTTAACATTACAGTATAATTGGAAGGTATATAAATTTCAACTTTTATTAAACTTAAAAAAAACTTAAGACAATCTTTAGATATGATTTCATATTTATCCATTGCCTTATATATATATATATATATATATATATATATATATATATATATATATATATATATATATATATATATAGGCATATATATATATATATATATATATATATATATATATATATAACATTTAATAAAGTTATCAAACACTTTGCAGCCATACTGCATAAATGATTAACTTAATATAGATTAATCCTTATTAAACCAACCTTCGTTCTTTGATGACAAGCATCACAGCAACTATTTTATTCAGTTACTGTCCCTTTAAAATCTGTCGCTGCAACACATTTACACGAATAAGGCAACAAGAGCGTGTAGATAAAGGAGAAAATGTTATTCTATGTTAATTGCACTAATATTTTAATGCGTTAAACTGGACAAAAATTAATCGCATGGGTTAACGTTGACACTGCACTAATGTAGCCTATCTACTGGTACATCATGTAGGCTAACAACGCGCTTATTCATGCAAACACTTTTAAATCATTAAAGCGCGACATAACAAAAGGAAACGATATGACGAGACACAAACACACACAATTTACAAAAAGTTTCTTCCCTATGCATGTCCAATGCTACTTTTGCCCAATGTCCATTCTATCTCCCTCTCCCCACTCCAACAGTTATTCGTCAATTGACGAAGCTTCACATATTTTTGCCTTGACATCGACAATATCATATGCAATCATATCCTTTTTATGGTTACCTGCTGTCGTGCTGCCATGGCTTTAGCTTCAGTTCTTCTGGCACTCTGTGGAGACTCTCTAAAGATGGTCACCACAACCAGCTCTGTTGACTTGCCGCATATGAATGTCAAACTTGCCTCCCTCATTACCTTAACATAAACTTAGTATTTATACAATCTCAACAACTTTACTTCTTTACGTAAACATATACGGATAGACTACTTACTTACGCGTCTCTCTTGATTATCATGCTTCACTGGACTCTTGTTTTTTCGGCCTGTCCTGTGTAAAAGCTTCTCGACAACGAAAACGACAACATGTCTGAACTCTTCTCGACTTACTTGCGTGATGGTGAGTCCATCATTCAACTGATTTAATTTAGACTTTTATTGAACACTGAACAGCGCACATACATAAGAGCTTGATCAATTATATGACAAGCCGACAAACACGAAAGCTCAAATCTACTTGCATGACACGCTAGAACCAATTAAGTTTAGGTCGCATCATTTTTGCACTTTCCAACAAACATATATTAATTGAATTTGAATGAATAAAGAATACAAATTTGAATAATATTAATTTTAGTATTAGTGATACAAAGTAATGGCATATTACTGCCGCTGTGGCGACCCCTAGAGGAGAGAGAGAAAAGAGAGAGAGAGAGAGAGAGAGAGGAAGAGAGAGAGAGAGAGAGAGAGAGAGAGAGAGAGAGAGGAGAGAGAGAGAGAGAGAGAGAGAGGAGAGAGAGAGAGAGAGAGAGAGAGAGAGTAGAAAAATGAATATTACTAATATTACAATTAAGCTACATTTGTCAACATTCATTAGGTAACCTGACCTAACAGTATTATAGCATTTATTAATCTATATCAATCAGTAATTAAATGACCTAAAAAAATATACTTATACATGTTTAGCATGTTAACATTACTTTATGCAATGCATTAACTACCGTAATATGAACCTATTATATGTTAATCTATTATTATTATAGATATTAAACTATTTTAATTGTATAATGTCAGTTTTTTTTTCAAAATCAAAATTTAACCTACTGTATGTTTTTTTTTTACATTTTGATACCTTTTCTTTGCACATTTGGTAGTGTAGAGTTTCAAGCAGTGTTTTTTAATTGTCACTTAAACTATGAGACTGTTTTTTTTTTCACCTGTGGTATCGATTTAGTATTGATACCGCGGTATTAGGTTCTGATATCGTACCAAAGCAAAAATTGTGGTAACGAGCCATCCCATTACACAAATGCAAATACTGAATGACATGCGCTGTGTAAAATATTTTGAGTGTCCCTTATTTTCCTATAAAAAAAAACATGAGTGTCTCTTAAATTCCTTTCCAGAAGCTGGCTGGTAGGCCTACAAATTACATTTTTGTTAAAAAATCTAATAACAGAAAAATGTCTTATGTGGCCGCTCCTTTACGCAAACGGCTATAATTATAACTCGCTCTGTCATGCAATGAGCATAACAAATTGCACAGCCCTAGATATTTTTCACCAGCCGCCACTGATAAAAATCCTTTTAAATTGTATTATTATTTTTCAATTACCAAGCATGATCAATTTCAGTCATAACGTTGTTTTTTTGTTTTTTACTACACAACTAAACTGTATATTTGAGTGAGATGTCACTGAAACAAGTGAACAAAGCTCTCGTGATCCATGAGGCGTTTTGAACTTTCCATAAGAGATTAGACAAGAGCCATTGATAAGTGATTAAGTGGCAGACGAGATATGGCTGGGGGTGTTAGTCAGAGGTAGACCCTCTGGCCCCTGAGGTTAGTGCACAGCATTGTTAAAGGTCAAGGCAGTCTTTGAGGCTGAATGTGGGACAATGGGTCTTTCAGAGTCAGAAGACCAGAGACGACATGAAGCAACAGACCACCATCACTTCTGACACACTCTTTGTTCCAATGACACTCTGAGATCCCCAAAGAAAAGAAACTTTAAAAAGTCAGGTTTAAAACTGCACTGCACTCTTGTTTCTGTGTAAATTAGATTTAAAGAGCATTTTAAAGGGATAGTTCACCCCAAAAATGAGCATTTACCAGACAGGCGGCACCCATTGACTTCCATAGTATTTATTTTTTCCTTAGAAAGGCATGATCCTGAATCAACATATTTTGTTGATATTTGAACAACATTCCTGTCCAAAAATGTAGTCCTAACCCTACCCATAACGTATCCCTAAAATCAGATTGAAATGATAGGTGAATAACACTGATGTAGAAGCACCTGGCTGCACGCCTAAACTTGACATAAACTGTAAACTTGTCTCTTATACCTTATTGGTTGTTTGGAGTGTTGTCCCAGGGTTAACCATGGCTGCGTTTACACTTGGCATTAACATGCGATCATTAGCTAATCAGGACATAATCAGGCGTTTTCATTTGTTCACATTAAGTAGCCTCTGTATCTGGATAACCGATTGGATTTCTGTTTCCTGCATAATATTTAAATTAGGTCTGTGGCACGACACCAGATTAAGAGAAAATATGATACAAATTAAACAATGTCCCAATTGCTTTCACTCACTCACTTTACTTATATGCAATCTCCAGTATAGATCAAATTAAGTTTTTTGAACGAATGAATACTTCCAGAGTTGATCATACAAAAATAACTGGGTTGATCATGTTAAACAAGTCACATCATCGATCATCTGGGTTTAAAGTTATAGCGTGCAATCAGTGGCGTAACTTTGTTTTAAAAAGTGTGTGTGTGTGTGTGTGTGTGTGTGTGTGTGTGTGTGTGTGTGAAGGGGGTGGTGGTACATAGTATACAATAGTACTTGTGAAATCATATTCACCTATTCCCACTTGTGAAAAGAATAATTATTTGAATAAATAAACATTTGTAGAGTATTTTTTTCCCTAAATACTTGTGAAGTTACAATGGATCAGTAAATTCCAAATATAAAGTTGAATCCACTCTGCTTCAGCAACAGGAACGCTGTGCATATGATCTGATCTTTCCCATCATGTCCACACTTCTCCTTTGGTACACAGTGTTTATTGCTTTGTTATCCATGTATTTGGATATGAAGTAAACATTTAGTTGCACAACAGTTAACTTGTGGATGCCAGATTAAAAGCCATCCATTTTAATGCAAGAAATAAAATAGAAAAATGAATGGATAAATATTTAAATATTTATTTAACCTGAAAGTAAACCAAATACTAAGACATTCGGAAATGCATGTATTTTCCACTTCAGCATTTCACTTAATTTGTTATGCTTGTTTGTGAAGAAATTCTAACTAGTGATTTTAGACTTTTGGATCTGGCTAACGTAACTTCTCACTAGATTAAATTAATCTGGTTTGAGAAGACTTTTGCCTCTGTGCCTTATCTGAGCGACTATCATTGATAATGGAAGGATTTCTCTGACATATTTGACTATATGTGATTCCATAATAGCATTAAATCCCACTGCTGATCTTTAAAGAATTGTCAAAGCACACATTTTCATGATAGTTTGAAAGGCCTGTCTTCTCTCATCAGATTTGTTTGCAATTTAACCCAAAGCAGCTCTTACATCTGCTCAATATTATTCATTTTTTATGATTGCTAATCAAGATCTTATGTGGATTAAATTTCCCAAAACATATTGACTGCCCAGGACAGGACCATCCTAAATGCATACCATCAAAACAAAATTATAAAATATATTTTTAATGGTTATAAAATAATATTCTGTTTAGTATAATTTTTGGGTTGAATGTTGCATCTCATTCTCATAGTATTTCATGTTAACTTACCATATAGACTATAGATGGACTAGAATAAAAAGATCCCATACAGCAGCAAGACCAAAATATTTATTTATCAGGAAATTCAAATGCAATCTGAGCTATCATCAGCTTGATTTATGTATTACATTAATGCTGCAGTGGAAAGTGGCCAAATGGTTTGGGGATGTTGCCTATTTTACATGTGCTTCTTCACTAACAAAACAACAACTATCAGCAGTCAGTTCTTTAATCCTCACACGCAGGAACCTAGACCAACCACTCCCACAGCCAATAACCTTCTCTCCTCCTTCTCTCCACTAACCGAGGAAGAGGTATCTAAACTTCTCCTCTCCAGTCATCCTACCACCTGCCCTCTAGATCCCATCCCCTCACACCTTCTTCAAGCCATCTCTCCCACACTTCTACCAGCTCTCACACACATTATCAACTCATCCCTACATGCTGGCATTTTCCCTACAGCATTTAAGCAGGCTCGGGTAACTCCACTGCTTAAAAGATCAACATTAAACACATCACTCTTAAAGAATTACAGACCTATCTCTCTCCTACCATTCATTGCGAAAACACTTGAACGAGTTGCTTTCAACCAAGTATCATCCTTCCTGTCTCTGAACAACCAGCTGTATTCCAACCAATCCGGCTTCAAGAAGGGGCATTCAACCGAGACCGCATTACTATCGGTCACAGAAGCCCTGCGGATCGCAAAAGCTGCCTCCAAATCATCAGTTCTCATTCTGCTGGACCTGTCTGCTGCCTTCGACACTGTGAATCATAAGATCCTTCTGCCACCCTCTCATCACTGGAACCGCCCTCCACTGGTTTGAGTCCTATCTCACAGGTAGGTCCTTCAGGGTCACATGGAGAGGCGAGGTATCCAAAGCACATCAACTGACTACAGGGGTTCCCCAGGGTTCAGTGCTTGGACCCCTCCTCTTCTCCATTTACACCACATCACTGGGACCCATCATACAGGCACATGGCTTCTCTTACCATTGCTATGCTGATGACACCCAGCTCTACCTCTCATTTCAACCAGATGATCCCACAGTAGCGGCACGAATCTCAAGCTGTCTGGCTGACATCTCGGCATGGATGAAGGAACATCACCTGCAGCTCAACCTGACAAAGACTGAGCTTCTCGTCCTCCCTGCCAATCCGTCTCTGCAACACGACTTCACTATCCCGCTAGACTCTTCCTCAATCACCCCATCAAGGTCGGTCAGAAATCTTGGAGTAATCTTTGATGACCAGCTGACCTTCTCAGACCACATTACAAAGAAAGCTCGATCATGCAGGTTTGCAATGCACAACATCAGGAAGATCAGGCCTTTCCTAACTGAGCATGCCATACAGCTTCTCGTCCAGGCCCTGGTCATTTCTAGGCTTGATTACTGCAATGCTCTCCTGGCTGGACTTCCATCGTGTGCAACTAAACCTCTACAAATGATCCAGAATGCTGCAGCTCGTCTTGTCTTCAACGAGCCCAAAAGGGCCCACGTCACTCCTCTGTTCATCTCTCTGCACTGGCTACCACTCGCTGCTCGCATCAAGTTCAAGGCGTTGACGCTTGCTTACAGATCGACCACAGGTTCAGCTCCCTCCTACTTTCAGTCACTCCTACGAGTCTACATCCCTACAAGAAGCCTACGATAAATCAATGAGCGACGGCTCGTGGTACCTTCACAAAGAGCCACAAAATCACTCTCCAGAACTTTCTCATTCACGGTTCCATGCTGGTGGAATGATCTCCCCACCGTCATTCGGAATGCAGAATCCCTGACAGCATTCAAAAGACAACTGAAAACTCATCTCTTCCGTGAGCACTTAACATAAAACACACACACACACACACAAAAAACAAAAACAAACAAAAAAAAAATCCTCACTTGTCTGGTTTTTGCTACTCTGAGCAATGTGTGAACTTGGTATTTTGAGCACTCCTTGGGTTGTTATTGTCTCTTCACGATGACTCGTTTGGCTTAGTCCTCAGATGTAAGTCGCTTTGGATAAAAGCGTCTGCTAAATGCCTAAATATAAATATAAATATGTGTGAATATTTGTGTTCTCTAGAGACAAATGCACCGCAGGCTACTTAGCCTAAACACTAAAAAAATATAATTTCTCTCCTAAATAGTTACATATGGGCCTATTACCCCGGGTTTAACCTCTTCTGCTGGAGACACCATTCGAGGGGAGGGATTGATTGCATGGAAACTGTATAGTCCACAAAATGGAAAGTTGAATCAACTTAACATGTATCAGAGTTGCAGTTGCACAGAATTTGTTGCACACTTGTTATAAACCTTATGGTTTAAATGCCTTTAAAGGGATAGTTCTGACAGAAAATAAAATGTACTCACCCTCATGTCAGTTCTTAAGTTCAACTCAGTAAATAATAAACTTAGTTAAATGTCAAATCTAAACAAATGAAATGGTCAAGATTTTTTTAAAGATGCAGTCCGTAACTTAACGCTCTAGCGGTTAATAAAAAGAACTGCATGCATCTTGCAGAAGAACATTGTAGCCGGAGCTACATCTTATGTGTAGTCACGCAGGTTTTGGGCCAATCCGCAGCGGTACGACCCAAACCAGTCTAAAATAGTCCCAATATAAACACTTATCATAGGTTGCACATTTTGAGCAAAACAAAAACATAACATATGATGTGCAAATGCCTTTCCACTGAAAATACGGTGCAAACGACAACTTTATAAATGCAATTATTTATTCAAATGGTAGAAAAGTGTTCAAATAAGCAAATACAAAATATTTCAACCTGAGTATAAGAGCAAAGTAAATACAGTGTATCTAAAAAGGAGCTAAAAATGTATGTATATAATATCAAAACAAAAAGGCTCCATCCCCCAAAGTCACAAAATCCATTATATAAACAGACACAATGTGCTCAAAAGCAACAGTTTCTACCTATTAAATAAAAAAAATGCACTAAATGATAGAATACTGAACTAAATACACATTTGTATGATGTACACAAACAGAACCACATACGTTTCTGGAATTGCTGCATGCTCCGTACATCATTCTCCATGCAGATAAACCTACATTTTTAGGAACATGTGACATTATGTCCACCTTCATGGGTGTCACCTGAAGTGCTGGTGTGGACATTAATATTGTCAGAGGGGAAATAAAAAAAAAACATCATGACAACAAAATATGAATAAATGAAAATGTATTGTACAAGTGTCCTGAGTAATTAATTGTCTTGATTTAAAGAGCAATAGTAGACATCTTCAGTAACAGTCAGAACTAAAAGTTTGTGCTTTAAAAAAATTGGTGCCTTTTTATAGACCATAGCAAAACCATTTTTGGTTTATATCACTTAAAAAATAAATTTTCTCTGTTACTTTATGAAACAGTAGTACATTTTGAAATATGGTTCAATGTGTAATCCAATTCCAAGATCAAGAAAAAAAAAGATGAATGAAAATGTCACTACACCAAATAGTGAACAATGAAAATTTGATTCACCGGCACCAAAACCCTTCATATTCAATGCCCAAAGAATAAAGTCAAATACATCTTCAACAGACGTAAACAAGAGTAAAACACAGTGGAAAGTGAACATTTGTATGTACGTGTAGACAGTAGCGGACACGACACATGAACACAGTGGAAAGTGAACATTTGTATGTGCGTGTAGACAGTAGCGGACACGACACATGAACACAGTGGAAAGTGAACATTTGTATGTGCGTGTAGACAGTACCGGACACGTCACATGAACACAGTGGAAAGTGAACATTTGTATGTGCGTGTAGACAGTACCGGACACGACACATGAACACAGTGAAATCCTTTGGGATTCAGCTTTCTCCACCATTGTCTGTAAACGCAGAGCATCATATCACTGAGGTACTGAAATCTGTAGCTGCAGTTCTACACTGAATTTGTTTCTAGATGAGAGCCATTGTGAACATCCTTGGTTGCACAAATTTAGGGTGTTTTGAAAAGTCAATCTGGTGGTTCATTTTTGCCACAACAAAAAAAAGGAAATATTTGGCAGGTCAGTTTTCCCCCCCAATGTTTAAACCAGCGGGAATGAGTACAGGTGAAATAGGTCAGCATGTTGGACCTTTGACCACCCATGTCACGGGTAATAAATATCCATGACTGAAGTCTCTGGTGTCGCCTCTGAAATTCAGTGGACCTGCGTTTTCCTCTGTTGCCCTCTAGTGGATCCTCTGTGTTTTTGCTCAAAAGGTTCCAGCCACTATTTCACCAGTTTGAGTCTCTCAATGTGATGGCAAAGTTTGAGAGCAGGACCCAGTTTCAGTCCCATGTACTTCATGATCATGTCACTCCGTAAAAGCATCAAGGCCTTGCCATCAATCTCCTGTGGAAATCAATCAATCCATTATAACATCTACTATATAATATAAAACACACAAACCTTTTAAACTTGAAAGAAGTACAAAACAGTCAAGAAAATCATGTATTACATGTTTCCTGAAGAGCTCTGCATGTGGGCCCAGCGCCTGTGGATCGGCATTGCGCACAAATTGCATCACTTCCTCTATACTCCATGATGACGGACACTTATTGGACGTTCTGGAGGAATCCTTCTCTGCTGCTTGATGATCAGGACCAGTGGTTGAGCTAGCAGCTAGCAAATAAATATAATATATAAATAAATAGGGGAACTACAATAAGGTTTTTACTTGCACATATGGATTTTTTTGGATGATAATAATCACCATTAGGGGGACCAAAAAACATACGAATGACAAAATGGGTAACGCTTTATAACAAGGGTACATGAATAATCATGTGTTAATATCTGAATTAATACTTCAACATGAACTAATGATGTTTATAAGAAAACTGCAGAAATGGTATAATATGATAATATTATTCACATATAGAAGACACAATAAGAATAGTATGATAGCTTCAAATATACTCCACGACTGAAAATATGACATGCTAGAGGTAGAAAACAAATTGACCAACACATTTTTTGTGAAACTGAGCATTATGCTTCACTGAATGTGTGCTGGTCTAGAATCAGTGTCTGCTTGACGGTCTTGCTCTCAGTCGCTTTAATATGGAAAATAAAACTGAACCCCAAACATCGCTCATACACTGAGATGCTATTTAAATAAATATGGCCCCCCGAGCCGCTAACAGGCTTTAATCCATATCAAAGCCTATTGTGCCATTTGACATTTGATTAGAGAAAATACATCTGGTCCTCACACAAGCACTCTGTGCGGAACTGATATGGGAGTTTATCCCACGATAGAAATAGATCCAAGTCTCCGAAGAGCAGCGGTGATCGCGTAAGCCAAGCTGCCAGTCTGAAAGCATTCTGAGGGAGTTGAACAATGAAACGGTTCTGCTTTTAGAGCTCAAACACAAGACTAATGTCAACAAGCACAGACACGAACAGCTCAAAACCCCTAAAGACTTTAAACTTTAGCATTAATAAATCATCAAAAACATGTAAGCGTATATATACAGATCAGTAGTTTCAAGTTTGTGACATTTCTGAAATTATCTGTTAATATAAATGTCACCATGATATCAAAATTGACAATTCTTATTTTTTATGGAAAATTGCAGTTTGTCATAAATTATTTATCTGTGCACATCATTATATACACATTATTAGAGCTTCCTCTCCCTCCTGCAAGACATCTTTTCTCTGATGATGCGTTTACTGGGATGGGAGGACAAGCTGTCAATCAAATGAGATCACAGCAATAGAAAACCACAACCATCCAATCAATTCCTGGTGGGCAATATCAAGTCCCGCTCTACATCTTTCCTTGTTCAAGAAGTCGTTGACTCGTTTCATTCACATAAAGGGAATGAAAGACTAAATCGCAACTTCCGTTTCATGCCAACTTTAATATTATAAATAAAAGTTATTGCAAAGTGTTACCTATAAATATGACTGCGCTAGGGCTGTTTAAAATAAATAAATATGAATTAACAAGTCTGGTCATTTACAAGCAATCTTACATGCTATTAATAGTGCGTGTGTGAAGGTGTTTAAACAAAGCGTTCTTACATAGCCTACCTTCCACTCGTCTGTGTGTGCGTGCGGGCCCCAGCTCCGAGGGGTTGGAGGAGAGTCTGCGGAGGGGTGGGGGGTGAGAGGGGTAGTGCGGGCTGCTTCCGGCCGGGGGGTGATACTCAGACGGGCTGCGTAGGGCAGGGGGTCGGGGGGCCACAGAATTAGAGGCCGAGTCCATTGACTCTTCTGAGAACTGCTGGTCTGTAGTGGCACCATTTTCAGCATGGGCAATGGTTTCTGTCACAAAGAAGAGTGAAAAGTTTTCATTAATACCAAAGGTATTATTATTTGGCAATATATGGTTTGAAATAAATACGTGTATACACTACTGTTCAAAAGTTTGGGGTCGTGTAAAAAAAAAAAAAAAATGACGACTCCTCTTATGCCCACAATAGCTGAATTTATTTGATCAAACACAGTTTAACTATTGTTAGCAAATACTTTCAGCATCATTACTCTAGTCTTCAGTGTCATCATTCAGAAATCATTCTAATATGCGGTAAAGCTTTTTTTTAGGATTCTTTGATGAATAGAAAGTTCAAAAGAACTGCACTTATTTGAAATAGAAACATGTTGTAATAATGTAAAAGGCTCAATTTAATGCATCCTTGCTAAAATAAATTAATAATATCTTTCAAAACAAAATCTTACTGACCCCCCCAACCCCAAAATATAAATACACAAGGGAAGTTTGCTACAAAGGTTTCCCAATGAATTTGTTTCTCATGGTATTTTACATAATTGAATGGATGAATATACCATTTAAAAAGCATCTCAGGATGTACTTTATGAAAGCAGTGACAAGTAGCTACAGCTTCATTAAGCTGAAATATAACATTTTTGTTCACTACACAAATCCTATACTCCCATTTCATAGTTTTTCTGACATTAAAATGTGGAAAGTAGTCATTAACAATGACTAGTTGTGTCACAAACTACAGGCAGGGTTATAGAAGGTTAACGCAAACTCACCAAAATAAATGTAGTACAGGATTCCTGTGTTCTGCATGAATAGAAATCTGACGCAACAAGTAGCAACACGTCTCAGAGTTTATAATTGTCCTCTAACTAACACACATGTGCGAACACTACTAGCAATTTTATAAAAAATTAACTGTACCTTCAATTTGTGGCAATGAGCTTTATCTACGAGACATTAAATGAGAGCAGAACACACAACACCCACGTCTGGCAAAATATAAATCACCCACAGCAGTAAAAAATGACCCAAACTGGCAGGTTATTCTCACCCTAATGAAAATCAGACACTTAATTAGTTACAATGTAGACGATTTAATTAGGAGTCTCTCTGCATTATTAATTATTTTTATTTTGTTGGATTAATAAGAAAATGAACAGAGGCATCTAACTCCACCTAAAGAAAACCCCGTCCTCCATTCACTTTAAGTTCGACCAATCAGAACTGGCCAGGACCTGCTGCAGCTAGTGTGGCATAAACACTCAATCGGTATCATTCACTCACAGATACGAACAAGCAAAAACACTGAACGGCTGAACGGATCATACCGTCTGAGGGCAGAGCTTCTGTTCTCTGTAGTTTGGGTGACAGGGCAGCGGTGTAGGCAGCTGAATCTCGGCTGAAACGTCTGGTACCTCGCGCTACGGACAAAGCTTCTGATGTCTCCTCTTTCACTGCAAAAAAGTGAAGTCCACAGGATTTCAAAATCACAAGCTAGATTTAGTCAAATAATAGAGACTGAATCCTTGATCGAAACCGTTTCAGACACTGTGAGAAAAGAGGTGATGCTGCAATGTATATTATGAAAAAATTGTGTTTTTTGACCTTGGATGCATGTAAACCTATTTGGAGTCCTCCATAACAAAATTAGGAATGTTTAAAATAGCATAATAGGGGCACTAAGTTTTTCATTTAAAATAATTGTAATTAAATTTCTGCATAGTTTTAGTTCAGTTAACAATAGCACGCACACATACCTGATTTGCTCCTTTCATACGGTGTGTGTGTGTTTGTGGTTAGTGGACTGAACGGCTGGCTGCTGAACAGGTTATCACACTGCAGATGGTGACACAGAGTTTCCAGAAAGCGCAGAACGAATGAAGCACTGGAGGCAGTGGGGAGCTTGACGTAGTGGATTCCTCCTTCAGAGCGAACTGATTGAAAGTAGCATAATTAATAAACACTGTATAAACATGTCACACAGAATGCATGTAGAATTTAGTATGCTTCTCATGAATACATCACTTGTGCTATAAAAAAAACAAAATTTAGTCCTAACCCTCCAAATGCTGTTTGGGTGTGTGTGTGTGTTTTGGGGGGGGGGGGGGGGGGGGGGGTGGTGATCTGGCTAAATGGGTGCCGATTAAGGGGCCATGGCGTCGCAGCAGATGGCTCTACAGTCCTAGCGTGGGCCCCACCCCCTGCTCACACACACACACAAATATAGACACGCATACATACACACTTCCCCTGGGGACACCCCAATCAAATGATCCAAACCAGGTTACACACAGATGTCATCCCTTATTACTCGCAGTCTGATGACATCAGCTGTGCACATACACACACTTCTCTTTTCAGGTCAATCACACACCCATGCTTTTACTTGTTTCTCTTTATTGTAAAGCGCACACATGTTGACAGACTTAAAACAACACTCAACTATACAAATTCAAACAGAGCTTAAGTCTTAAAATCAATATGCCATTCAGCTCTCAAAACACATTTGATTGTGGATGACTCTTCCAGTTGGGGCACTTTTGACTAGCTCAGGTTAAAAAATGAACTTCAAACTGTTTCATCTTTGTTAAAAACATGCATCACATCTCATGGCCACGTCAAGTAGATTTTAGTAATATAATATGTGTTGATGTGGATATTTTATATTGTGATATTTCAGAGAAAATGTTAAACTAAACCTAAATCCTAGAGTTACCTAGCAATAAATTAAATCAATTTCTAAAAATGTAAAACATTTCTAAATTCTAAATAAAAGAAAAATATAATGTGACACATAAGTGTGTGTGTGTGTGTGTGTATATATACACACACACATTTATATATAAAAGGTCAATTTTACCTTTTATTACTCGTAAATATTAGTAAAAATGTCATTACCAAGACAATAAAAAGTTAAGCCATTATAAAATTCTTAAATATTAGTATGCTTTCTAAAGCATTTTTTTTAAAAAGCATTTCTTGCTGGCAGCCAAGTTCTCCTAATCAAAGAATCCCCCTTAAATGAAATGCAGATCACACAAACTGTAAAGCAGATCCGAACTAACCTCTGATGATTTCCCCGCCATCAGACTGAGACTGCAAGAAGCCGAACAGAGCTTTGGGCTGAAATGCACAATCCACGCAGGCTTGGACCGAGTGCTGGAGAACCGTGTTCACGGGACCCGGCCCGAAATGATCGGGCAGCTGCAACAAAAGCTTACGGTCCAGGTGCGGCCCCGAATCTCCGTGTTTATTCACGTACACACAAACTAGAAGAGAGGAGTATGGATGGTCAGGTGAAGCGTACAACACAATGCAAAAGCATCAGAATATTGAGGAATGCATGGGCCATGCCAGGTAGAAAATTAAGAAGCACTTAAGATGTTACTTCAACCTGATGAACCACATTTCTGTGTGAAGTGTCAGTGCTCGATTATGAGGTTTGCTTCAAGCCAAAATATTGTTTTAGTTGAAATGAAATGCAGTAAGATAAAAGCTTACCCGTGGACAAGACTCCTGAGTCTCTTGTTGTCTGTAGACTAGACAGTCTCCCATCTGACACTGAGGAAGACAACGTGGGGCTTGAAAGTGAATGAGGAACCTTTGGTTTCCTCTGTAAAGGCAGAAGACAGATAGTGAGAGATAAAAAAAAAATACACCTTCACAAAACAACCCACTATCGTTTGCCCACCTTTGAAATCTCAAAACAATGGCAGAAGGCTACAAAAGCCTTTATCATGATTGTGAATCCAGCGTGTTTAATGCACCGTTCATGGGGAAGGATTATAGAAGAAGCGTTTCATTTAGATAATCACTCATGACATACGACCCAGACCCACCCTCAAATCAAACAAAAGCTGCATAATGATCAGTAACCAGGGCAATTCCCCTTCATTTTTTAATACCATTAAAATCCCATTGTGTTGGCTATCAATGACATCAGATTAAATATCTCATTTTGTGTTCCTCAGAAAAACGAAAATCATACAGGTTAGAGTGAAAGTTAACCGTTATTTTAGATTATTTATATATTATAGTTAATATTTTAAATGAGCTTTTACTTTTATATTTTTATAGTTTTCATTGCTATGTGCTTTTTTTGTTAAATATTAAAAAATATTTTATTTACCTTTAATTTATTCTTCTTTCGTTTTCGCTTCGGTAATGTTTGTACTTAATTTTTTTTCACTTGGTTGCATTTCTAATTTGCATTAAGTTATTTATCATCTAGTATATATTGTATTTTATTTCAACATTATCTAATTAACATATACATTATATATAATTATATATATATATATATATATATATATATATAATATTAATATATATATATATATTATATATATAAAATTAACAACACTTATTAATGACAATTTCATCTCTGGGTGGCTGGAGGACAATCCATTTAAGAATTTAACTGTAAATATCATCTAAATAAATATACAATCCCAGTTAAACCCATTAACTGACCCATCCGCCACAAAAAAAGCAGTTGTACCTTGCTGCCGGGTTTGGGTCCCCTCTTCTTATATGGTTTGGGTGTGAGCTGTGAGCTCATGGGACTCTTGGCTGTATTGGACGGCGTTTGGCCGTTCTGTGACGTGGCGGCTGCTGCAGCCTCGGCGGCTTCTTTCAGCATTGCGATGGTCTGGCTCTTAGGTCTCCTCCCTCGTACCCCCTTGCGCACTGGCAGAGGGGGCAGAGGGTGCGGCAGGCGGTACGGGGACTGCATTGGGCGCCAAGAATGACTGGACTGGCCCAATGCTGGAATAGGAGTCTTCGGGAGATTGACTAAAGGTGGGGGAGAAAAAAATGAAAGGTTATAATACTACTATACAATTACAAAAATGTTAAAATTAAATATTATGCTAATTAAAAACATGAATCTAATTATACCTTAACTCTTAAAAACGATTAATTTGATGATTACATTCAACGGTATTACAGCATTTTTGGGTAAAAAAAAACATGTAAGTGCTTTTTTGAGTATAATGTAAAATACTACGCTACGCATCATATTATGAATATGGTCATCATACTGTACTGTGGTTTATATTAAAGTACTACAATACCATACCACTGTACCATAGACCCACCATAGTACTTTTTTGTAAGAGAAAGCATTTTTAACATGGTTACGGGATTCATCTTACTAAAATCAACTGGTTATTCATCACAAGCATCATATATAGTAGTAGAACCCACAAGATGACTATAAACCAATGTTTTACATTATATTTCATTGAACCCTATTGCCAAATGAGATGATTTACACTGACATTCAACATTAAAAGATTAGCTATTACTGCAATAATTTCACCCACAAATGTCTCTCAAAGCATCATCCCATTGGCTATCACAATATGCAATGAATGAACACATAAATGTGACCCTGGATCACAAAACCAGTCACATGTCGCACGAGTATATTTGTGGCAATAGCCAACAATACATTGTATGGGTCAAAATTATCTGCCAAAAATCATTAGGATTTTAAGTAAAGATATGTTCCATTAAGATATTTTGTAAATTTCCTACTGCAAATATATACAACATTTATTTTTGTGAGTAAATGCAGCACAATCACAAACATAAATGGAGAAGTTAAGGCGATTTTCTCAATGTTTTGATTTTTTTGCACCCTCAGATTCCAGATTTTTAAATAGCATCTCAGCCACATGTTGACCTATCAAACCATAAATCAATGGAAAGCTTATTTATTCAGCTTTCATATGATGTATACATCTCAAGGTCCAAAAATTGACCAATGTGACTGATTCTGTGGTCCAGGGTCACAAATAAGACAACCCCGCCCAACACAAACACAGAATAAATAATAAATAAAAAAAGAAGTCACTTCTTTTGTTTGAATGAGACTAGCTACAAACTTTGATCTTTTCCTCTTGAATTTGACCGCTTCTTCGTACAGCTGAAATCTCTTCCTCAAAGGCCATTTTGCATATTAGAAGCATCACATTACAGCCCTGAAAGTGGCTGTTTAAATACGGGGAGCGCAAAAATTGAGTCGTCTAGAGATCCTCTTTAAGACGGAGTGAGGAGAGACAGTTTCAGCTGGCCATTGTGCCCCACAGGAGGCCCTATTGTTTTGTGGGCCTTCCCCCACTGACTTTCTGGTCAAAGGCCTCTTTTCTGTGGCCAACAGGTAATCCTCATTATAGGGAGAAAGAATAACCCCCTTCTCCACCTGGATGAGTGCGTTTTCGGTTATCACGTTGTGGGGCAAGATGTGTCGAGTATGTAAGGGCTATGGAAGGAGTTCACAGCTAGAACTGCATCTTTGCATTTAATTTCAAGTCAAGTTTATCTTGCATAGAGCAACAAACTATTTTCTATGAATATTTCTGAGCAAGTTAATGTATTATTCATTTTGTGGCTAGTTCAAAATGCAGTGCCTACTTTATAGTCTCATTTAAAAGAGAACCTATTGGTTTTCATTTGAAGCATCTAATGCACTGAACATAGATAAAATAATAATAAAAAAATCTGTTCTTAAAAATTTTAAAAAATATGTACGAACTGACACCACACAAAAAAGACAATAGACAGTGCTCCGAGTTAAGTTCATTTTAAATTCATCAAATGCATCCATGCGAGTTCGCTAATGAAAAATTAACTTGCCTTGCAAACCAAATAACATTAATGTCTGCAAATTCTTTTCAGTCAAAAACCCACAATGAATATCTGCAGTACAGCATAAACAAATTCATCAAAGGAGGTGTAAAATAGCACAGGTCGATGCTTTTAAAGTGCCAATCAACATCGGAGTGAAATCCCCCCCTGACTCATACACACAGACCAACGCCACCAAATCCCCCTATTATAGCTTCTGTATGGGCCATCTCTAAGATCAGATAAACTTCTCCTATTACAGGGCGGCTGACGGGCGGTCAGCAGAAGCCGGCTTTGCTAAGTACATCTGGGAGCTTTCACAGAGTCCTACGTGCAGCTGCTCTCCTGAGCCTCGAGAGGGAAACCAAGCCGGAGCCATGCAGACGTTTAATGAGGAGACGAGAGAATGCGTGCGAGGAATGGACAAGTGTTTTCTTTCATTCGAAGGTCAGAAAGTGTGCGATTCTCATTCAAATATCCTATGACTATAAGTAGGCACGTGAGGAATCAAGCTTATTAAGCGCACATATGCACAATGGGCATGCAAAACAGACGCAAACACTTTCAAAAGCTCGGTCACGGACAATCTAAAAACAAACTTTACCCACTAATCATTCCATGCATTTAAAAATGAAGCGAACCAGCTGATCACAAAAACGACCTCTCTATGGTCTGCTGCCGCGTGACCCAGTGACCTCCAAGTTGACTCCCAGTGCACAGACACACACCCTTCTGGGCGTCTGGTTACGGGAGAGGTTGCGACTGATGTGGAACAAAGGTGTCCGGGCAAAACCAGTGTAATTACTCCATCTCTTCCACAATATTTACATTTCGCCCCACACCAGACCCGAACGCCCGGGCAATCTGTCTACGGCTGACGGCGGCTTCGGCTCAGCGGGAACTAGAACCACATGTTGTGGGGGAGTAACACCGAAAAAGAGTGAGTGTGTGTGTGTCTGTGTGAATGGTAAAAGGGGATATAGGGTTCCCTGAGCCCCAGGCAATTTAATAAAACAATGCAATCTGTTAAAGAGCTGAAGTCAAAACAGCTACCGCGCTTCAACAAAAGCTTCAAAATATTTGTGCAGCTTCTGTACAAAAAAAAAAAAATCATCTGAGCTTTTCCTTTGTAATTCTACAAGTCCTTTCAAGTCAGCAAGATTTTTTTGCATTCTGCTGGAAGTTATAGCTTATTTGGTTATTGAATGAATCTACCTGATGCATATCTATGATCTTGCTAAAACAAACAAGTAAATTCAGCATAGCACAAAACAGAAATCGACAAAAAAACAGTTTATCAATGGATCACCTTATGATTGACCAAATCTTTTTCTTAAAAGGGGTTTAAGGACTCTTTTTGTGGCAAGCCATTTTATCATTTAGCATTTTATGTTACTAGTAGCATACTTTTTTATTACTAGTAAGTAGTTCAAGAGTAACTAGCATCTTAGTACTTAATTCAACAGTGATACGCATCTATTCAACTGGTCACTCACTATAATTATTTACTGCATGCTGATACTTTTTCAGTATATTGACAACAAAATATTTATTCGTTTCAACAATTCCATATTGATCTGAGATTCAGAGAATAACTATTAATTTCAGACTATGTATTCCAATTGTTGCTGGTATCTATTAAGTAAGATTTTCCTAAACCATGTAGTAGCTATTCTGACTAGTCACTGCATACTGCAAAAAATGCAAGTTGCAAGTAGTGCAAACTAGCATTCAAAGAATATTAATTACTGATTGAATACTACTTACTACAGGAATAAGTGCCTAATGAATAGTTACTAATGACTTTGAAAAATACACCAGTCACTATTGCGTTACTTGCAAAATATAAATACTAGTAAAATAAAGATAGATACTGTTGGTTTAACGAAATAAATATGAAAACGGCTTACCACAGTTCTTTAGCTCAATGAATGCTTTTCACAAATAGAGAAATAAAAGTGCAGTGTTAGTCCACTATACAGGAGGAAGAGACTGAACGCAACAGGAAAGAAACCTTTAAAAAAACACACTCGAATTAAACTCGTGTGACCTAAATGCACAAGCCACTAAAACAAAGCAACAGACATCAGAGACAAAAGCCTCGGAATACGCCAGAGGAACTCACCAAAACGCCAACTTTCAACTATATCCGCGTTCTGCTCCAACGAATCCGGTGTAAATCTTTCCCTTGGTTGAGAAAGTCTGGTTTTAAAGCAATATAACAACCGGAGCTCGCGCTCACTTTCACACCCGGTTTGAACAGCAGCGGCAGAAGCGCATGACAAAGCCCGTGCCGGTGGAGCCCTGATCGGGCAATATCTGCTTAATATGGAGGCGGAGACGAGGAGTGGAGGAGTGGAGGAGGAGTGGAGGAGGAGGAGCGGGTTATTCATGTTATCAGCCTGTGTTGACAGTCCTCAAATGGGCGCCAAATTACATTATTATTAAAATACAATAAAACATTTAATTAAAGAAGAGCTTGTTCGTATTTTATTAAATACACAATATCATTAGATATCAAAATAATTTATTTTAAGATTAAGATTTAGTCTACAGTTTAATGTAACGTTCATAAAAAATAATTACTTTTATTATTATCATTATTATTCAAAATTTAGATTTAATAGTTAATCTACATGTTGATTTAACATTTATAAAAATGTAATTTTTGTAATGTTATTATATTTTTAATAATAATAATTACTATTATTATTTTAAAGTATTTCATTGTAAATGTTACATCAAAATGTAGACAAAGTTAGAACCAAATATTAATAATAATAACAATAATTATTATTAGTAGTATTTTTCTTTAAGATTTAGACTTTTTTAGACTATAAATAATAAATTATTATTATAAATAATAATTACTTTTATTGTTAATTATTATTACTTCTACTACTACTAATAATAATAATGATTTATTTTTTAAACCATATGTCCAAAAAAAAAAAAAAAAAACATTGCACATCACTGTCAAGTTTTTCAAAATGTTATTTATATAAGTCTGGCACAATAGGGTTGTTGTTAACTCTGACAAACTATCACATTTACATTTAACATCCCATACTAATCAGTCTCCTGCCATTTCAAAGGCCTCCTCCCAGGCTTTTAGGGCTGAAGGGGGTAAAGGGTTAATGAAGATCAGATTCAGAGCACACGGGTCCAGAGAGGCATGAATGATGCTCCTGCTGGAAGTATTTATGTGCTTTCTTACATGCCCGGCGGGTATAGTCTGGTACCCACACCTCAATCTGGCACTAGTCGTAATCCCAAACCCCATTCAGAAAGATTATTAGATTATTACAAATACACAAACAGGCCTATAGAGCCAAATTGGATTTGTCTGCTTTGTCTCACACATTTATTTTAAATGCATTAAGCTACACAAGTGTGCGAGATGTGTGAAATCACTAACACTTATTAAAAAAAACAGCCCTATGGTTAACACTTTAGGTGTGAGAACAGGAGCAAAGATGAATACATATCTAGTGCTAATAAACACCTCTAAAAATAACTAAAAATGAGCCATAAAGAAGATGATTTAGGGAAAGCATACCATCTAATCATAATGGATTATTGGCTCTGAAAAAAAAACATTTTATTATTATAAAAAAAGCAGTCAAATATTTCCTAATTCATTACAAAGGAAACAATATAGTTAAAATCATAAACAATTTAAGATATGTCGGAAATAAAAGAATGATTAAATTCATATTAAAACGCCATTCAAATTCATTCTGCACATTAGGCTGATTGTTGTTTTTTAAATGAATAATTCAAGTCAAAGATATTAGAAAAACTCAGCGGGGAAGTTTTTTTTAAAAATCAATATTGTATCAAATCTCATCTGATGGGAAAAGGATAAGATGTGACAGACCATTTTTCTTTCATTTTCTCTTAAACATTGTTATAAATGCTTTCTATGTCATAGCCAGAGGCTGAATCTTCAAGCTCTTTCACAATAGTACATCAATACATAAATTGAACTGATGACCTGTATCAAAACAAACTTTCAGAAGATGTTTTCTAACACAAACCAGCACACTCCAGATATTCCAACAACATCTCAGATTACAGGAAAAATGAGAACACTTTTCTTTTTTGGAGTAATTTTAAATTAAAATGTTTTCATTTAAAAAGTAAGTGCTTCATTTATTTGTAACCGACTGCAAAAGATCTGAACCAAAAGCTAAACCTTTGTCTTGTGTCCAAAGCTTGCCTTTCCATTGCACTAAGCACTTATTACTGTTGTTCTTTGCTACATTATTAATATGCACATCTGCGCACACACAATGTGCTCTGCGCCCGAGGTAAAACCCAGCAAGAAAAACTAGAAATACAGAAAAAAATAAGCCATCCTTCAAACATCAACAGACACGTTTTTTTTTTTCCAGTGCTCATTAGAAAGGTGGTATTCACTAATGATCAGTTAAAACTACTATGCAAGGCAAATGAAGACAAATTGCACACAAAGGAAAATATAAACTCGCAGTTCATGCTTTCATTCCTCCATTCAAAGCTCACTAAAATATCATTCATCAGAATTTATTTTAGCCATTTGCTTTTCATATTTATATGAAAAATGAGCATTTGGTCTTCCCAAATGTATATAATAAATAATATGGTATGGTGGTATAATCAAAAACACATAATTGAAACATCATATATGGCTGTTCTTTTAATTCTAAATCATTTTTATCTCTCCAAAAGAACATGAAACGCTAAAACCTGCACTTGTAGAATTCAGATCAGAATTTTGTTGAATAAAGCTCTTTTAAATATTGTTTTAATGGAGAAATATTTTAAAATGCCTTTAAAACAATTCAAATTCAATAAATATTATAATGCCATAAACTAGCTATATCAAACTCGATGTATTTTCCAAAATTACTGGCTATCTCACACAATTTCTCAATTCAGTGCATCAGAGCGTATGTGAAACAATAGCTTTTGTACAAGAACGGGGAAAAAAGGAGCACAGATTCTCAATTTCTCCAGAATTGTGCGGCTCTACTTCATACTTAAAGAACCTTGTGTCTGACTGGGATAAATGGGAAACTTCTCCCAACACCCAATATCCTTTCAGTCTGGTCGTGTCCGTTCTGGTAAAAGCAGGAAGAGAGCAGTAAACATGCCTCGAAAGTATTCAGAGGAGGAAGAACTGATAGACACGTAACTACCACCATCCATCAAGAAGTCAATTTTCATTCACTTCACATCAATTATCCTGCCAGAGCCACACAAACTGCTTAAGCACATGTTAAACATTTCAACACACCAACACAGACAGTGATAAACCATCACATCCAGATTTACGACACATCAGGGAATTATGAAGTCCAGAAATATGAGAAATAGTGTAGTCCAGCAAAGTGTACATGTTAAGTAAAAGTTGCTGTCAAGAAGAATAAGGTGTCTGCATGTTACTCACAATATATATATAGGAATATTTCATTAGTCCAGTCTTCAGTGTCACATGATCCTTCAGAAATCATTTTAATATGCTGATTTGATACTCAGTTATTATTAATGGTGGAAACAGTTGTGCTGCCTAATATTTTTTTTGGAACCTGTGATACTTTTTCAGGATTCATCGATGAATAAAAAGTTAAAGTTTTTACTGAAAGTTATTTGAAATTGTTTCTCTGTGCAGTTACATTATAGTTGTGGTGTGAACTCTATATTGTTTTATATTTATGAATTTTTTTAGAACAATATCTTTATCACTATATATCGTTAAAGTCATTGTTCAAAAACTGTTGACATCAATAACATTTGACATCAATAATCTATTAAAAGAATACTAAATAAACCTGTCTTTTTTGTGTGTGTGTGTGGATTCCCACAAAAAAACGAATTCTTACGATACAAAGAAATCTTTAAAAAAAAGTCATCAAATTGATGAAAAAGTCATCAAATTAAACAATTTCACCTTGTAAAACTTGTTTTCAAATTTCAAAATCATGTAAGCTATATAATAAACATTTAATCAGAAAGAAACTGCAAAATTGTGCCAACTGGACCAGTCAAAAAGTCACTGTTCACTTGAACTTGAAAACACTAAATATTTGAAAGAGAAAAAAAGGGGGTTGCTCTAACGCAGTCTCATGAAAGTGCGTATCAATACCACGAATGTTATTTCTCGTGCTATTTATACGCCAAAAATGCAAAAGTGCATATGCTACGCACTGAAAACCCCTTGGGTTGGATTAGGGAGGGGGGGTGGGGGTGCGTGCGTATTACACGCCATAAAGTGCGCATCATATGCATGCGAAAACTGCGTATCATATACACGCAAAAACTGTTTTTGGCGTATAAATGGCGCGAGAAATAACATTCGTGGTATTGATACGCATCTCCACATTCAAACAACATGAGGCAACGTTTCTCTTTACACACTGGAAAAACCCTGTAGTGACCTCTAGTGGTCAGAGACTGTACTCACAGCAGTTGCCGGGAGGTTGCAGACTGTGGTTGGTCAGTTGACACCAGCCCACAGGGAAGATGTCCCTGGAGTCATACAGGCACCAGTAATCGAACGCTCCTCTCCAGCCATCAAACATGATGAATATCTTGTCACCTCTCACCTCTCCGATGGTAGCGGGACAGATGAGGTAGGGATTTTTCCGGTCCACTGCCTCCAGTTTCATACCAGGTTTGAAGTAATTTTGAGTGGGTTTGGATGGCTCCTGAGGCATTCAAAGGAAAAACATCATCCAGAAGCACAATTGAATTTCAAAATACAGTACAATATAACAAAAGCAATGTTTATGCTAAGCTCTAAACAGTTGAAAGATTTGTTACATTATTTATTCAAATTTGTGTTGTGGAACAAACTCCCCACTTTCAGTTTCTTTCACAGCTTTATTCATAGGAAGCTTGTTAACTTAATATTTTTTGAAGGAATTTGAAGCAAGTACCTTTTTAAAGGCTGAGATTGGAGCAATGTCTGCCCCACTTAGTGTTTTTAATAGGAACATAGGCCATGATGAAGCGTTCATTCTGAATCCTGAAAATGGGTATAAACAGGCAATAGATTATGAAAAGAATAGAAAAGAAGTTTTGTTTTCCACAAAACACTTTAAATTAACAGCGGTAACACTTTAGTTTAGTGTCCAATTCTCACTATTAACTAGTTGCTTATTAGCATGCATATTACTAGGATATTGGTTGTTTATTAATACTTATAAAGCACATATTTATGCCTTATTCTGTATGACCATATTCTACATCCCTTAATCCCTAAATTTAACAACCTTACTAAATATTAATAAGCAGTAATTAGGAGTTTATTGAGGCAAAAATAGTATATAGAGAGAATTGGACCCTAATCTAAAGTGTGACATTGGCAGCAATTTGATCTCAAAACCAACTTATTCAGACCTAAACTTTATTTTGCTGAAGTTTTACACTAATATTCTGAACACTCATGTTTTAGTTTGTGTTTACATTGGAAAACAATGTTTGATTTTTCTCCAGTGCATCTTATTTTCCTGTTTTATATCCCAGAATGCATCAGTGCAGAATTTACCCAGTGGTGGCTGCAACATGTCGCCACTCTTCTCGCATGTGCCGATGGGTTGAATGTCAGAGGAGTCAACCAATCGCCAGAAGTCATTGGTGTTGTCACTGCCATCCAGTCTGAGCCGCAGACGCACGCCCATTGACCCCATCACCGTGGCGATGCACACGGAGGTGGAATTCCTTTGGGTCACAAGCCTCCACTTTCATTCCCACTTTAAAATCATTACTGGGAGGGATTCTGGACTGGAGAGAGAGAGAGAGAGAGAGAGAGAGAAAACATTACCATGAAATGTTAATGAAATACTGTGAATAATATATGAATAATGGCATATAGGGATCCGTTAGTGTCACATGATCCTTCAGAAATCATTCTAGTATGCTGATTTGGCGTTTTGGTGCATGTGTGTGTGTATATATATATATATATATATATATATATATATATATATTAGTGCTATCATTATATATATATTATAGATGTTAATATATATATTTTGTTATATAATTGTGTGCATATATTAAGAAATATCTCGTATTACTATCAGTGTTAAAAAAAAGTTGTGCTTAATAAAAAGGTATTTTTCAAATAAGTGCTGTTTTTTCTAAATGTTTTGTTACAGTCACTTAAATGATGTCATGCATCCTTGGTTAATAAAAGTAATAATTTATTTTTTTTTAAAACTCTTACTGGCCCCAATTGTCTGAAAGGTAGTGTAAAAATACAACTTACATACTTTATTATTGAACTAATATAGTTATCATTAAAAACAACACATTCACTTCATTCTATTTTAATTCCCCTTCTTTAAATTCAGATTAAATTCAAATTCAGAAAAATCAGAAATTGAATTGGAATTTAAAAGACATAACTCTGGTATCAAGACTCATTCATTTTGTAAGGACTGGAGTTAGAAAATATCAAATATATCAGTTATAACAAATTAAGCAGCAACCATGCATGGATTCCCCTTTATTTAGTCAGAATAGCAGCATCACTGAGAGACTTACCTGTCTGAAACAGCTGGGGGAAGCGGGACAGGCTGACGTCTCTCTCACGTACATTTCCCAGCTGAACGGCTCTGATGAATGAGAAATGTACATCAGGAAGTTTGAGATGAACTAAACAGCACATGTTTTGGTTTTTTACGTGTTAGTAAAGAAAGAGAAGGATCTACCGTGAGCTTCTGTGAAGGGAGTGAATCCTCATTATTCCTCCCCGATTTCTCCTTATTACTGTATTTTTTGTCTATAAATTAAAAAGACATAGTCAGTCACAAAACTAGAGAATAATAACAAATAAGTTACTTCATTATGAAAAGGAACTAACAAAAAATGTTGACCGTTTAATTAAAATGTCAAAATGGGATGAAGTAGCAGTTTTGACCTTTGTGATGGGTTTTGCCCATGGTGACCTGGAGAACCACATGAAGCGGACAGAAACTGGACAGATCCTAAACAGCCAACTGAAAAGAAAGAAAGAAAGAAAGAAAGAAAGAAAGAAAGAAAGAAAGAAAGAAAGAAAGAAAAGAAAGAAAGAAAGAAAGAAAGAAAGAAAGAAAGAAAGAAAGAAAAAGAAAGAATTTATTAAAGATTATTAATAGCAATACTGATCATACTGACGGTCATTCCGTGCCAACTCAACCAGAGAGACCCAGCTCAAAATTTTGATTTTGTTAATATTTTTTTCTGAAGAAAGACAAAGATAAATATGAAGAGAAGCCCAAATATGAAATGCCATGGGTGAATATGTATTGAGTAATCCACTATTTTGAAGAGTAGGGTAACCTAAAATTTAAAGCCAAATTACAAGGGGAAGAAAATGACTTGAAAGATGGCAGCATCATTATTTTATTTTTACAGAAAGATTGGTCTATTATAAATTCGGTTCTTTCTTTCTTTCTTGTTCTTCTTTAATTACAGTAAGTATCAGGTGTTTGAAATTTTGGTTTTCAACCATGAAAGTGGGTAAAGTTCAACAGTTCGTACATGCAGCCTCACTGGGATCCCCATATCTCTAGGAAGAAACCATATAGTAAGATCAGTAAGATTTCTTTTAGAAATAAATTTATAATTTTATTATTATTACTTTTAGGATGCATTAAATTGATTAAAAAATACATGTAAGGACATTTAAAAAGATTATAATGATTTTTAATGATTGCTAAAAATATTTCTATTTCAAATAAATGCTGTGTTTTTTAACTTTCAACCCAAGCAGGACAACTGTTTTTAACATTGAGCAGCAAATCAGCATATCGGAATGATTTCTGAATGATCATGTGACACTGGAGACTGGAGTTATGATGCTGAATATTCAGCTTTTCGAATTCACTGAAATAAATTACATTTTTTAATTATTTTAAATTGTAATAATGACAAAATATTATGGTTTTATTGTATTTTGATCAAATAAATGCAGCACTGGTGAGCAAGACTTCTTTAAAAAAAAAGAAATCTCACCTTATATTCAAATCAGTTTTCGTGAGATCATGTTATCTGTAAATAATAGTCTTCTCTTTTATCAGCTGGTTCAGCTTTGGCCCAGAGTTCATGAACTCTTCCGGGAAACCATATTACAGCATTACGGAAGACAGGGATTATACTTTATACTCCCTACTGGCATCTGAGTGCAATTTATTCCACCAACATTGTACTGTGCAAAAAAAAAGAAAAGAAAAGATTATCACTAAATCACAAATACCTTTAGAGAATCAAAGCACTCGACTAAGAAAAGCTTTTCTTCTATTTGACATCATAATAAGTTACTGAGCTTCTGAGGGACCCAGCGCTCGCTGATCAAAGCCTCGGCTCTCTCAGCAAGTGATAAGTCACATCTCAGTTTGGGGGAAATTGGCTGCAGCTGACGTCCCGTGCAAACTGACGGACTTCCCTTTTATTCCTAGTGGACATTCATTCAACATAGCTAAATAAAAAACAAATAAAGACTAAAACAAATCAATTTTCCATTTTAATCCCTTCAACAAACTATAAGAAATTTTTACACTTGCAAGTTTGCAAGAGTGAAATGCTATTAACAAATATAATACTACAGCCTTCAATCTACTCTAATTTGTATAAACAATGAAGTGTTTTTAAGTTTCAGATTGTTTTTTTATACACAAATATGAATTTAAAAGCACCATTAAGGTCCAACTAAACAGTGTTGGGTAAGTTACTCTAAAAAAGTAATCAATTACTAGCTAATTACATCTTTGACGGTGTAATTACATACTTATTAGTACTTTCTAAATCCCATATCAACATCGATCAGTTGAACAGTAATAGACATAAAACTGCTCTTTTTATTCTGTCAATTAAATAATGTAAAATTGCATAAATTATTCTTGAACTGACCAAAGTATTTAAATTTTGATGTTAAATGCACTATTGTTTTATATAGAATATTCCAAACAGTATTATGCAACTCAGAAGTAACTGTAATTAAATTTCAGAAAAATTAGAAGTAATACGTTACTTTGCTTTTTCAAGGGAAAAGTAATTCAATTACAGTAATGGTTTATAGTAATGCATTACACCCAACACTGCATTGAAATATTAAATCAGGACCTTTAAAAATAAAATGTAGAAATGTAATGTGGGCATATAGGAATTACAAGGTATATTTTAAAGAGTTTTTTTTAAGAGACATGCAATAAAAACATGTATTTCTGCCTTGTTTCTTACTTTCTTATCCAGCCAAAAGATTGAGCAAAAACCTCCAGATGATGCTGAAACCAAAAAGTCCCAAAGAAAATCCTGAAAACAAATCTGACTTGTGGGGAAAGAAAGATACTATCCTTTCAAAGTCACGCCAATGTTTCCGCTCTGAAATACCAGCCACTTCTGTCTGGATAGCAGACAACCTCTCTCTCTCTCTCTCTCTCTCTCTCTCTCTCTCTCTCTCTCTCTCTCTCTCTCTCTCTCTCTCTCTCTCTCTCTCTCTCTCTCTCTCTCTCTCTCTCTCTCTCTCTCTCTCTCTCTCTCCTCTCCTCTCCCCCCTCTTCTCCTCCTCATTCTTCTGTCTTAAGCTGTGAATCCCATTCAGAGACTCGTCATAAAGATTCCAAACCGCCGTAAAAAGGTCAATAGCCAGTGTACATTTGTGGGAGTCTGCAGCAGCACATGAAAAGGATTCCAACACCTCCCATTAACAGATGATGTCTACATTTTGTGGTCTCTCTCTCTCTACATCTCTCTCTCGCTCTGTCTGTCTGTCTTTTCAAGGCCTTTGCACCCCCCAGACAGGAAGCATTCTCTTTAGACATGGCTGCTTTAAAGCAGGGGGTGTATATGGATATTTTGATTTCACAGATGAGTGAGATTAAGAAAATGTCAAGATAAATATTTTTATGTAATCATTTTCCATGTTGTTTTCTATGTTTTCATGCCAGAATTAATTTCCAAGCATGACACACATATGAATGATGCATTGAAAATAACCTTTAATTGACTTAATATTAGCATTAAGTGTGTTGAAAAAAACTAATTATTTTGATAACTTTTACTGAGAGAAAATAACTGACAAAAACCCTGAAACAATGAGTGTCACATAAACAGTGAATTGCCCTTCTGTCATGTGTGGAACAGATGCCAGTGTCATAAACATGCAGATTGTTAAATAATATTGCTTTTTTAAAGCAAATTTATGCATGTAACTAACAACACATATATCTGGCGTACTTTTTGATGCAGTGTAAATAGCTTTTATATGCACCGAACACAGTGTGCCAATTAGAGAGAGGCAACGAGCTGTTTTAGGTCAGGGAATAACAGACGCGAGAAAACAGCGCGCGCGCACATAACATCATCCCATGTAAACATGCATTCAGCTTCCGCATCAGTGACCATGAGATACTAAACGAGCGAATAGATGCACAATAAACTGCATCACAATTAATTCTATATAATAGATATGAAAATGTGCCACTGCTGTTCGCTCACCGTGTAAGGTCGGACAGTGCTGCTGTTCTGCTTTACTTTCCATTGGAACTAGGCCGCCATGTTTCGCGCATCCGCGCATGTCCAGCAGCATCTGCGCCTTGAGATATTAGGCTATCAATGGAACATCGAAGAACTACAGATCATCTTGTATGGGTAAATCAGAATTTCTAACTCCCAATATTCCTTTATAAATCCGCGTTTACACACTGAATTCTGAATTTCAAAAGTAGAAATTGAAGTAGATATCTGCTTACAGATTAATTATTAGTGAGTTGTGGAAAAAACTATAGGCCTATATGAGGAATATCATATGAGGTGTTTAATGTTCATTGTGGTTACAAACAAACATAATTTAACTATAAAAATGAAATTTATGTGGTAGTCTACTTGATGTTAATTAAATGGGTATACAGCAAATGTGCATATTTTATCATCGCATATAATTATTCTTATAAATTATTCAAATGATCTATAGCATTTCTCTATAGCCTGGCTATATGTATAACTTAAAAAAAAGGTTTTACTCCTGTGTGAAATAGGGTCACATTAAGTAGGTTATAATAGCATGACTGGTGTAAATAACACTTATTAGGATAACAACTTTTTATTATTATTATTATTTGTAGGCCTATTCCATGTGATACTTTTCAGATGGTAATAATCGCTAGATGGCACCATGCGCTTTTCCTGAAGAATCACTCCATGCAGTCAGTCTCGATCGAGTTTTCCCATATTACATTCCTCTTGCTCATTTTTGCCGGGAAAACCCAGTATTTTTGCATGTGATGTTTATTAAGAGTGACATATTTTGCCATTCTGCTATAACTCTCTGAATAATAATAAATAAATAATGCATAAATAAATAGTATGTAGCTACAAAACTGACTAATCGTAATTTTACATAATTAGATCAGAGATGCGTCAAAAAGGAAAAACCTAAAGGCACAAGTTTAAAACATGACTAGGTAGGCTACTATAACACATCATATCGCAATGATAGATAGATAGATAGATAGATAGATAGATAGATAGATAGATAGATAGATAGATAGATAGATAGATAGATAGATAGATAGATAGATAGATAGATAGATTCGGCCATGATCTATAGGCCTGTTTCTCTTCTCAGCAGAATGAACAGTGTGAGCTGTCTGCTGAATTGATCTTTCAGCTCAGCCCACACACACACACACACACACACACACACACACACACACACACACACACACACACACACACACACACACACACACACACACACACACACACACACACACACACACACACACACACACACACACAGCCTCGCCAAACGAGCACATCAATTTGGATGTATGCATGTATGAAATGTAACATCCGAGCAGGAATGCAATAATTTCTCAACCAAACCCAGCCAAAGAAGATTTCACGCTTCTGGACCATTCTGAGCATTCCTCCATTGTGATTGGCCACAGAGAGGTTCGGTTCGGACACTATTGGTGTGAGCAGTCCGCCACTCACTCGGATTGGTGCCGCTTCGTCTGATCGCCAATTTGTATACACCCTACTACAGCGAAGGCCTGGCTCATGAATATTAACTAGCTTACGTGACTGGACGATTCTGCAAGGTTACCAGGCAACGTCAGCGTGACGTGCTTAATATTCATTAACCGCCCCTTCGCCATACTGCGATCCGTAAATTCGCCTTGTTAGGTTGTCAATGGCTTAGAATGAAGGTGGATACTGTTGCAGCTGTGATGATGGGTTACCACTGCAGGTGAAAATGAAAACATCGTTACTTGGCGAGGCGAGAGGACAGTTTGCGCGACGTTGTCTTGGACATAAGTGAGTATTCTGGTTGGTGCTCTTTCCATAAATTACGAATATTGTCAATGCGCTTGGTTTTTACGCTGGATGTTTGATGTTTGTGGCTGTTACATCGTTGGTGTTTCTGATGTGAACGCACAAACACGTACACCTCCTGCCCACACACTCCAGGAGACCGAAGTCACCTGTTATCAATTATGCGTTTAAGACCATATTTGTTATGTACATAGTTTATTTTGGCTGCATGGGCACTTTGTATTAAATCGTTGAGATTTTTTTTTACCCAACCATATTTTTACTGTTCATTTAAGAGTGGGTGTAAGTGCTGTGGGCTGTCAGTCATTTCTTGATACTCTCAGGTGGATAAGATGCTTAAAATAATGATAGAACTTTCATCCACCTACGAATATTTCCAGCGCGCGCACACACTTACGCACGCGCATACCGCACAACACATCAGATGCAGACATGCGCCGCTTTTATGCACAATGCACAAACATACAAGTAGCTGTTGGTGTCACGACATGACCTTCGAAATGCATTTAAGTGCAAAAGAAACGGATACTGTACGCAAATAAAAGGCAGATGCTACCTGTCGCACATCTGAGGTGATTGAGAGGATGTCCATCTGTGTTTTCAGCACATTACATCACTGACTTCTGGTTTGGCAGAGGATTCTCAGGCTGTCCTTGTTCACCCACCTGTAAATCTCTTTAAGAGCTGTGTTTTGCTATTCCCAAAACTATTGGACAATTCATGATAATTCGTCTTGAAGATCTGTGGCCCTTGTTTATTATCACCTCAGACGAACCGAATCATGACAATTCAAATAAGACAGAATATAAACAGTGATCAATGTCTTTTTTATGCATATGCATTAGATGTAAAAATTAGATATGCCACTGCATTGATGCACATCATGCATTTGATGCATATTCATGTGAAATATATATGCCACATATGATATACAGTATGCATGAATAACTCTATTTGACCCCTTCCTGCAAAATCTCTGCACTCTTCCTCCTCAGGTGAGCAAGTGTGTGCGTGTAGTGTATTAGTTTGCAGGAATGTGTGTCAGTGTATGTGTGTGGATTATGAGAAGAGCATTGTGACCAACCGGGAGCAGATTTTTGCTGCAATGACCCGTTCAAGCACCGGTATCTGTCCCATCCTCTGGCCTTCCGCTCCTCTCAGCCCAGACATGCACCACCTCGCCATCTTTTGACTTGATGAAGATTCCTGACATCGGTAATGTGATGAATAAATTTGAGGTCCTTGGGATTGTAGGAGAGGGTGAGTGCATCTTTCGTTAATATCAATAATTAAAAAAGAATAATACCATTGCTTATAAAACAGCTGCTTGTTCATAAGCCGTAAACTGAGCATATAAAGATTTTCCTCTTTTCTTTCTCCAAAGGAGCCTATGGGGTGGTCCTGAAATGCAGACACAAGGTAAGACATATTTATGCGGAAAGCTGTTGGTCAGCATGCTAAGTAGAACTGAAGAAAGTCCTCTTGTAGAGCTTATTTGATCCATGCAAATTAGATGTATTTTGAAAACTAGATAATTATTGAAGCCGTTTTGAAAGGTAATAAACAGTTCATATCCACCTGGATGAAGATCACTTGCCTGTATTGTTTATGCAAAAATTCCTTTCCGGTAATGTCATTTGTAGAGGTGAGGCTAGTTTCTCATTTTCCCCGTAAGAAAAACTGCCTAACTCACTTAACCTTTATGGGCCTCGTGACTGTAACTTTCCCAGAAGAGTTGCACGACGTTTTAAACACCTTAAACGATACATTTGTTGAGATATTTCCTTTATAAATATATTTTCAATTGTAATATGGCATGGTTCCCTAGCAACTGGTTCTTTTAAAATTGTGGGCTTCTCCAAATGCATTGCTTGTGGCCTAGTTGGCAGATTTGCTTCATTGTTTGGGAGGCATTTTTAGACAGCCGAACATCGCTAGACTAACTCAAAATAAGGTACATAGAGGCATATTTTCAACCAATAGGAGCTGCTTTTATTGAAATTGCTGCTTTGCTGTTGGGAGGTTCAGGGCATTTGTTTGTATCGTCCATTATGCAGTGGTGTCTGTGTGTTTTAAAACATTATAGCTTCAATACATGCTCATCCAGAGGATTTAGCCTATGACACTGCTATTGATGTGTTTGTTCAATATACAAAATAGCTTGCATCTGAACTGAATCGATGACACAGAGTTTAAGTACATCTGCCAGATTTAGTTCGAGAGTATTTTTTTTTTATAAGATTAAGCCTCATTCACACCAAAGACGAAAACTATAATGATAACGATAAAGATATAGTTCTAAGAATCATTATAAATATAAAAGAATAGCAGTCCACACCACAAATGATTAAGGCACAGAGAAACAATATCATTAGAATCACTTTCAGAACGATTTTTTTTCTGATGAACGATAAAAACATTGACAGCAGCCAATCAGAATCCATCCTACTTTATGGAGCTGGAGCATTTAAAGCGACAGACGAAAAAAACTTATAATAAACAGAACGCTATCGTCCGGCAGTGTGGACGCAAATATAGTTATCATTATCGGTGTGAACGGGCCTTTAGATATGATAACACCTTTTACCACATTCATATAAATCAAGTTTTTAAACCACTAGTTAAAATTTAGTTGTTATCAAAACTACCTGTCTTTTAAGGTTGTTTTCACAGTCCCTTTCTGTGTATCTTCGATACTGTTGGTATTTGATTCATGGTTGCATACCCAGGATGTGTCTTCACGCCTGGGCAGACAGCAGTGTGGCTGGTTGCCTGGCTAGATGATGAATGACAGTACAGTGCAACAGAATGGTTAGGGCTCATTACACTTTAGATTTCACTGACCCTCGACACACACACCTCAGAGTTAACACTGATACCATGCACAGTATTCACGCTCTTATCTGTACAGATTCATGTAGTTACACACATCTTTCTGGAAACAGTTTAAAGGGTCAAAATGAAAGTCAAAAGTTTGTTTGTTTTTAATGTTTGCATATGGAACTATCATTTAATCATGGAAAGTGGCTTTGTGAGTATATTTATTGATTTTGACAGAAGTTGTTAAATAATCAGTGTGGATTAGAATAGCTGAGAATTGATGAAAGAAAGAAATAAACCAATCATATTTCCATGCATAATTACATTATTCCACTCCAAGTTCCTATGCATCATTGTTATGAATGATAATGAGAGCGATAAATTCAGCAGCAAGTATAGTCCTCCTCAGCTTGTGCCAGAGCAGAAATCCAGGCTTGTGCTTTTAGTAATTGGTCAGTCAGCGCTTTCCCTCCTTCATTAAATGCATTCAAAATTGCAGCTGAAATCAAGAGTGACTGTTTCTTTTTTGTTGCGTTCTGTCATGTTTCTCTTTCACGTATCATTATTCTCCAACGCAAATATGCCTGCGATCTATTTACAGACATTCAGAATAGCACTGATCACCAGGAAAAACTGTGCTAAACTTGGATTTCGCTACATACCTGATTGAAAACATTATGTTTGAGTCTTTGGAAATAAGGCAGATAAACCTATTCTTATTAGGAGACTATATAACATTTGTTGGTGACTTTTGGTGTTGTGTAGAGCTGTCGTTTGCCTTTGGGTGATTTTGTTATGGAATAGAATATAATAAAATTGGAACAGAATAGAATAAAGGAATTTTTGTTTTGTTTATTTTATAATGTTTGTGCCATTCCAGATTTGTCACTATGTATGTTGCTTGTAAATATACTTTTAATTCTGCTTTAGCTTCTATTGCAATAATTTTCATGTAGACTATCATTCAAAAATTTGGGGACAGTGCGGGGTCTCCCACTTGTTACTCAATATTATATTCTTGTTTATAAAACTGTTGTATAACAGCAATCAATACCAAATTTGCCATTTTGTGCTGTTGTACAGAGCCATGTTTAGCACTTTTGCATATTGCTAGAATAGAATGGGGATTTTCTACCTGCACTCTTTTCCATAGAAACCTATACCGGGCAGTATAGAAACAAGCACCATTTATGTAAATATTGGTAACGCATCAATATTGATGAAGCACATGCCATTCAAATATTTGACTGCTAAGTGTGCATCCCAAATCCCCACATCCTCAAATAAACAATCCATTTGTGCATTCATAAATCCACTTAAATCAATGGTGATTGCACGTATTGTTTGATCATTTAATAGGCAGAAATTAAATCTGTGTGTGCTTGGGGAAAACTTGAATCTTCTATCAGAAGGTGCATATTTTGAGCTTGTCTTATAAGTGACTGTTAATAGAGGTACTGGAGAGATGAGTTGTTATTAACTCCAGTTATAGTCATAGTGGTTTTTACAAAGCAGAGCACTATCCGATTAGCGTAGCAGTGATGTAAAACATGTACGGATGAATAAAGAAACAAATAAATGATCATAAAACAACATCTTAGGCTTAATATTTTATTTATACATATTCATATTTTACGTTTGCCATCATTAATATGTGTAAAACAAAGCATATTCATTGTGTCTCATTTAGTTACGGTATGTACTTCCCTAGAAGTACTCTGAGATGTAAACTGCACCAGCAAACTTTTAAAAAGCTCAGCGCTTCACTCCTCACTGAGAACGCTCTTGTTTCTGACTATTGGCACTGGCTTCTCTATTGTTTCTCTCTAGTGTGCCCAAGTGATGTTATCCCAGCGAGTAGGGGCCATGAAAGGCCCTTTGTGCGTGACCCAGCACAACAAGAACTGCTGTTTGTTCTTGTCCTTGGTTGAGATATTCTTGTGCACCATGTAGTAGTTTTTGCATTGAAATATACAAAAAGAAGTTAAAGGGGTATGATGCTGTTTTAAAAGTTAATTATTTTGTTGATTGGGTGTATTATAATAGGTTAACATGCTTTTATGTTCAAAAGACATTATTTTTCATAACATTTATTGCAGTGCCTCTATTCTCAGTCTGTCTGAAACGCAATGATCCTTTTGAAAAGGAGTGCTCTGATTGGCTAGCTGCCCCAGTGAATTGTGATTAGCCAAAAACCTCAAGTGTGTGTCGGAAATGAAACGTCCTTTACCATAATTGTGAGCTTCAGCTTCCAAGGCTTCTAAAGCAATTGCAAACACACAGTTAATAATGTCATCAGTATTACAGTATCAGTTTGAGCCTGACTGAGATTCTGAAAATGTGGATGATCAACAGCACAAACTTTGCAAGCATGACTTTAGCTGAATGTTTTTACAGTGGGTTTTTCTTCTTCGGAAAGAAGAAAACGAAGACTCTGTCCTGATGCGACAACATAAAATACAGTTTAAAGAACATACAAGTCTATATTTCTTATTTATTTAGGTGTGTGTATATCCAGTGTTGTACTCCGGAAACTGGAAGAAAATGCACTGTAAACAAGCTAACTAAATAAATCACCACTGATTCTTAAGTTTATCCATTTTCGGCCAAAAAAAAGGGGATTTGCTTTTGCATCGAAACGCGAATGCGGCGTCCGAGTAAGTATTTATTTTGAGTTAGGCTTGCCGCGATAGACGGTGTTGACGGTGTTACCGGTTTTTAGCCCCATCACCGGTGACATCACTTTCCCACCGTGACACCGCGATGTCTTGACTTTTTTAAAGTAGGATATTCGTTTTTGCTATTTGTGTTTATTGTGTTAATAAACACAAGATTTGTACGCATAAACACAAGATTTGTACGCATATCCAAGTGTTTAGGCTATAGGCCTACCATATTGCTATGCGGAGTGTGGAGCGTGCACTGCATGGTAGGGAGGCTCGGGCGTGAACACTTGCATTTTCCTATCAACATGGAAATAACTTAAAATACTCTATCATTTCTGGCCATACAGAAAATAATAATATATTATTCGCAACTACTTTTATTTGTCTAAACTCAAAATAACAAGACAACGTTGTGCTTTTGTAAAATAAAATAAAACAATCAGGCGCGGTTTCAAGGTCTCCGTGAACTGGAGCGCGAGAACTGAAACAAAATATCTAGCCTAGGCTAAAGCTTGAAATGTCCGCTTTAAAACGAACAAATTCGAATCGAAAGCTAATACCTTCTGATGATGTAGGCTAATCCGAATGAAAGATGCATTTCTCTCTAGAAAGATGCATCCGTTACAGCGGAGATGGAGATATGTTTAACCGACCCTGTTTAGAACACTAGTTTATTAAACACTAGTTTATTAATAAACAATTAAAATGCCTCGTTATTTTTTCAGACACATTTATTATTAGCCTATAAATCACCTTTCTGTAGCCTATGCTGTGGTTCCAGAGACATATGCCTATATTTTTCCCGCAGTGCTCTTCTCATTCAGCACTGCGGGAAAAATATCATTTCCAGCTTCTAATTTGGCCTTAGAAAACCAGTCAAATCTAAAAAAAAATCATATTAATTTGTGAATATTTTAAATGTTTAATAAAGGGGTAAAAGTCGTAAACAAAAATCCGAAAATCCGTTAATATAGGGCTATATATATATTTTGCGCAGCATTTGGTGTGTACAGTTCTAATTTAAATTTTGGTGTTCAACTTTGCAAATACAACAACCGTTCATTTTTTGTTTTGCAAAATTACGGGTTAAAAAAGGAAAAACGAATGGACACAAAAGTAGGCCTATGACCGTTTGGACAGAATACGAGACATATTTATTAAATTCATAAAAAAGAAACAATAATTACAGGAATAGCCTACCTAAACCTCAAAGAAATGCCAAAATCAAGACATCGGAGCAGAAATGAGGGAGAAACACCCAGAAACTCCTGGCTATATGCCGTTCGCAGCCCTGCCATTAATTATTGGATAACACACCACGTCTCCTTCCATTATTAATAATAGCCTACTAGTAATGTCTTGTCTAGTGGGGTGGCTGTGATATAGGCTATAAACCTCCGTTGCCATGATTTTTAGAATGACTTTTCGCGAGAGGAAAAAAAGGACGTTTTAGTCGCATAACATCGGTTAGCCTAATGGAAACGCCGTCATTTCGCAATAGTTTTTACTCAGTCTACATGTTCTTGACTGCAAGTCTGTCTTTGTCTCACCTGTCATGTTCTTTGACTCTACTAGACTGCAAGCAATGTTAATAAATGCCAATTTATAGTGTTTTTTAGAGTGCTGTCATTTATATAGGCTAAGGTCCTTTTTGAAGTTTTTATTTTATATTCGTCTCTTATTTATTTGGTTTTATCTTATTTAAACTTTGTGTAATTTATTTAGGCCTATTTTTTCTTATTAGTTAAAAAACGTTTTATGGTTCTTATTTGTTTGGGCCCACAGTTTGCCGATTTTCACTTTTTTCAGCGCATGGGGTTATTTTTATTCATTCGTTATGCTAATAAAAGTTCTGTCTATAAATAAAGTTTTATTATCAGCGAGTTTTTTTTTTTTTTGGTCCATTCAAGCAATTGACGCTGAATTGCCAATTGACGCTTTTTTCGAAAGTGAAAGTAGCCTAAACGCGCACGCATTTAAAAGCTATTTAACCCCCCCGCCCCGCCCCCCACGGTGACACCGGGATTACCGGTGTTGTCACACGTCGATTAACCGGTGGGAAATTTTCCTCACCGCCGCAACCCTATTTTGAGTAAGTAATCACTTCACGACCACTAAAATAGTATGTTCTACTACTGTATATAGTATGAGTGTGTGCAGTATGAGTGTAATCTGAACGCACTACACTCGCTATGCTGTTATTATCATGTGACCCAGAGTCAGTTACGTCGCTTTACTGCCATTCATAAATCCTCTCCTGTGGCCTCATAGGATAGTAAAGTGTCCATCGTATGCACACTTCAGAATGCCGTCCGAACTTGTTGCAGACTTTTTGTCTGAATACTGTGAATTCGGACAACTTCTTCGTTTTTTGCCTACTATATGGTAGGGAAGTATGCGATTTTGGTTGTAGCTACAGCATTTCCACGACAATTCACTAAAGCTTTGTCTTCTTTCTTTGCGTACGCCTTTGGGTGGGCATTATGCTAAAATTTCACCATGTGACGTAGATGTTTGCGTAAGAAACATCTAGACTGGTTCTGGTCTGGAGCTGTATTCTGTTAGATAGAATAAATCTCTTTGTGGGAGAGACTATGAGCTTTTTGCAGATCTTATACATGCACAAACAGATACATTACGCACTATAGGAAAAGGAAAACCGTAAAAGCATCATATGACTCCCTTTAATGTTCTTGTGTATTTGTCAGTCAGATCTTCTAAATGTGCTTCGCTCTAGTGCAATGGTCACTTAAATTCTATTAGCATCTCCGCACTTTGTTTTCAAGCTTGCTTCATTAAAATGAGTGAAAAGACATCAAATGCATGAAGCTAGGCAGCAATTTATTTATTTGTCAGCAATGTGCAATCACACCCACACTGATTAGCATTTGAACATCTCATGTTTTAAGATCTATTGAATGACTGTTTGATTTCGTGTTGATGTGAAGCTCAGTAAGGGTGTTTATATGCTCTCTTCAGACGTTTGTGTAGACGTGCGATGGCCTGTGAGTGACGGGGATCATCTGGATTTAAAAGATTGTTCCCTTGGAGAGGAATATTTATTTTTATAGCGTATCAGTCGAATTGAGGGCAGAGAAGGAAGAGGGGACGTGAGTGTGCATTAGCATTAAATAGGTCACCTTGAGTGGGAACACTGGTTGTGGAGGGCCGTGTTGAGATGACTGTGCAAGGCACCATGGATGAGATTGTGTGTAACAGAAATGCCAAGATGGAGAGGTATTGGAAAATAACGCTTTGGACGTGAAGCTGGATAACAGGGTTTTATATTCAAATTTGATGCTTTGATTTGGAATGTTTTTATCGTTTGTGGATTGGATGACAGAATATGATAATTGAAGTTGTAGTTCTTGCAAGGCAGAACTATAGGGATATTCCTTAAACATTTTGGATAGGATTCTAAAATCCTAAGTATTAATGGTCTGCAATCATTTGAACCGCGCTTAATGTATGCTACTTCAAAAGTTTTGGGGTCAGAAAGATTGTTTTTCCTAAAGGAGTTTATACTTTCATTTATTAAAGTCATATTAAATTGATCAACAGTGACAGGGAAAAGACGCTTCAAATATTTATTATTCAATAGATGCTGTTCCTTTGAACTTTCTATTCATCAAAGAATCCTGAAAAACATGAATCACCATTTCTACAAAAATATTAAGCAGCACAAATGTTTTCAACATTGATAATAATAATAAAAAAAATTTAAGCACCAAATTTGTAAAGGATCATGTGACATTAAAGACTGGAGTAATGATGATGAAAATTCATCTTTGCATCACATGAATAAATCACATTCTAAACATTTTAAAATGGGGTAAAAATAATTTGAAATTGTAATAGTTTCACAACATTGCTATTTCTGCTCTATTTTTGATCAATTAAATGCAGCATTGTGTTTAAGCGACCTCTTATCGTACTAATTGAATGGTATATTCCAACTAGATTTTTAGGTGTGCTATCTTTTTGGCTTTTGCAAATATCATTTCTAATTTTAGGAGAAATTTAAGCCAGTCATCTGAATATATACAAGTATAAAAAAGGCCAAGGATATTAAAGCACCAGATTTGCCAACACAAAATTAAATTGTGAGCTGTGATTAATTTTACTGTCTGGCCAGGCTTAATCTGCAACCAACAATTGAGCCCATGTTATAAATGAAATGGTGTTTGTTTCCTTCACTCGAGTGCTCACATTATTTTATGAGCAGGAATGGTGCTTTAAATCCAGCATCAGGCCTGGTAATAAATTGAAAACATCATGAAGGCTTAAAATGGACTCTTAATATCCGTTTACAGGATATTATTTAGCACTTAAACGTGCCTCAGTGTCATTGTGTGGCTCTCAAGGCTAAGCTGCCCCACCATGTGTCTAATGTAAACATGTCTGTGGTATTAATAGAACAACAGCTGTGAAGTCAATGGAACACAATCAATATGTGGGACACTCTAGTTCCATTGTATGGATCTTATGGAAGACAACATGCAATGCTGTATACTCTACTGCCCAGAGTTTACGCAAACCCAATCAGGATTGTTGGACAATTTAGGGTTTGTGCCAATGAAAAAAAGCTGAATCAGCTTGGTCAATTAAATCTTTTTGGGTCACTGTCGTGTTGTTTGCAGGTTTTAAGAGAGGCCATTTTTTTGGACCTTTTCTTTCAATGCTGGAGACACTTTTCCTGAATTTCATGTTCATATGGTCAACATTTTTAGATTTGTTAAGTCGACATGAAATCTAAATTGATTTACCCTATTTTATTTTGCACAATTCATCAGTGCATTCTTTTCCAAAAAACGTTTTTGTTTATCATTGCCCAAAATTAATATCTATTTTTTTATACTGTTGTGATTCTCTAAATTCACTTAAGCCTTTATAAAATAACTGTTTTTAGTTTTTTTGGATCAAAAATCAAATTTAAATCAGAAACTACCATTCAAAAATTGTCAACAAGGTTTTTAATGGAGAAAAGTAATGCTTTTAATCAGCAAGGATGACATTTATAATGTTACAAAATATTTCTCATTCAAATAAATGGTGTTCTAACTTTCTATTCATCACAGAATCCTGAAAAACATTAATCACCATTTCCACAAATATATTAAGCAGCACAACTGTTTTCAACATTGATAATAATAATAAATGTTTCTTGAACAGCAAATCAGCATATTAGAATGATTTCTGATCATGTGACACTGGAGTACTGGATACCTCACAGTTATAAATTACATTTGAAAATATATTAAAGTAGAAAACAGCTATTTTATATTGTAATATTATTTCACAAATTACTTTTTACTGTATTTTTGATCAAATAAATGCAGCCTTGGTGGACCATAGGAGACTTCTTTCAAAAACCTTTGAACGGTAGTGAATTTAATCCAACGTTTTTTACTTATTCCTCAGTTTATATTTTAATTCTCATCTTTTTCTCCATTACAGAAAAAAAACTCTGCCTGATAGAATTCCCTTAAACAAGCGCTGACAAAAGTAAGAGGATTTAATACAAATGACTCTTTAATAGAGACCCCATGAATGGAGGAGATATCAAATGTAGCTGTGATCTACTTTGTTTCTCCTGGAGGCAGACAGGGCTTGAGTTCACGATACCTTGCCAGCTCAGGAACCCAGCTTGGCATGAGAGATGTTTTGTTTCCTATCTTAGCAGCAAGGACAATTAAGGTTGGCCAGCTTTGCTGGCAATATGAAATTAGATCCGTGCTGTTTTTCAACAGCATTGTTGTTCCAATCGTACGGATGTTAGAACGAATGCCAACATCGTTATTAAAGTAAGCGATACTAAAAGTTGGCTGAACTGACTACGTGTTCCGCTCTGTTTCGTGGTTTATCTGTCTTTAAAATGGCATCTAATTATTTCCTAAACAAATTACAGTAACTGTACCATGCATTTAGCGAGAACATGTCTATGCGCAGGCCTCTGTGAAGTAAAACTTTTGACTTTCTGCTCTCATGTTGAGAGAAATACCCTCTCAAATGATCTGACCTCCCACCCTCTGAACGGCACAATGGCTGTGAAGAAAGCTGTGAAGCTAAAGGAATTAAAAGAGGCTTGTTGCTTGTAATCCTACTATCTGCCCATGCTAGAGTTATAGACACACAGACTCTCATGCACCCCTTCATGAGTGACAGTACTGATATATTAACTGCTCCGAGTGCTTTGGACCCCCATCGGCCCCTTATGTTTCCCCATCAACAAAACAAAGTCAACAGCCCGTCTTTCACAAGTACACCTGACCTATACATTAACATGTTGTAATCCAAAACGGAAACAACTAGCTATAGATCGGATTACCTGTCACCAAATATCAGATATGTCATTGTTTGATGTCACTCTGTATTATCACAGGATTCTGTCTGGAAGGTAGGCATATTTTTAGTGCATATGCACTTTTGTAAATAGAATTATGGGTTGGTCTCCATGGTTATTAGAAATATGAGACACGGACGCTGTGTCTGTGGTGTGTTTTTGAAGCTGTGAAAGTCTCAGCTTCTCCATAAACACCTTTCAGATCCCAACCCCTCCGCTTTCTTCACTGTCCATGACTCATTCACCCCCCCTATATATATACCAAGAGACAGACAGGTTTGTCAAGTAAGTGAAGAAACTAAAAATATCAAATGATGTTGCAAGTTTTTTTCAGTTTGTTACGAAATGCCGAAGCAACCATTTACAGGTTGTAATGAATTTTCTTCACCCTGAATGTAGGATACAGATACATCCTAATTCCCATTATTTTCATAGTATGTATAGTTCACTCAAAAATGTTTATTCTGTATGTTTATTCTACTCACCCTGGTGTATGCATTTTTTTTCTTCTGTGAAACACAAAAGTAGATGTTTTGAAATTCAGTATGGTCCAGTCAGATGACATTGGACGAGGGATATAATTGTTAACGAAAACGAAAACTATTTAAAAAAACTTAAGTTACCGGTAATTAAAATAATGCTGAAATAAAATAAAATATTAGATGTAAAACTTACTTTAATTTGTTTACATGGCGACATTTAGAATTGGTTTAAAGTACTAAAATTACTATGAACTGAAAATAAATGTTCTAAAATGGAACTTTGTTTTTGTTCAAAAAAACAAACAAATATATAAGCAGAAAAAAATAGAATTTTCAACCTTCAATCTGACCCTCTTTCTGAAATTATCCGTTTTTAAGGGGCGGCTCCTTTAAGTCTGGTCAGTAAATGGCTAATTTTATGATTGACTAACATCATTGCATTAGAAACAGTGTCAACGCCCTCATGAGTAAAATGTTTTGAAAACATTATCCATATGAAACTGTCATTTACAGACAAAGCATTATGAAATCATTTACTTATGGTTTGTGATGCAGCTGCTGTAAGATCAGTTGGCTGCTTCATCTTTCAACAAAAGTTTCTTTGTGAACTATCCATTTCAGTGTGCCTTATTTACAAAACAAAATGCTCCGAACAAACATATAATCCTGCGACGTAGGGATGGGCGATATGGCCTAAAATCCATATTGCGATATACATTGCAGCCTCTTGCGATAACGATATATATCGCGATATATAAATTATAATAGAACAATTTCAGAACAGGTTAGATAGACCATAAGGAAAGTCAAACTGCTATGTAGGCTATTTGTTTTAAAAGAAACGCATGTGGTTTTGAGAACATTTATTATGCAAAACTTTAATTATACAACATAATGTTGCAGATTAAAATCCAAGTACACTAGCTGCAGAGACTTTAACAAAGAAAAAGCTTAAAAAGCAACTACATTTACTACATTTATGTTAACATTGCAAACATTTTAAATTAAAGCATACACAATTGACAAAAACAGCTTACCATACCTTTTCTTTTGCATTTAAATCTTTTTTACAAGAAATATTGCGGTCACAAAGAACATGTTTTTCCACCTCCACAAGAGACAAACTTCCATTATTGTCGCGTTGTTGAGGTAACTTAACTGTGTAGTTTTCCTTGCTTTAATTACCCCGAGCTTAAAGTTAAAAAGAAAATGATTGAAAAATAGTAGTATAAATGCATTTAAGGAGAGATTACTATATTTTCATATCAATTCGTGTTCATTTTGACCACAAGCCATGCGCTGTCACTTTAATTCAGCACGTGCAGCACAGACTCTGTGCTGAAACGATCTCAACGCATTGCCGCACCGCATCCGCGTGCAGGCCTGTTAACATGGGTACGGAAAAAATGCACACCGCATATGCCATGATATGAACTGCAAACGGAGTATGTGTGAAACAGGTGGGCTTAAATCCGAACCTAATCCAAATATGGATGTTGCACCGGTCTTTTTCACCAGGTCCTCCGTTTAGCTTTCAGACGCATGTTTACTCAAGATGACGAATATGACGATGCGTTGCTGCCGGTTGCAGCTCGTGGCTCTAAATTTTTGCGGGAAAATTGCGTCATCATGCAATATCGCGATAGTGCAATAGAATTAAAATCTCTATCGTAGACCAATTTTATATCGTTTATATCGCATATCGTTTATATCGCCCATTACTACTGCGACGCGATTTGAGACGACATTAAAATACCATCCAAGATGCTGTGATCCTTGTGAAGCGCGTGGAGTATGTTAGAAACTGAACGCGGATCTATATACTATATCCAGTGTAGACAGCATCAGGGATTATAATGGGTTCATGTTTCACTTGGTCTACACTGTCATACTAAACTGCATTTGAGGGTGTTGAAAGTTATAATGTTATTCTATGTTAGTCAGTAAGCTAGATCAACATCAGAATAACATACTGATCATATTCTAACATTTTATCATGTTGAGCTATATAACATTGATTTGTTTTATGTGCATTTGCTCACTTGTCTAATAAAGTACATGCAAGAGCAGCGTCTCTGTCAAGTCGAAGTTACTCGCGGACGTGGAGCTCTCGGCATCTCGACAACACCATGCCGATATTGATCCTCGTTTTATTTCTCCTTTAGTCCCAAAGTCTGCTGGCCATGTTCCATAATGTTTGAGAGAAACAACAACAGCATGAGTGTGCCGCTAGACGTAACGCAGTTGTCCACGTCTTTCGCCATGGTTACAATGACAGTACAAGCGGAAACCAGGGATTACGCGGATATTAGGCCATTGACAGGCGACAATGACCAGGGACGAGGCATTATTTATAATTGAAATTTCTCTGAAATTAAAAATCTTTGGGAACTTTTGGGATATTGTAAGTACACAACTGCAGGAAATATATTGCACTGTGCAAGTGATTTTTGCATATTTTATTACAAAATCTTACATATTGTACCTTTAATGTATGGACAAAAAAATTAACAATGAGACATTTTTAAATCATCTGTTCTACAGAATAAAGTAAGTTTGGTTTTGAATGACATGAGGGTGAGCAAATGTTTGGGTGAACTATCCCTTTAATTTGAGGAAAAAATGCTCACGAGTTGATAGAAATATGTAGGCAAGTATGTATTATAAATACATTCTTAAACATGCAATGTCCACCATGTTGGCTTAGAAATGTGTAATTGTTTTATCTTTACCGTTGCCTGGTTGCAACAGAATGTAGCCTATGTACAAAATGAATGTACAGCTTTTTGCATATTTTGTAGTATGGAAGAATGCATATTCAGACACAGGGCCATATTCTGCACAACATCCTGAAGAACCGTTCAGATTGTGATTTCAAAGAGAATTCCTGATCAGTGTGAACCTGAAAACAAACCCCATATCGGAATACCGTGCCACTGCCAACATAAATCACTTTAATACCAAAGGAAAACCAGACCGTGCAGCGTAATTAAAGCAGTCAGATATTTCTGCAAGTAGCCCATACAGTGGTCCGGCTTACTCAATATGAAAAAGCTAGTCCCTAATCCAGCCCCACATGTCTGCTGTGCCTCTTAATCATTTCTGATCATGAATCATATCTGTTCATGACAAGCTGTGCTTAAAGTGAAAATGACTTGCAGTTCCACTGGGGAGGAGAATATGAGGAAGCCTTCGAGGCACTTGCTACCGACCGGAGGCGTCAGGTAGAGCTAGCGCCTGGATCCAGCCTTGTTGTGGGAGATTCAGTTGGGATTTTCTTTCAGTTTAATTGCAGCTGGTTCAAATGCAAGCCTCAGCGATGTTCTGAAATCTGCTGGGTTCGGGCATTTTATGGATTTCGTCCAAGAGTTGACAAACATGCCTTTTTAGTTGGAGGATTTTCTGAAAACAGAAAAATGTGCATTGTTGTTGCTTGTTGACTTGTTAAGTACTGTGGCGGTACAGTGATGTTATCAGATAGTAGTACTCTTGTGTATCTTATGGTCACCAAGTCTGCATTTATTTGATCAAAAATACAGTGTAAACAGTAATATTGTGAAGTAGTATTATAATTTTAAAAGATTATATTTTAAAATGTATTACTATATTCATTTAACATTGGATGTTACATGTTACTCCAAGGTACTTAAAAAAATACTATAGTATTATCATGGGACATGTTAAAAAAAACATGGTTATACCATAATTCTGCCATGTTATTTATAGTATACTATGAATACCATAATATTATGAATAACAGAATATTATGAATACCATAATAAAACCATGGTACTTTTTTGCAAGTAAATCTGTCAGCAATTATTGAATGTGTTTCTTGTATTGAACAACCTTTCTGTGACACTGTAACTATGCTAAGTAGTTCTCTCAATTTAGATGTTTCCCTTTATATCAGACTTGTTAGCTGCGTTCAGTCATACTGCCTTTGAAATACACAGGCTACAGAAAACACAGACTCCAGAAGAATAATGATTTAATATCCATTTATCCGGGCACTATAGTCTATAATACTGGCTGGAATTTGTCCTGAGTGAGTGTTTACTGTGTAGAATTGTGATAAATGGATGGGCTTTAGCAGCTAGCGTGATCATAGCGCTAAAGCTTTCACTGTGAAGGGAGCTGTAGTGCAAATTGAGAGCTCTGAATGACAAAGATAGGCAAAAGAGACTGTCCAACACCACAGATGACAGGGACTCTGTGTGACTGACAGTGGGTGAACATTTCTCCACCGCAAGGGCTGCTGAACACAAGGCTAAATATGTGCATGCAATAATTCCGCCTAATAATTAGACATCCTAATATGAAATTATCTATTCTTTTAAAACAGGCATATTGTTCCATTTAGCGGAAGCATTGTTAGGGGCTTTGTCATGAAAAATACCCCTTTGTGGCTTATTTGATACAACCGGGAAGTGGTTCTTCTAAGGTTCAGTTCTTTTGTGCCGCTCTCAGCTGTTTGTTTTACATGTTAAGTCCATTAACAGCTTGCTAATAAAGCCTGTGTTTGAGAAGGCGCTCAAACTGATTTACATATCTGGTTTGCAGGAGACAAAAGAGCTTGTGGCCATTAAGAAGTTCAAGGACAGTGAAGGTAAAAGACTGCTACAACCAAATGCTTGCTTTTTCATCCATGTAATTTACTGGTTGGAGACTACAACACTGTATGGTAGCATGACAAAAGTATAATTTACATTATTTATCATAGCCTCTAAGGGCTAGTTATTTGGTATATTAACGCTTTACACAATGATTGAAGTTTTCTATTTAAAATATGTAAATACAGTTTTTTAACCTGATTTCTGTGATTTTGTTTATTTTCTAGCAAGCAACATGAAATATACTTAATAAACCAAAATAAATTTAATGGACAAATGTTATTTTTTTTATTGGATTAAATTTTTTGTTTTATAAATAAAATAAATAACAGTTGTAAAAGAGATGAATTGTTAAGCTGTCAGGAAATGGCATGACCTTGTTTTCCCATCATGCTGTAATAAGGATCCAAATGATGTCATCATTATAAGGGGGGATGGAAACATTTGCTACTTTCATGCTAGGTTAATTTAACGATATATCGAACATATCTAGTTTTCACAACAAAGAGATTTGCAGCTCTTAAAAGGTAATGGCACACCAAAGTATATAACCCATTTGTGAGAAGTGCCTTTTATAATGTCACCTTTCTTTGAGAGCTCTATAGCTCATTTGTTTTACTCTAGAAAACACAAGCCCCTTCTCAATCTCGTCTAACCCCCTTGTGTGTTCCCGCAGAGAATGAGGAAGTTAAAGAGACGACGTTACGAGAGCTCAAGATGCTCCGTACGCTGAAGCAAGACAACATCGTAGAACTGAAAGAGGCTTTTCGTCGAAGGGGAAAACTCTATCTAGTGTTTGAATATGTGGAGAAGGTCAGCTCAAAACAGGCTTTTTTTTCTTCATTTGGTTTGGTTTGAATTGTAGTTCAAATGACGATGATGATGTGTTGTGAGATAGTGCTTTGCTATATATATTTCAGAATATGCTTGAGTTGTTGGAGGAATTGCCCAATGGTGCACTACCTGATAAAGTACGAAGCTACATCTTACAGCTGATCAAAGCTATTCACTGGTGCCACAAGAATGAAATCGTTCACAGGGGTATGGCAGTCTCTGTATTGTTTATAGATTTCTTAATTCATCTTATCTTAAAGGGATAGTTCACCCATAAATGAAAATTCTGTCATCATTTACTCAACCTCATGTCGTTCCAAACCCGTAAGACTTTCGTTCATCTTCGAAAATGATGATCTTTTTAATGAAATCTGAGAGTTTTCTGTCCCTCCATTGACAGTCGACGCAACTACCAATTTGACGCTTCAAAAAGTTCATAAAGAGATCTTTAAAGGGCAAGTTCGGTATTTTACACTTAAAGCCCTGTTTCAAGATCGTTTCTGATGAAATAGAAAGGTTAAGATTATTATTGGTCAGGGGTGTTCACTGATATGCTCACACAAAAATCGCTGCAAAAGATGATTTCCAACAGGTTTTATCATAGTTTTTGTCCAAGTCAAGTCAAATGGAGTCGGACCAAAACTACGATAAAACCTGTTGGAAAGCATCTTTTGCAGCGATTTTTGTGTGAGCATATCAGTGAACACCCCTGACCACTCGGTGAGTTTTCACGTCTTTGTAAACTAAAGTTTAATGTGTTTTATGAAGGATTGTTTCTGTGCACCTATGCAACCATTGTAGAGGTGGGGGGGTGCGACCACAGAAACCGAAATTTCTCGGGACAGCAGCATGTGTCCAAATTTTAATCTTAACCGTTCTATTTCATCAAAAACGATCTTGAAACAGGGCTTTAAAGTAACACTAAGTAGTTTTTCGACCTTCATAATATATTTCCAAGACCCTTGTGATGGTACATCGACTTAAAATAAGTTAAATGACACGTCTGCCATAGCCTGACGGGGTCTGTATCGCTTTTACTGGTACTATGTAACTTCGGGTTTCGGGTAGGAACCCGTGCACAAAAAGAACTACAAAATTCGACTGCTTTACGTCAAGCGCTACAATAGTCATTATTTCGGGTTTTTTCGCAATACATCATCCTTTCATGAAATCATGTAACATACTCTACCTTGTCTGTGGAGATCGTTCATTCTAATGCCGATGCTGGATAAACAGCGAGCGTGCGTGCGACGGTAGGCTAATTATTTACGACAGCGGCAATGGACAATTCCGTTTCCAACCAGTAGGGCGACCGAAGAGGAAAAGTTACTTGGTGTTACTTTAAGTGTAAAATACCGAACTTGTCCTTTAAACTAATTTATATGAATTGAGCAGTTGATTTCAAATTTTTGGAAGAGACAAAATCGCTTAATATTATGAACCGATTGAATTTAGGGTTTTATTCACATTTAAACATTTAAGCGAACAGAATTTTCTTTTTTGGGTACTTTGTACCTTTTAAGAACATAAGAATGCGTATATAGATAGATGAACTAGATTTTTAAAATTTACAGACCACAAACTTTTGAACAGTTAGGGTAAGGTTTTTTTTCTTCTTCAATGTTTGTATGTGGGTCTTTTCTGTTATGAAGTACTAATTTTAATTGAATGAAGTATTTAAGGAAGTTGTTATTTAAAGATCATTAGGAATATGGTATATGATAAGATGTGTGATGTCTTTATTTTGTCACTTTCAACGTTTCTTATTTATTGCTAGTGGAATTTTCGTGTAGTCTTCTTGAACACAAATTGAGCTCACTAAGAAAAATCCATCCCTTTTTATCTAATCTGCAGATATCAAGCCTGAAAATCTCCTCATCAGCTCCAATGATATCCTGAAGCTGTGTGATTTTGGTGAGCAGAGGCTTTCACTCGTCTGATTCAGGACCCACCACCCCCATATTCACACTGATATCTCTCGCTGAATGCTTGGTCTCCTTTCAAGGCGTCATGAGTCCTGCGGTGACGTCTAAAAACAAAAAAACAAAATCTGAAATTGGATTTAAGTGAAAGGGAACAAAAAATCACACAGTATGCAAAGGTTTGAGTGACAGCACCTATTATCTGTAATCCAAATGTTAAGTTGATGTTTGGGCCTTCCAGATATATGATTTCATATACTGAAATGGAAGATGACTGAAATATCCACCCTCGTCACAAAAAAGGAAGTTGTTAGGAGTGTTGGGGAGTAACTCAAAGTTGCAACTCTACTATCTTTTTTCATTTTCATTAGCATGACAGTCGTTCAACTGTTTTCATAACTATTTTTAAAAAGTGTAGTGCCTTGCAACAAAAGCCAACGTCACTATTTTTAATGCTTGCATCTATTTCTTTCATATTTTTTTTAGAAAGACAAAATATAACTATTTATTTAGTTATTTTTAATAGATTTATACACTGTAATATAATATTTAATCAATTGCTGCTTTTCATCATAGTTTGCTACTGTAAGTTTTTGTTGTTGTTAGTTTTATGCCAGATAAATACTGATCTGGTTGGGAAAAAACAATCATCTTATCATTTAAAATTATATAATCTTAATTTAAAACGCATACAAATATTTTTATGAATTATAAATTAAGATGATATAATTGTAAAAATAAACATAGATATAACTACTCTATATAAATTAACAATATAGAAACGCATTGAATATAAATACATTTATAATTATAAATTTAAACATATATTTTTTATATTAACAATAACTTTGTTTAACCTCCTTAAATAACTTTGAACTTTCCCAATGTAACGTTGTGGCTGTCGTCTCAGTACCTGATAAATCACATATTGTACTTCCCAGCCTCCAGGTTCTGCTCCTGATGGAATGTATATATTATTCACTCAGGGTTAAATTTTGCCTCCACACTGAATGCCACGGAAATTGAGAATGACTCACTCCACAGGCTTCTCTCGAAGACTTTTATTTTTAGAGGGAAGAATATGGCAAGATTAATTAAGATCTCTGAATGTTGTGTGCAGTCTTGCTCATGCCAGATACCTTTTCGCTTTCCTCCTTCCCTATGTCTATCTATCCGGGCTGGTCACTCCCTAGGCTTTGCCCGCAATCTCTCTGAAGGCAGCGATGCTAACTACACTGAGTATGTGGCGACTAGGTGGTACCGCTCACCTGAACTGCTCTTGGGGTAAGTCCTGATATACGTACCATCCTGCTCTATTTTTTAAGGTGATTTCTAGTATACCTTGTTTCCCGAGATATAATAACTGAAAAATGACCAAGAAGTATTTTCCTCTATAAAGCCAAAAGCGATGAAAAATCAAATCCCCCTCAAACACAAGCTCTAATATGCATCGAGGGCACATCCTTTTTAAAAATGTTGATTTTATATATCCATTAGATGTGACATCAGGAGTGAGGTGCATGATTATTTGTCCTTGTCTCCGTTAAAGTGTTATTTTCTAGTGTGTGCCACTAGACTAGATGAATGCAGTGGAACGATTTTTTTAAACTCTCACCATTTAAATTCCACCCACACAAATATTCTCTCCCTCCCTCTTGCTGTGTGTTAGTGCAAAGATTTGTGTCTCAGTGTTATGTCTATCTATCTGCTTCTGTCTCTGCATGCATCTCTCCTCATCCCTCTTTTGTTATTAAGGTGCCATTGTTCAAACTTAAGTTAGGGCTTTGAACAAAACTTTAACCCTAAGCATGACACTTTGGTGTGTAAATCGCCCTGTCCTGTTTGTGCTACAGACATGAATGTGCTGCTCTGAAAAGTATTGCTATTACTTTTCTAAGCTATCAGATTTGTGATTATATCACACTTGAGATGATAAAACAGGAAAAAAAAAGCCTTTGACCCATTCACACGTTAGTTTTAAAAATGATCTTTAAAGGGGTCACTTCACACTTTTTCAACTTTAGTTTAGAAAAAAAAAACTTTGCTGTTTGAGCATGAACAAGATCTGCAAGGTTACATAGCTCAAATTCTACTCCAAAGGGAGGTATTTTATTTAACAGAATCCACTTTTCAAGAACTGCAACGAACGACTGGTTTGGACTACGGCACAATTTTTCCAGATCTTATGAAGAAACAATGGTACTCATTTAAATAATCTGTGTCTATGGAATAAGCAAAAAAGAGGACGAGGCATGGATGAGCTGCATTAGAGAAGACAGTGTTGTCGCAATGTCAAAGAGACCCTGTTTTTTCCACAACATTTCCAAAACTCATTTGTTTGACCTACCTGTGGCTGGGGAACTTAGGTACCGGTAGTTAACTTATTTTAACACTGTTCCTGAACTTTATAACCTGAACGTTTATCTGTGCACTACACATTTCATGGAGAACAGCTTGTTTTCGCTTTTGTAAGACCGTTCACTGCTCCTTAGGAAATTTAACTATGGTTTTGTGATCAATGACTCTCTGTATTACCTTAGTTTTCAGACAAATATCATGATTAAATGGTGGATAATATTGTATCTATAATGTACAAGAAAAAAATGCTGTAAAAATATAAAATATGTGAAAAACTATGCATTTTTTGAATAATCAAGCATGAAAACATATTCTAGTACACCCCGAAAACAAAATCAAGACTTCGTAAAAGGGCATGTTAGTAGCCATGTTATTTTCACTTAAAAAAACAGAACTTTTTCTAAACTTAAGTCAGGAATTATTTTACATTTCTGTAATACAGATCCTGCTGAGAAGAACATTATAGTGACTTGGTGTGGGCTCTTTTGTCTTGGGCCAAGCAGTCATCCAGGACACTCTCTAGCAAACTATCAGAACTCCTTAGCAATCACAAAGCAACATTCTGAAAAATACTTTTGGAACATCATAGCAACTGCATAGAAACACCCTAGAAACCACCCAGAACACCCCAACAATGACCTAGCAACACCCTAGAAACCGCTCTGAACACCAAAAGACATGCAATGCAATTCCTTAGAAACCACCCTGAACATGCTAGCATCGACCAAACATATGCAAAACCTCTTACAAACCACCTAACAACCCAGACACATAGCAAACCCCTACTATATACAAGCACCAATACAACACTTAGCAACCACCAACACCTTCAAACCCATTAACAACTCTGAACACCAATAGAAACCACCCAGAGAACATTAAAAACCGCCTAGCAACACCCTAGAAATGACCTTGAACACCTTAGCAACACCCTAGAAACCACCTAGAAACAGACCTTTCACCCACCGAAAACACTCTGAAAATCTTAGCAACCCCAAAGCATCGTGCTAAAAACCCTTTGAATGCCATAACAACTGCTGCATAGCAACACCCTGGCCTTCATCACCCTAGCCTTGTGACGGCAGCGTTTCCAAGGGCAAGCAACGTACATTTTCTTCAGAAAACTTTTTTTGTCTTGCATCTTTCAATAAAAGACAAAAACAATCAAACTATTTTACTAAAAACAGCTTAACTAGTTAAACTACATGAGTTTCAAATAGAAATGATCGATAAGGATATGAAAAGCTCAAATGATGGTCAATACTTGACTTATATTTGTCTTCTTGGCTCTCGCAGAGCTCCATATGGGAAGGCGGTGGACATGTGGTCGGTGGGGTGTATTTTGGGAGAACTGAGTGATGGGCAGCCCCTGTTTCCTGGTGAGAGTGAAATCGACCAGCTCTTCACCATTCAAAAGGTGTTGGGCCCTTTACCACCAGAGCAGATGAAGCTGTTCTACAACAACCCTCGTTTCGCCGGACTAAGAGTAAGGACCTTTCTTCTGATTCACTCCTCTGTCCTGTTCTGTGCTTTCCTCTCCTCGCCTCTTCTCTCCTCTCCTCTCCTTTCCTATGGCACGGATCCCAGTATTCTGAATAAGTGGCTGCCTATGACTCATGTATCGCAGTGTGCCAGTGTGAAGCACAACTGGCTTTGCCTTGACAGGGCTGATCACAGTACATAATATTCACACACATGCACATAGATTCACACACACACAGTACATAGCCTAAAAAAGTATTTGGACATTCATGTCACATTTTAAATGATGTTTTGTAACCATAGGTGGCACCATAGCCATATTTTCAATAATTTTTTACCCTGTATGGATTTAATTTGCCGTAATGACTGGTTGACTATACTGTATGTTAAATAAATAGATAGATGGATATGAAAGTTTACATTGTTTTAGTGTTCATTATTAGTTAGTCATTTTAATGCTTCAACTTCAACATTTCTAATTTTTGTTTAGTTTAAATTTTGAATGTAATATATTTTATTTTATTTCAGCTTCATTTAAATTAACAAAAAATGTTTTTAATTAATGATAATAACCCTATTGCAGTGGATAAGTACAGTTAAGTGTCAATTGTACACAAATATTTCACCGCTTAATGCAATTAACCAAAGTATCTCATATTTGTAATGGAAAATGTAATTATTCTGCTCTATTCTTTAGCCCTCCCTCTGTCTGTATTTAACTATGTAAGTATGTGTTTTTGTGACAGTTTCCTTCTGTAAGTCATCCTCAGACGCTTGATCGTAGGTACCTAGGTATCATCAACGGACTCATGTTGGATTTAATGAAGGTAAAGCAGTCTGCAACACTCATCAGAGAACATTTTCCTTTCGAATCCCAACAGTTGTGATATATTTGGTGTTGATTTATTTTAAAATTAACTGCAGATGTCATATTACCTCAAGTGCAAAGTGTTATTAAAGACTGAATTTGAATGAGTTGAATTGTTCTACAGTGGCATGACTCTCTTCATTTTCTTTTCACTGTATCAGAACCTGCTGTGCCTGAACCCCACCGAACGTTTTCTGACAGAACAGTGTCTGAACCACCCAGTGTTTCAGGGTCTGAGAGGGCCGGAGCGGCCAGCTGCCCCATCACCCACCCCACCTCGCTCCTCAAAGAAAAACCGTACCACGGAGACAACACCATACCCAGCCGGTCAGTAATAGCTACTTCTATATACTAGGTTAAAGGCGAGATGTGTGATTTCTGTGCAACTAGTGGCAGCAAATGCAATTGTCAAAATGAGGATTGTTTCCCAAGTAAGAAAGTAAGTAGGGATGAGATAGACAGAAAGACCTACCACCAAAGGGTACTGAACTCCTTCATTACCATTTTAAAAATCACCCCAGGATGCATATCTTGATTTTGGCTGAAAGAATGTCCAGAATATAAACATTTCATGTTTATCCCTATAGGAGCCACGGCAGTAAGAGTTCAAGTCACCGCGAGCTAACAGCAAGGACTGCTCGTCTCTACCGCGCCACGAGGACCTCCACCGGAGCAATGAAAGCTTCCTGAACGGCAGCAACATGCCAACCTCATCCACCCTGAGTCCCACGCTACATCCCAAGAGCTACCAGGTCCAGACCCTGAGCCGCTCCGCCTCTAGCAGCAAAGATCTGGCCAACAACAACCTTCCGCACCTCCTCAGCCCCAAAGACTCGAAGGGAAAGACTGAGTTTGATTTCAACCTGGGGCCTAAAGTTGGAGGTTCCACTGTGGGAGGGGACACCTCTACGGGCAAGTACCTCAAGTCGTCCAAAACAGGCCGCCACTCATCCTTCCTGGAAGGGAAGACCAGCACGCTGCAGTCTGGGGACAAGCACAGTCGCCATAACTACATGGAATCCTCGCACGGGTCCATGCCTTCCACGTCCTCCTCCAAAAGCTCCTCGTCCTTCCTTAGTCTGTCCAAGAGTCATGGGGCGCTGAATGACGCCAAGTCCGTGAACAATCTTGCAGAGACACGACTCCACCTGGACGATCCCATGGTGGGATCGGGCTCAGGCTCCCGCTACTTCCCGTCCAGCTGTCTAGATCTTAATGCGGCTCCTGGCAGCCCCAGGGGTGAAAGGCACGCTGGGGCGGAGCGGCAGGGCCACAGCCCCAGCGGCCGAGGGAACATGCGTCTAGAAGGGGGCACTCTAGACTCGCGGCGTTCTTCAGGACGGAAAAAGACACCGGATGAACCGAAGGCTTCTGACACTCTGGACCCAAGCAGGGCCGCGGGAGCAGGGGGCCATGCTCACAATCTGCCCTCCCCACATGAATCCTATCCTTACGGGCTCGGTTACACCAGCCCGTTCTCCTCGCAGCAGCGACCTCATCGCCACTCCATGTACGTGCGGAGAGAGCGACATCGGCCGCACGGCCAGGAGACGAATTTGGTGGTTGGGCAGGGAGTGCCAACTCGTGCCAGCAGCCTACAGCTCCTCTCGCCGCAGCTCCAGCATCGCACACTCCCACGCCACAACACCAGTTCCTCCCGAGAAGAACTCACGCAAGATCTGAGCAGGGTCAGTGACCTGCTCTCGTTTTATCTCCGTGTCCTGTGGTGTATTAGGCGTTGATCTCGCTAACATGCTAATCTCTGTGGGTTCCTGTGATCAGCATTTGAGGATACTCTTATCTATGTGTCCATCTTTGTCTGAATATTACTTTTTCACAAATTCGGCGGAATAATTTCAGGAGATTCGATTGTGATGTCCGTGTGTGGTTGTGATCTTATTTAAGATAAGCATCTGCTGCGTCCTGCATTCATGCATTTTGTGTCATTCTATCTGATTATTACATGCACACTCCCAGTGTCTCCCAGTGTCTGCTTATTTTGATGTGTGTTTATGTCTGCAGAATGACCAGTCTCCCAAAGAGAAGCCTCATTCTCGCCCCCCGATTAAAGATTCTACGAGGGACAACACAGCTACCTTCCACTCACAACGTCCAAAAAACGAGGTCTGAGGTCTCAACAGGACCCTCAGAACGCGTCCATTCACACACTCACAAGTTGCTATTGTTTATCATGCCTCAGCTTATCTTTGTTTTTTCTTTTTTTAATGCGATGATCATAAAAGCAAATCACATTTAGTTTTCAGACCATTTATATGGATGTTTTGTAAATGTTCATGTCACTACATTAACTGCTAGCTTATGTCTTCAGCATTAAATATCTATTTTAAAGGGACAGTTCACAAAATTTTTTTTTTGTCATTAATTACGCACCATCATATTGTTCTAAATTTGACTTTCTTTTTTCTGTGAATTAAATTTTCAGGACTATACTCTTTCCATGCAATTACAATATAGGGACTGAAGCTTTCAAGCTTCAGAAAGGACACTAAATAAAAAAAAGTGCCATATATATGGCATATTTTCTATGCCTTACAATAGTGGAATAAACTGAAATTCCAAAGTCAAAAGTCTTTGCTTCTGTGTTCCATCGGAGAAAGAAAGTCACATGGGTTTAGAATGATATGAAGGTGAGTAAATTATGACAGAATTTCATTTTTGGGTGAACTATCCATTTAACCTGTTTCTTCTCTTCCTTAATCATTCCTTTTTCCCCAAGCAAATATTCAGTTACAGTTAAACAGTATGCACAGAAAGTTGTAGGAACTACATTACCATACTGTCCTGTAGTGTGACCAACCTCTTGTAACTCAGGCTGGGATGTACCATGACTCTCATATGGAGGATGGAACCTCATCCAAGGAGAACAGAATCATCTACAGTGACTCGATGCCTCGTAGAGTGGGAAGCTTTTACAGAGGTAACCTAAAAATTAACTCTGTGACAAACATGATGCTAAAGTTGTTGTTTTAATCGGTGCACTTTGGTAGTTCACAAAATACCATGCATGACTACTGTTCCCTGTTGAAAAGTATATGTTGGGGATTTGGGATGGGATTAATGGTGTGCTGGTTTGTTCCAAACTAAAAATGTGTCATATTTGTATGTGCACTATTGTTTAAAGGTTTGTGATCAGTATGTTTTTTATGTTTTTAAAAAGAGACTCTTATGCTTACTGCTCACTTATTTGTTTAAAATATAATAGAAACCGTAATATTTAGAAATATTATTACTTTTTAAAATAACTTTAAAAAAAAAAAAAATATATATATATATATACAGTGGTGCTCAGAATTAATGGTACCCCTGGTAAAAATGATAAAAAATGGCTATAAAAAATAAATCTGCATCGTTTATCCTTTTGATCTTTCATTAAAAAAATGGCAAAATCCTAACCTTTCATTGAAGTAAAAGATTTGAAAGTGGGGGGGAAATCACATTATAAAATAAATGTTTTTCTCCAAAACACGTTGGCCACAATTATTCATACCCTTTTATTAAATACCTTTTTGCAATCTCCTTTTGCCAAGATAACAGCTCTGAGTCTTCTCATATAATGCCTGATGAGTTTGGAGAACACCTGACAAGAGATCAGAGACTATTCCTCCATACAGAATCTCTCCAGATCCTTCAGATTCCCAGATCCATGTTTATGCTTCTTCTCTTCAGTTCAGCCCACTCATTTTCTATATGGTTCAGGTCAGGGAACTGGGACGGTCATGGCAGAAACTTCATTTTGTGCTCCCTAACACATTTTTGTGTTGATTTTGATGTTTGTTTTGGATCGCTGTCCTGATGGAAGATTCAACCATGGCCCAATTATAAGATTTCTAGCAGAAGGCCTCAGGTTTTGATTTTTTATCTGTTGATATTTGATAGAATCCACAATGCCATGTATCTGAATAAGAAGTCCAGGACCTCCAGCAGAAAAATAGGCCCACAACATTAAAGATCCAACGGTATATTAAATTGTACACATGGGATACTTTTTATCCTTGTGTGCACCAAACCCATCTAGCGTGTTTGCTGGCAAAAAGCTCTTTTTTTAGTTTAATCTGACCACAGAAGCCTGTGCCGTTTGAAGATCCAGTCGTGTCTGACCACTGAATATGCTGGAGTTTGTATTTGGACGAGCGAGGAGCATTTTTCTTAAAACCCTCCCAAACAACATGTGGTGATGTAGGGGTTGTTTGATTTTTTTTTTAATAGGCTTTCTGACCCCAAGACTCAACTAATCTCTGCAATTCTCCATCTGTGATCCTTGAAGAGTCTTTGGCCACTCAAACTTTCATCCTCACCGTCCATTAAGAAAATATAGACACACGTCCTCTTCCTGCAGAATCGTAACATCTTTAGTTGATTATAACTTCTTAATTATTGCCCTGATGGTCAAAATGGGATTTTTCAATTCTTTAGCTATTTTCTTACATCCACTTTCTATTTTGTGATGCTCAACAATCTTTAGATGCACATCAGAACCATGTTATGTGGTTTTATTTATTGTGATGAATGATTAAGGGAATTTGGCCTTTGTGCTTCCTCATATTTAAACTCCTGTGAAACAAGAAGTCATAGCTGGACAATTTCATGTTCCTAGTCACCCTGGTGTGCTAAAAAAGGTCAATATTTATGGGAATATACTTCATAGATATTTTATTCATAAAAAATTCTAGGGGTATGAATAATTGTGGCCAACGTGTTTTGGAGAAAAATATTTATTTTATAATGTGATTTTCCCCCCCACTTTCAATTCTTTTACTTCAATGAAAGGTTAGAATTTTACCAACTTTTTGAATGAAAGATCAAAAGGATAAACGATGCAGATTTATTTTTTACAGCCATTTTTTATCATTTTTACCAGGGGTACCATTAATTCTGAGCACCACTGTATATATATATATATATTAAATGCACTTTATGATGGCAAAGCTGAATTTTCAGCATCATCCTCCAGAAATCATTCTAATATGATAATTTGGTGCTCAAGAAACATTTCTTAAATGATCAATGTTAAAAACAGTTGTGCTGCTTAATACTTTTGTGGAAACCATCATACTTTTCTTTTTTTCGAAAGAAAAAATCGTACTGACCCCAAACTTTTTGAATGGTAGGGTATGTATTTATTTATTTGTGGGGTAATATGATTTAAGCTTTGATTCTAGCGTGTATTTGTTCTGTCCTTTTGCACAGTCCCCTCTCCTCGACCTGACAACTCGTTCCATGAAAGCGCTGGGCAGAGCAGAGTGCCAGCGGTGACGGCAGAAAACACAGCCATGACAAACCACCCGAAACGTCAGACCAATTTCGACCCCTGGTGAGCACACACGCGTGTTGAGGCAGCACACCCTCGGTCTGGACAAGTAAATCATTCTGTGTACATACACATTCACTGTAAGAGGAAATGCTTTGATAAGCTGGAAGTGACAACATGAAATATTTGGCTTCAAATGAAAAACTAGAAAATCAAGGTAAAAATAAGTAGCGTCCTCGACGGTTTCGAGATGTCTGGCAACAGTGGGTTTTTATTTTCATTTATTATGTAATAGGGTGAATCTTAAATAAAGACATCAAAAAACAGTATGTCCTATTTCACCAACATACATTAACACAAAAAAAAAGCTGGAGGAAAAAACACAATGTTTACTGTTTTTAATTATTTTTATTTGAAAATTTAGACAGGAAATGTGCTTGTTTCGAAATTTGAGACCTAGTTCTCTCTGTTTAATAATTCACTTTTTTAATGATTTAATTTCTAGGAATAATTCAGAGGCCATGGTCATGAACCCTCCAGAGGTCCCTAAACAAAAAGAAAAACAAGGTTTCTTTCGAGCCATGAAGAAGAAAAAGAAGAAGACACAGCCGGTAAGAATGTCCTATTCATTAATTTTAATCATTACATTTGTCTTTCAACTGTCAAAAATGGTATCAAATGCAGTAAGGAGTTAGTAATGCCTTAGCCAGGAGACCTTTTCTGTGTGTGTATTTTTTTATTGTTATTTCACATGTATGTATACGTGTTGCTTAGCTGCTGTGTTTGTGTATGTATGTATGTCTGCTAGTCATTGAACTTAAATGATGTATTTTATACACAAGGTAGTAGTCTAGGATAGAGGGAAAACGGTCTCTTTTTTTATGGATAAAATTGATAGACGGGCTTTCCCCTCTTAGTGTTCATTCAGTCATCTCAATCAGCATAGGTGACCAGTGCGAAAAGGAAAGTGAAGTGACGTATCATCCCAAAAAGGAGGCCGTCCACTTGTTCCATTGTCCAATTAATGTCGGACAGAATCCAACAGAGACTCTCAGTGCAGTTCAGTGCCTTCAGTAGTATTTCCCCATAATAGCCATATGGAGACCATTACAGACCCGAGCAGCATGTGTGTGGCAGAATCTGCCTCTACTGTGCTCTGTCCACAAATATTGAGCCAGAGGACCGTATGTTCATCTGCTGTATTCAACAACAAAAGATGTTTGGTGTTAATAGAATGAGCCACTGGGGTTTTGTGCGTCTTATATTGCAGACGGACGGCAACGCGGGAAGGAACCCGAGCATCAAGAAAAGCCTTTTCCCCCTCTTTAACTCAAAGAATAGCTTAAAGCATAACTCTTCTGTCAAAGTGCTCCCTGTTGTCCCGCAGCCCATGGTATTGCTCGCATAAAACCGCGCCGCTCTACCAAATAAACACATCTCCATTGCATGTCTTGCTAAATGTATAGGTGTTCTACAACCCCAAATTGGGGCATTTTGTAAAATGCAATAAAATCAAGAATCTGTGATTTGTTCATTCTCTTTAACCGTCAAAAGTACAAAGAGAAGATTTTCAAAGTTTTTACTGACCAAACTTAAGTGTATTTTCTAAATGTAAACAAAATTTGCTTTTGATGGCTGCAACACACCACAAAAGTTGGGACAGAGACATGTTTACCACTGTATCACATCACCTTTCCTTTTAATTACACTTTTTAAATGTTAGGGAATTGAGGATACTAATTGATGTTTTGCAAGTGGGTTTTTTGCCCAATCTCACCTGATATAAGACTCTACAGTCTGTGTGCATCGTTGTCTGATTCTCCTCTTCATAATGGGCCATACATTTTCAATAAGAGACCGATCTGGACTGCAGGCATTCAGACAAGTAGATTCCTTCTATGGTGTAGTGTCTAGAAACCACTCAGTTTTAGCATGTGCAGATGAGGCCTGGCATTGTCTTGCTTCCCAGGAAAGATGTCATCTTGATTGCAGTAGATGTCTCTGTACAATCCTAATATAAGGTACCACCAGTGGTACCTTCACACATATTCAAATCACCCATACAGTTTGCATTGATAGGGTTAGGGTTAACCTCTTTGGAACTTTGATCTTTGAAACTAAGAACTCAATGTCTGTTTTTCCCAAAAACAAGCTGACCACAGCACACATTTCCACTGTTTTGGATCATCTAAGATGAGCTCAGGCCTGCATAGAACTGCATAGATGTATAGCTTTCTCCTTGCATAACAGAGATTCAAGTGGGATTCTTTAATGCACTCCCGAGCACATGTGGCTGTACACAGTAGCATGACTGTTTCTCATGTTATTATGCCATCTGAGGGCTCAAAGGTCACGCACATTCAACAGAGGTCTCCTGCCTTGCCCTACATGTACTGGGATTTCTCTGGATTCCCTGAATCTTGTCACAATATATAGAAGATGAAAGACCTAAATTCTTTGCAATCTTGCATTGATGTGATTTTTGAATTGTTTGACAATTCTCCCATATCTGGGACAAACTGGTGAGCCATGATGACCCATCTTTGCTTGCTAAGATCAATCACGATACCCTCACGTATTATCAGTTCACCTACTTATTGTGGGCTGTTTCAAACGAGTTTAACTTGGATATTCTATAAGCTTTTCACTTTTATTTTGCATCTGTCCCAACATTTTTGGAGTGTGTTGCAGCCATCAAAATCAAAGTTGGTTTATATTTATAAAATACACAGAGAATGAAAATATCACAGATTCTTGATTTATTGCAATTAACAAAATTTCTGGATTTGGAGTTGTATGACTGGATGTCTTTGTCATTTTTATTTTTTAACACTTAAAACGGCAGGTCCAGATCTATGCTAATGTGTATTATTATTCTAGTAACTACTAGGAAGATGCAGTTAATCTAAGGCTGCAATTTTACATTTTAATCAAACATTTAAACATTTTAAATACATAAAATTACATAACTTTTTTTCAAATAGTTATTTTATCAAAGGAATTGCATATATTTAATTTGCAGAGAAATCTAGTATTAATATATTAGTATTTGATTAGGAAAAAGCCCCATTTATTGTGGCAGATGAGTAAATAAAAAAAACTCACAAAAATATTTGTTCTTTTTGTGTTATTTTTACATGATTAATTGTGCTAATGTGTAAATGAATATATCAAATTTTAAAGCCAAAAAAAGGCTAATTCATCTTTGCACACACCACATGCATTTAATTTATGGGCTCAATAGCTGGCGGCACAGAAAAACTCTTACTTTAATATACCGTGTTGTCTTATATAATGAATCATTGATAATGAATTTCAAACCACATTAGCTCAAAAACATTTTGTTTTTATAGATGTTGACGTAACAGATCTGGTACTGTGTTTTACACACCAAACTTCATTGTTTAGGTTACTGCCAGCATCGCAAAAGCATCAGCATGTGTTCTTCTGTTAGATGCATGTCAGACCCCGTGACCGTCTTTAGCAGCGCCTGCTCAAAGAGGATGCACGCTTTCTCATCTGCTATTCTCCCAACCTGGGAGACAGCAGGAGAAGTGGTCTTCAAACACACAAACTGTCTTCTGTACACGCACACTTAAAAAAACACTTGCACATTTTGGAACAAAAGGTCAGAAACTGGGCACGTCCCGAAATCCCTCAGCTCTTTATCTATCTTCAATAATCCATCTTCTCCAGAAACAGCTGGTCATTTGGAATGATATCCTTAAATTATTTTTAACCATATACAAATGGAGGCTTTGAGCTGGTTCACAGGGCTGTATTCTGGCACTTTTCCAGTCTTCTGACCTAATGCACGTGATTATGGGTGAACTTTAGTTTGGAGAGGTGGGAGTTGTTCATAAATCCCAGCGTTCACTGGTGTTGTGTTTTGATCTGTGTGCCAGGTTCCTAGTGAGACCCAGCAGGACCAGATAGCGATACAGAGACCAGTCAAATCTTCGTCTCATCACAGCAGTCGACACCGCAACCGGGATCGCGACCGGGAACGTGACCTGGAAAGGGAGAGGGAGCGTGACCGGGATCGAAACCGTGAGAGGGATCGCGATCGTGACAGGGACAAAACTTGGCCACCTGAAAAGCAGGCAGACGTGCAGCCTCAGGTAAGAAAAACTTCAGACGATCTGATAATAAAATCCCTTTGTTTGCTCCTGCTGTTTAGAACTTTGGGGTCAGTAAGATTTTTTTGGTTACAATTTACACTAAGGTCCCATTCATTAACATTAGATAATGTATTAGCTAACATGAACTAACAATGACCAATAATCTGTTAGTGTTAGTTAATAAAAATACAAATCTTTATTGTTTGTTCATGATAGTTTGCAGTGCATTATTAACTAATATTAATGGACACGACTTTAGATTTCAAACATGTATTAGAAAGTGTTGAAATTAATATTATGTAGCAATTACTAAATGCTGTTGAAGTATTCATTTTAATTCATGTTTACTAGTGTAGTTAACTAATAGTAGCAAATGAAAAATGACCAATTTCCAGTGTTACCAATTTTTGTAATAGAAAATAATATTGTGAAATATTATTAACATTTTTAAAAACATTTATTTTTTCATAATATACAGTAAATTATAATGTATTTTTTTTCCTCTGATGGCAAATTATTATTATTTTCACTCCAGTCTTCAGTGTCACATGATACTTCAGAAATCATACTAATATGCTGATTTGCTGATCAAGAAACATTCCTTTTTATTAATGTTAAAAAAAAAACATGATGTTTTGATGAACATGAAGTTCAAAAGTAAATCTTTTGAAAAATAAACCTTTTTTAACATTATAAATGTCTTTACTGTCACTTTTGATGCATTTAATGCATCCTTGCTGAATATATGTATCCATTATTGCAAAGCCAAACACACAGACTTGAATTTTTAATCTTGCTTCCCCGTTTCAGAACCAGCCTCTGAAATCCCTGCGGAAGCTCCTACACCTCTCCTCTCCTGCTACGTCCAATCAGCCCCCACCACCCGATCGCTCGGCAGAACTGCGCTTCCAGCCCCTTCCTAACCCCCCTACCAAAGGGAACCTGAACGAGGTCAGAGGGCACCCACCGGGCAGCGTCACCCCCAATACCAAGAGCCGCAAACCCCACAACTACCCTTTGCCAGGGCAGATCGAGTCCAGCTGGCACGTCTCCGCGCTGAATCGGGCCGAGGGCGCACCGTACCCAGACCAAATGGCAAACAAAGGTGGGCAGAACGGTATCGGCTTCACCAGAGCCGCTCGCCCGAGAATGCCGAACCTCAATGATCTGAAAGAAACGGCTCTTTAGAGGAGGACGCCCCCTAGTGGCCTCTAGTGTACTTGGTTTCTCCTTTTCCTTCCTGGCTACCTATGGAATGCTATTGTTCATACAGTGGTACACAATGCCACTTCTGGCCAGAAGGTGGCAATAGTTATGTCTCAGATTTGTTTTTTAAAGCATCCACATTTGATAGAATTTGTATTATTGTTCATTACATCTGGGTTCAGTTTTCTGTTGAATATATCTTATTGACGATGATATGAATCTATGTATTTGTATATGGAAACTTAGGGATGGGGACAAAAAAAAATCTGTGGAATTGTAAGAGCTTTAGTTTATACACGAGAATGTATAAATATTTAATGTGTAATAATTCTATATTTCATGGAGATTATTTAATGAATTATTGGTGTGTTAATAGTTATAATGTACAGAGTGCATTTTATGGTTGTAACAAAAGTACTTATTGTTTCTGAATTATTTTCCTCTCTTTATCGAGCATTGTTTTCTGATGAATTCTCAGTGCAGATTAGGTCTATATTTCACACCGTCTCATACTGCAGGTTATTGAATCATCCCTAAAACGTACAACTACTGATGCTTCCTAAACCTTTCATGCGAGTCCATTAAATCGACGTCCATGATGGCCGGTGTCTTGCAATGTTTCTCATGTGCTCGCTATTCAAAACAGGATATTAACCTAAACATTGACATCAGATAGTGCTTGTTTTTAGAGTCGGTTCATTAGAGATCCCTGAAGAGCTGGATTTCCTGTGAATAATGAATTTCAGGGCCCCGGGGCCTCACCGTGTCTCCCTCTGCGATCTAGACCCCACCAGCTGGTGAATAAGTGTGACTTTGCCTGTGGCACGAGCGATGGTTTGCGAGCAGCTTTGCTCAAGGTTGTGAGAGTTAAGTCTGTGTCTCCGTCCTGACGTGACTTTCAGCGGTCGCTTCACGGTTGCATGTGCGCATGATTCTTTTAACAAACTGAATAACTGCCGGTTTTATTTTAATCCATTTAACGGCATGTTTTTGAAGAGATAAAAGCATAGCCTCGGGACCTGGTTAAAGGGTTTCAAAGACGTAATGCAGTTATTGATCTGTTAGCGGAAACTGCATGGGAGACGCAGTGAGATTTTTGAGTGGCCCGTGAAACGCAGAACGTTTCCATTCAGGCTTTCGCTGTACATCTCGTTCAATTATATTTTACAAATACAGGTTGAAATTAGATGGATATAAAATATGCAAAATAGCTGTAGTAAGGATTCCAGGCATTTGAATACCGATGCAAACAGAGCAATATATCACGACTTTGAGGTGAATTTATCATCCTTCACAGAGTTGCTTCTGAGTAGTAGATTTTTATTTATTTACGTTGATTATCATGACAGGCACTTTGCCCAACAACTAAAGTTGCTCACAAAATCCCCCCGAAAGAGAGTGACAGAGCATTCTTATTTCAGTAACTCGAGTTAAATGTGTCTAAAGTATTGTTTTATCAATGGTGCACTTTAAACAGACATTTCTCACAGGTGTTTGTGTTGATATGGTGTTTGATTAAAACAGAACTTTGTATCTATCTAATCTTCTACCTTATCTACTTACAGTACATGAGCTTTGTCTTTCACAGGACTGGATTAGGATTATTCATGTTGAAGATAAGCATTTAAGCACTGGTACATACTGTATAGACTGTACTTAAATGTGTATCTTGAACGTGAATAATCCTAATTCAGTCCTGTATTGACTTTTACAGTTATTTACATCATACAGTCAGTCGTGTTTTTTTCTGTACCTAGATAATTGTTTTTAGCAACAGCAATCAGATTCGGTCATTATGTTCAGTTATGTTCTGTTAAACTGCTGTGTTGTCTTTCATGGTTAAACTGCCTTGCAACTGTTGATTTTTGTTTTGTAGGAAGAAATGAATCTTCTATTTGCTCGTTCTGGATCATCTCGTTTCCTTGTTTTCAGGTTACTTTTAGTGACATGAATCACTTTGTTCCTGAGTAATGTGGTCTGCCGATTTCATCGTATTTCACCATACCCGAGTATTAGAATGATTCCATCACTACTGGATTAACACCTTGTCCATAAACGCTCTGACATCCTTTAATCTGCAGTACGCTGGCACAGTCTGTCTCCGCGGTGCCAGGTAATCCTCCTATCAGCCAGCTGTTAGGACTGCCAAGATAAACCGTTTGGTTGTCGCCAGCTGTGGTGAGGTCGCCTGCGAATGGTAATCTATGACTGGCCTTGTTAACCTGCTAAAAAAAAACATGTAGAATGTCACTGATTCTGAATTTCTTTTGTTTGCTAAGCATCATTTTGATTTTGATATACTTTTTTTAACTTTTAAATTGATTGGCGTGGAATCATGCTAACAGAATATCAGGGCAAAACATACCACTTCCCTACACTAGAGTACTAAATTATTACAAAAGCTAGTTTTAAGCGTTAAAATAGAAAACTCATATCCCAAGGGCTGCGTCTACCAACATTTCTGTCAAAATGGAGCCTGATAGTGAGCATAAGCTTTTAAAAAAACAACGTACATTAAAGTGGACATCAAAGCTTAAAGCGATAGTTCATCCAAAAATGAAAATTCTGCTATTGATTACTAACCCTTATCACACCATATTTTTGGGTGAACTAACCCTTTAATCATCTATTATATATTCTACCTTAAATGAATATGAACATTGTTAGCCATTTTTTTTTAACCGACTGACAAATTGGTCCCACTTTACCTCTATTCACCTTCTGACTGAATGAGCAGGGTTATGCCTTAAATGTATGCTGAAGGATATTGTGAAGGTGTTTCTGAGTGTGTCTTCCCTTGGTTCACTGCCATACTAAAGTATACCTGCAGGTACTGACAACTCATCTCTCATGGTTTAATAGCCATAGACACTCGTCTTATATTGGCTTGTAGCATCTATCATCCAGAGAGGATGCCCATTTGCTTTACAGTGTCAGCTGTTGAATGCAGGGATATAAACATTCAGGTTCATCCCACAGGATAGATGAAATATATTAGACAATTAGTCAATCTCATATTTGCGTATGGCTGTTCTTTCTTTTTCTTTTTCTTTTTTTTTTTTTTTGTCTGTGGCTTGGCAATGAGTAAAAGCTGTCCTTTTAGAATGTATTTAACTCTCGTGTCTGTTTACGACAAATGTTAATTTCTGCATAAGAATGTACGTTTTTAATACAAATATGGCCCATCTTTCATGGTTCTCGAAAACAGGACTCTCTTTTCTACTTTAGACATTTCATAATGTTTATTCCACTTTTAAGTATTGAAATCACTGCCACATTTTTGTCTGAAGCAGTTGTTGTGCCAACTAAAGCCATTGTGAAGTCTTGTAAGGCCAAAGGTTTACAATCTATCAGGAACAAAAGAGTTTATTCTGTCATGTGAGCATTCAATTAGTCTGTTCCATGAATTCATTCTCTTTATTTTAGTGGACTGACTACTGAGTCTGTCATAGAATGTACTAAGAAAGGCATCTGTTTTTGTCTTATTTAAATGTTAAGACTGTTCCTATTATATGTTGAAGTTTTCGCAGTCTGTTTGAATCCTCTTTGCTGAATTGAGAACATGGTCCATACCCAAATTGTGTACTTACCCCTTCTGCTTGACAGGATTGACATAAATAACAAACAAAACATCCAACCAATCAGAATGTGACTTCCATTTAGACAACAGCTATCACTACATCTATCAGGCCCACGCAGAATCTTCAGTGTTCTTCACATCCCTCACTGCTAAAATGTTGCTTTCACTTACCGATAAGTGTGTTGTATTTTCAATTTTGTTTAACATTCATTTATATTTCCATCCTAAAATCAATCAGCAAAGAAAAAGTCTGCAGATTTCGTCTGGGCCTGCATCTATTTGATCGATTGAGTCTGTAAACTGAAAGTTATTAGCTTATAACTTTTTTTTTTTTAGTCACCAATGCACAACATTTAGCTCAAACATAATCCTCACCACTCACTCAGCACTTTGTCTATGTCTTTTGTGAAGACTATTTGTCTGTGTGTTCTCTTTAGGGTACAAGTGGGAAACAGCACCCTAACGTTGTTTGATTTAAGTCCAGGCATGTCTGACTCCAACAGCGTTTATAATGTATATTCCGCTGTAATTAATAACAATTAAAACAATGTCTACCCAACTATGTTCTAGCATGTGTCATTTCATTGCAAACACCATAAAAAACTGAGATGATCAATAATAATACGTAAAACAATGGAGACTGGTAAAATGATCATGACACTGTAAAGAAAGAAACCATCCTTCAACTTCTTGTCTCTCCATGAAATAGTGATTTGCATCAACAGATTGCCTGAGAAGTTGAATCGAGTTAATTGTATGCATTGAACCATTAACTGGGTCACAGAAGGTGACCGTCCGGCTTTAAAATCTGGGATCGTTTGGCTATTTCTCTCTTTTTTAAAAGACGAGTCGGACTGGGATGTGAACAATTCCAAACTAGCTTTTAGCAGTAAAGGGAGGAGCTTTGAGATAAAGGGCATTAGATAAGGCCATTAGTGCTCTGTGGATTACAGTAATCCAGCCCCTTTAATATCAGTGCGGTGGTCCACCACTCGAAAATAAACCATCATGGAGTACAGACTGCAGAACACGTTACTGATAGCCATCCTGCTGGTGTCTGAAGGTATGTGCTGTTGTGTTCCATTATTTCCACTTAAATTCACAGAAGTTGATTACATTTTAAAAGTGCATCAGATTTAAAGAAAATAAACACTGAAAAATATGTTAACGATAATCTAAATATATCAACTTCTTGTGGTTGTATAATGTGCATTTAAAGTCTATTCAACCTGTATTAAAGGGTTAGTTCACCCAAAAATGAAAATTCTATCATAGTTTACTTACCCTCAAGTTGTTCCAAACCTCTATGTGTTTATTTGTTCTGCTGAACACAAAGGAAGATATCTGGAAGAAAACAGATTTCATTCCCCATTGACTACCATAGTATGTATTTTTTCCTACTATGGTAGTCAATGGGGAATGAGATCTGTTTTCTTCCAAATATCTTCCTTTGTGTTCAGCAGAACAAATAAACACATAGAGGTTTGGAACAACTTGAGGGTAAGTAAACTATGATAGAATTTTCATTTTTGGGTGAACTAACCCTTTAACAGTTCATTTAGCCGTATGAGATGATAAAAAGTATTTTACTCTCCCATAGGTTTTGTTGGGCTGCAAGCGCAAGAGGTAATTCAAAACATTTGATATTGGCAGAGACAATTAAAAGACACAATATTGATGACCATGTGTATATGTGCTTAGGATGGCGAGGGCAACGACACATGGGCTGAGAAAACCTGCAAGTGTGACTGCGATCAATCCTCTAGCAAACTGCTTTCCAAAGGTGGTTCTTCAAGTTGGGCACAGCCGATGGACTGCATGCCAGGTAAGAATGAAATGTATTTTTTTCTATAGTAGTATGGTTCAAAATGTGTCAAACTTTAATGAATCATTATCCTTCATTAACTAAATCTAACAGATTACTGTTTTTACTGGCTGAGGGTGAATTGTGAATACACTGAAATCCTTTATGCTCGTTTTGTCAGGAGAGTGAAACTTCTGAACGGTGCTTTGCGCTAACATTGACTCTTTGGGAATTGAGATGGATGGATTATAGTTAGCCGGTGCCCTTCGGAAACAGAAGGCAGGACATGTGTGAATGAGCTGGCTCCCGGTCAGCGGTGCAGAAAGTCATTAATCATTCGGTTGCAGCTTCACCTGGGCCATGTGTGCCATCGCCGCATCACATTGGCACACCACCACAGGGCAGACATGCTCCATTAACACAGAGCAGCTCGTGTTCTGAATCCTCAGAGACCGACCGGTGTGTTAGAATTAGTGCTGGGCAACGATTAATCGCATCCAAAATAAAAATTTGTGTTTGCATAATATGTGTGTGCACTGTGTATGATTATTTTGTATATATAATACACACATATGCATGTATATATTTAAGAAAAATGTGTTTTATAAATATATATACATGCAAATATTTCTTACATATATACATGCATATGTGTGTGTATTTATACATAATAATAATACACCGTACACGCACATATTATGTAAACACAAACTTTTATTTTGGATGCAATTAATTGTTGCCCAGAACTAGTTAGAATCAAATGAAAGGGAGGAAAGTTGAGATGAAAAAATAAAATAAAGATCCAAGAATCAGTGATGGACAGGATGCAGGTTCATAATCCTGTTATGTTGAGATTACCAAGAATAGGACCTGTCAATCTAAGTATATTAACACCTTTTCTCTGAAAAAAATCAGCACAATTGCTGAATCAGAATGCCTTTTATTTTCGCTTGATCTCATTCAAATCAAAACCAGAAGTGGGTATGTCAAAAAGAGCATCCTAAATCCTTGAAAACAGGGACTGTTATGTAAAGACATTGCTGGACTTTAGGACTGGAGCTTAAGTGTAGAAACGTGACCATCTGTTAACCTAGTCTTAATGGATGTTGATCTTTCGTTATGCGGAACTGAAGCTTTTGGGATTGTAATGTCACGCGCATAAGAATGGAAGCACAGAATTACAGAGCCGCCAGATTAAAGCTTTGTCCATTTCCCTTTAACGCAGCTTGACAAAGAAATCTCTGATCGCGTGACTAATGTCTGTCAGACATGTTGGACGTCCTGCAGGCTTGTGTTGAATGGGTCTGTCCATAGATTTAGGTCATTCAGAACTGCCTTTGGAGTCAGAAAACCTGAATTGTGCGGCTGCATATTTATACTTTCACTTATGTAATCTATTCTTAATATTTATTCTCAATTGCCTGTCCAGAGTGCCCCTACCATAAGCCCCTGGGTTTTGAGGCAGGATCTGTGACTTCCGATCAGATGAGCTGTTCTAATGAAGACCAGTACACTGGCTGGTTCGCCTCCTGGATTGCAAGCAAGGCAAGACTCAACAGCCAAGGGTTTGGGTGAGTTCACTGAAATATTAGTGTGGCGGCTGTAGGAAAGGAAGTCCTGACTTTCAGGTAAATTGCCTTTTTTACTCTATAAGGTTACATTGACTGGATCAGCCAAAAAGGTCATTTTTATGTTTGTATTTTGTTTTGTTTTTTACTGATTTTATTGCTAATTCCAAACGTCCCTTGAACAATTGAACACTTTTCTAACAATAAATTAATAAACTTTTTTTTTAATAAATAAATACTAAATCCTACATTGTAACGGGTGATTTTTCAAAGTTGTAATTAAAACAAGGATAATTGGAGTACCTTATTTAAGAAAACACTATTTTTAGTCTATATTTAATGTTTAATTCAATGTTACTTGCCGTTTCTTTGTTATATCTGTAAAGTGAAAAAACAACAACATTTTTTACACTATTTTTGAAAATGGTCTGCCCTGTTATGTGCATTTTATTTTCCAATCCATTTAGTTCAATTCATGAATCGTCTTATTTTGTTTAACAGTTTTAAAAAGTGCTGTATTAATCAATATTTACTTACTGTTCAAAAGTTTGGAGTCAGTAAGATTTTTAAAGAAATTAATACTTTGATTCAGCAAGGATTCATTAAAGTGATCAAAAGTGGCAGATATTTAAACAAAACAAAAAAATATATTCAAATGAAATGCTTTTAAATAATGAACTTTCAATTGATCAGCAATCCTGATTGTTTTTATCACAGTTTCCACACAAATAGTAAACAGCACAACTGTCTTAAACATTGATAATATTATTAAATGTTTCTTGAGCAGCAAATCAGCATATTAGAATGATTTCTGTAGGATCATGTGACAATGAAGACTGGAGTAATCATGTGGAAAATTCAGCTTTGTCATCAAAGGATTACATTTTAAAATATATTAACATAGAAAACAGTTATTTTAAAATTGTAATAATATTTCACAATATTACTGTACTTCTTATTCTTATTGAAACATAATCTTGACCAACAGTTTTAGAGATTTTGGTCTTGAAGAAACTTTGACTGCAACTTTTGCACATAGTTTGTCTTTCTCTCTCTCTCTTTTCCCAGGTGTGCTTGGCTGTCTAAGTTCCAGGATACCAACCAGTGGCTTCAGATTGACCTGAAGGAGATCAAAGCGATTTCTGGGATCCTGACCCAAGGACGCTGTGACTCTGATGAGTGGATAACCAAGTACAATGTGCAGTACCGCACCAATGAGAAACTCAACTGGATCTACTACAAGGACCAAACTGGAAACAACAGGGTAAGAAGACAAACAGCCCATCCTGGAATAATAAGGGTCCAAGTCACGTGACCTATCTCTTGAAGGATTAACTATTTTCACTGTAATATTATAGTATTGCGTTCAAGTCCTTGGTTTTATTTGTTTTCTACACTTACTTGTTTTTCCCTCAGGTGTTCTATGGAAACTCTGACCGTTCTTCCACAGTCCAGAACCTGCTGCGTCCGCCTATTGTAGCCCGTTACATCCGTATCCTCCCTCTTGGCTGGCACACTCGCATCGCCATCCGCATGGAGCTGCTACTTTGCATGAATAAATGCACCTGATCTAGAACGCATTCCAGCAAAGTCATACCATACTATTTCCTGTACCGCCCCCTTTCTTGTATCATTCACAACATGACAAAGTGAACATCACTGCCCAATCACTGCACTTGTTTTTTTTTTTTTTTTTTTTTCTGGTATTTTCAAGGAGGAAATGATCATTAGAATGTGTTATAGTTGCATTCATTTGTGTTGAAGATGTTTTCCTTTTCTCTTCACAAATAAAGAGGTTTTTTTCATGTCCTCTTGTATTCGATATATGAACAAAAGTTTTTTGCTTTGGAAAATCAGATATAAAGGGGGACATTGCATGGAGTTGAACTGAATGTTGTTATTGTGAGTTCTGATGTGGTTTGTGATGGTGTTTTATTCCCACTGTTATGACCAATTAATTTTTGTACATTTATTATGAGCCTAAATTGTTTAATTGTATTTGTGGCTTACCTGAAAAACAATGCCATTGAATAAAGAGCGTCTTTCTCTTGTGTATGGATCTTGTGTTGGATCCAGATCCACTCCTTTAACAAAAGTCCAAAAGTTCATTTGAATACTAGACTAAAATAAACGAAATACATAGTAAGTGTCAAAATATAAACATGTACATGAATGAAAAAAAGATAGAGGCACCGAGTTTATCAGTAAATGTACATGCATAGTATAATGCAACATCCAATATATTATTAGGGGAAATAAACATTTGCTGATATGAAACATTTGCATAATTTATGCAATTTGTATTAATATATATATATTTATAATTTACTTCTATATAATATAAACATTTATGATTTAAATTTTAATTTTATTCATGGCATCTACCTGTAATTTTCACTGAATAATTATTTTAAATAACGCTCTCATGGTCTTTAGTCTCTTTTCCCCTTACACCAATGGTCTAATTTTACTTTTCCACTAAAGAAAAATTAAATTCTAAATGATTTACTATGCCCATGAATGCCCAACAAAAAACATAAATAAACCCATTATATTTATACTCTGTGATATAAATCCACAGATTATAGAGAGATAAATAATCAATTGTTCAGATTGAATATATTTCAAAAATGCTGATGTTCAGATATTGTGCTGAAATAGGATTAAGATAAAGTTCATGGCTGGTGAAGGGCGTTTTATCTGTGTTTCAGTGTTATTGATTTGACCAAATCCTAATAATTTGTTAACAACATGTAGGCCTACTTTAGCTCACTGTTTCTTCCTTAAATTAATACATTGCTAAATGCGTAATTTGTTGACTTATAGCTACATTTCTGAAATACTTGACAGTCACCTCGATAACAGATCACTCTAAATTGTAGACATGCATTTTCTGTAAAGCTGCTTTGAATATGTATTGTGAAAATCGTTATACAAATAAATGTGGATTTAATTGACCAAATGACTCAATTGGACTTAATTCAAGTCCAATTGAGAAGGCATGCACCTGCTTGTAGTCATTAGGGGACTGATTACATATACCTTAAATAGTAGTTTCGCTTCAGCAACTGTTCATCACACACTCCTCTGTCCATCATGAAAACTCCTGGCCTTAAAAGCAAGCGATGCGCGGCATCTAGAAGCTCCATGGCAAGAACCAGAGGACACGCTGCGTTCATGTACACGGTCCGACAACAACAGGTGTGTTTTATAGGTCCACAAATGACTAACAACATTAGTTGTAAATGACTGCACATAAAACTGACTTCCACAGATCAACCAGGCAGCAGTGAGACGCGTCCATGAGTCCAGGGGTGTAAGCAGATATTTGCTGCAGAGAGTGGGGTTAGAGGCCGCGCGCCTCTCCTGTTTCAGCCGCCACAGGATCATCACGCGGAGGGAGATTCTGGAGGCCTGGAATCAACTGAGACGCCGCAGGATTCCAGCCGCTCTGGCTGGCGCCTGAACATTGAGTTTGTTTGTTTTTAAATCGAAGTTTTTTAATGTATAACCGTTTTAGTTGATTTGTAAATATTTATTTGTTGAAATAAAAATAATTGTTAAACTGGCCCATGTTTGCTTATTGTATAGCCTACTACAGGTGTATGGAAAGGCCTATGTTTTAATTGGATGGGTCGCGGGAATGGGGTTGTTTCATGACTGATAACGAAAATATGACTAGACCAGCTACTTGTTCTGAGCAGGTGTTGTCCTTGAACAGAAGGCTGTAAAACTATTGACTGAAAAACTGATGCTAGGCTAATTCGCTCTGTGCACGAGAAAAAATGCTAACTTCCGGCTTGAGGGCGGACGTTGGGTACTTCGTTTCCGCTTGCCGTCTTGTTTACATCAGTGGACCGGCGTTAACTTGGTTTAATCGTTCGCAATGGACCTAAAACATAAAAAAACTTACTGTGGCTGAGCTGGTTTAATGGTTAAAGCGTAAAGCCTTGTTTAACTCGACGGGTCCGCATGAGCCCAAAGGTGCGCGCCGCAAAAATGACGTGATTGTAACAGCAACATGGATTAGAACACCATTTACTACACACAATAGGCTTTTTTCTCTGATTTTGAAAACTCTTCGTGATCGACTTAAAATGCTTCCAAGATCGACTTGTCGACCGCGATCGACGGGTTGGTGATTCCTGTAACGTTACTGTTTTCCGGTCAATGACAAGAGTACTAATCAGCTGTCTCACGAACGTAACCAGCACATGTATCCACACATAGCAAAGCCATAACACAGCGAGGGAGAAGAACTAAGTTACATGAAACAATCCAACTACATATTTTAAACCACTGACAAGGGAAAAGTCACTACTCACGGTGTCTATAGAGATTGCTAATGTGACGTCACCAGTGACGTATTACCAGTGGTGAACGCAAAGCATTTTGGGGATCCGCGGCACAAACAGAAGGCGCCAGTATTGATTGCATGGAGGGAAGAGCGCAGTGTACAAGATTCCGTCTACCTGCTGTGTTGTAAACTGCAGTAGTCGTTCTCACGATAGAAGTGGCATAAAGCTTAAGAACGGAAAATCCTTTTATCGTTTTCCAGCGTGGAAAAATAATAACTACAACCCATGTTTCAGAGGTGACAAAAAGGCGACGAATGCCTGGCATGGATAGCAGCAGAGTTTAGAGTGTGACAAAAGCACAATGTTGTGTTTTATTGCGAGTGTACACAAATATAATTAAAAACCTTGCAGTTCTGTTTGAATGATGTCCTGTTATGAACAAAATGACGGAGTATGTTCTTATGTTTCCACCAGTCGATCGCGTCTCTCTATCAAATACCTCAAATATATTCTATAATCTTTGGAAGCCGAAATCTCAAATAAAATCAGACTAATATCACAGATCTAAAGTGTAACCATATAGGTTACGTTTGAATGTTTAGTGGTTCTGTCCTCCGTCCGTCGTCACTCATAAGCAGGGCTCTCTCTCTCTCTCTCTCTCTCTCTCTCTCTCTCTCTCTCTCTCTCTCTCTCTCTCTCTCCGCTCGTGCCCGCGCCCTCTCGCGGACAAACACACACACACACACACACTCCAGGATTGCAATCTTGACATGAATTCTGACTGCATGCAGATAGATGAGAGAGCGCGAGGAGTGTGGTGCTTAAACTTGCGACTTGAAGTTACTGAAAACTTCGTGTGTGTAGATTTGTCATACGTTTGTGCATTTTATTTATTTATTTTTTTGGAATTGAGAATATATTGTCAAGTCTGATTTATATATATCTCATATCATGTAGTTGTGCTGGAAGTTGGGCAACAGGTTGACGTCTCCTGACCAGTCACTCATAAATGATCCAGTCCCTTGATTTCCTTTATTTTCTCCTCATATCTCGTCTTTGCATTAGAATTGAGTTTTAGGCGGTATGGTCCGACAATGTTATCTTTAGCCCGCTGCATTTTGTAGGATTATAATATGTTTTTCACACTACTGTTTTATTTTTTTCATTCCAGAAAGCAAGCCTGCTATGCCAGCCCATCTAAACTCTGTGTAAACTGGCCAAACATACCCATAATTCTTTGCGTTCTGATGACGTTGCCGCCCAGTTGGTCACATGTCTTAGCGATCTCTATTGCCGCTTTCCGTCCGGAGGGACTTTTGCAGTGCCTAGAACCTTCCTATAACCATTTTTTTCGCGTGTTCCGACCGGACTAAGTTCCTATAACTCTTTCAGTTCCTAGTCTAGAGCGAGGATCTTTTTTTAGTTCCCTTTCCCAACGTCGGATACCTTTACTCCCTGTATTACATGTGTACTCCCTGTATGACATACTGAGAGATGTAATATTTAAACCCCTTTCTCTCTCTTGCTCTGGGGAGCTGGAGAAAAATCACTAACCAGTCGATGAACATCATCAACTCTAATATTATATTATAATATCGACTGAAATCTTCGGTTAATGTCCAAGACATCTGGAGAAATATACATAATCTACGTTGTCCATCAGGCTACCGGAAACTAGACACCCCATATCGGTTTCGCAGCCGGAAGTAGCATATGCTAACGTGCACATAGTCTATTATCTGGGGAACATTCTCTAACAGCATGTCAAGTTGTTATTGTTTGTCAAACAAGTTGTGTGAATTTGTTGTAACATAAACCAAGAGAAACTGGGCCCTGTTTCAATAAGGAGGTTCAACCAACTCCGAGTTAAAACTTGAACTCTGAGTTGACTTACCCTGAGATGGGAAACTCTGAGTTTTCGGTTACAGATCAGCTGAAATGAGTTGGTTCAATCAACTCTGAGTTAAGCGCGTGCACCACAACTATAAAAAGCCATTATCAATGGAGCGCAGATATTATGAGTCACCATGGCAACAGCGCCAGACAAAAAGGGTGTAATTTTTTACAATTAATTACTAAGTAATCTAAATATTGCAATTTAATTAAAGGGATTACTCTTTATTCTTCTGTAATTTAAAATAAAATATGATGCAGTTACATAAAATAGGCTACTGCATAGACAGGCCAATTCAGTATAAAACAATAGTGGATTTAACATAGCCTACATTTTTAAAAGGTATATTTTTTATGTAACCTTCTCCCTCTACACACTTTGAATTGTATATTGTTAATTTGAAAGTGCAGTTTCTTGTCTCTCCTTGTATTGTTCAAGTGGTTGAGGTTGATATAGGATTTAGTAATTAGTAATATGTAGACCAATACTTTCTAAAGATAGTAACATCTCCCATGTTGGGTTGGGTTGGGTTGGGTTGGGTTGGGGGGGGGGACTCTCCCATGTAGGGTTGGGTTGGGTTGGGTTGGGTTGGGGGGGGGGGGGGCTCTCCCATGTAGGGTAGGGTTGGGTTGGGTTGGGTTGGGTTGGGTTGGGGGGGGGGGGACTCTCCCATGTAGGGTTGGGTTGGGTTGGGTTGGGTTGGGGGTTGGGGGGGGGGGCTCTCCCATGTAGGGTAGGGTTGGGTTGGGTTGGGGGGGGACGCTCCCATGTAGGGTTGGGCTGGGTTGGGTTGGGTTGGGGGGGGGGGGGGCTCTCCCATGTAGGGTAGGGTTGGGTTGGGTTGGGTTGGGTGGGGGGGGGGGACGCTCCCATGTAGGGTTGGGCTGGGTTGGGTTGTGGGGGGGGGGACGCTCCCATGTAGGGTTGGGTTGGGTTGGGTTGGGGGGGGGGGGGACTCTCCCAAGTAGGGTTGGGTTGGGTTGGGTTGGGTTGGGGGGGGGGGGGAGACTCTCCCATGTAGGGTTGGGTTGGGTTGGGTTGGGGGGGGGGGCTCTCCCATGTAGGGTTGGGTTGGGGGTGTGGGTGGGAGACTCTCCCATGTAGGGTTGGGTTGGGGGGGGGCTCTCCCATGTAGGGGTTGGGTTGGGGGGGGGGACTCTCCCATGTAGGGTTGGGTTGGGGGTGTGGGTGGGAGACTCTCCCATGTAGGGTTGTAACGTATGAGAGTTTCACAGTATGATAACCATCTCAGAAAATATCACGGTTTATGGTATTAAACAATAATATTAAATATATAAACTGCATTATTAAATTACGGTTATTATTATCATCAGTTAAAATGACAGTTAAATAAATTAAACATTTGTTCAATAAAACATATCTAATCAACTAATTTCAATAATTGATTATGAATTAGATTAACAAATTATTTTTTATCATTAATAACTTATTAATATGTTTAAATAATTGAGTTCTATGAAATGTTTTTTTATTCCGATTTTTTAAAAATTAATTAATAAAAATATATTATCAAAAACTGTGGTAATCAAATGTGCTGCAAAACAGATTTAGTCAATCATGGACAAACAATATATATTCTTTAAAGAATGTGTAAATACATTTTAGTATTATTGTTGGTGTTTAAACACCGCTTACTCTTTGAAAAAGGGGAGGAGACCGCAAGAAACTCTGGGTTTACTGAAGAAAACCTGCTCCCGACCAGGTTAGGTTCACAGAGTAAGTTACCATGGTAACTGACTCTGAGTATAAGTTACCTCTCTTTCAGAAACGGGCTTGACTAACTCTGCTTTCTCGGGTTTGACTTACCTCCCTTTCTGAAACCGAAAACCCAGAGTTTCCCTCATTTCAGGGTTAACATACTCAGAGTTTTCACTTAACCTGCTTTCTGAAACAGGCCCCTGGTTATTCTGTGCTTGAGTGTTTCCTCCGGTTTCCTCTGTGTTAATGAAACTTTCGAAGATGTAGCAGAATCATTGAACAATTTCAGGATATGCTTTTTTTCATTTTTTTTTTCAATTGGTTGTTGCATTAAATCTTACCCAGATACAATAGTGCTGTGTATTTTTTTTTTATTAATATTTGGGGGGGGGGGGGGGGGGTTGACAAGTGGTGGGCTCGACTAAGGTCAAGTCAAGTCAGGTCACCTTTATTTATATAGCGCTTTTTACAATACAAATTGTTTCAAAGCAGCTTTACAGAGATAACAGGAAAACAATGTTGTAATAGTATTGTTCAATTGAAAATTAAATGTCCCCAACTAAGCAAGCCAAAAGGCGAAGGCAACAGTGGCAAGGAACCAAAACTCCATCAGGTGACAGAATGGAGAAAAAAACCTTGGGAGAACCCAGGCTCAGTCGGGGGGCCAGTCCTCCTTTGGCCAACGAATGAACAGTGTATGATTATGAGTTAGGCAGTATAATGTCAGGAGTCAGATGGGATCAGAACTTTCACGATATTATCCAGTTCATCTGGTTGGGTTGGGTCATCCGGCCGGTGAGGAGATGAGTGGTGAGGTGTCCATGGACCTTCACAGCCCTGATAATGCGTGTCGACGTGTCCATGTGATGGTCCTTCATCAGATCTGGATATGCCCTGGATCCGGCGGTCCGCAGTAAACCTCGGGATAAACAGAGAGACTAATATTAGCGTAGACGCCATCCTTCTTATGATGTACAAAGTACATCAGGAATTATGGGAAGTGTTCCCGGTTCCGGCTGATCTAATCTATGCAGCCTAACATTGAATTATAGAAATCTATAATGTGTTATGTGTATGCTAAGCCAAAGAGATGTGTTTTTAGTCTAGATTTAAACTGACAGACTGTATCTGCTTCCCGGACCGTGTTAGGAAGATTGTTCCAAAGTTTTGGTGCTAAATAGGAAAAGGATCTACCGCCAGCAGTCGATTTTGATATTCTAGGTATTATCAACTGGCCAGAATTTTGAGATCGCAATAGACGTGAAGGACTATAATGCGTTAAGAGCTCGCTCAAGTACTGGGGAGCTAAACCATTTAGTGCTTTGTAAGTAATCAGCAATATTTTAAAATTTATACGATGTTTAATAGGCAGCCAATGCAGTGTTGACAGAACCGGGCTAATATGGTCATACTTCCTGGTTCTGGTAAGAACTCTAGCGGCTGCATTTTGAACTAGCTGTAGTTTGTTTAATAAGCGTGCAGGGCAACCACCCAGTAGAGCATTACAATAATCTAGCCTTGAGGTCATGAACGCATGAACTAATTGTTCCGCATTTGTCAGTGAGAGCATATGACGTAATTTAGATATATTTTTAAGATGGAAAAATGCGGTTTTACAGATACTAGACACGTGACTTTCAAATGAAAGATTAGTATCAAAGAGCACACCCAGGTTCCTAACTAACGTCGAAGACTTAACAGAGCAGCCATCAAGTGTTAGACAGTATTCTAGGTTATTAGGTGAGGAAGTTTTTTGTCCAATGATTAGAATCTCTGTTTTTTCAGAATTTAGTAATAGGAAATTACTGGTCATCCAATTTTTTATATCAGCTATGCATTCCGTTAATTTTGTGAATTGGTAAGTTTCGTTAGGTTTTGAAGAAATATACAGCTGAGTATCATCAGCATAACAGTGAAAGCTAATTCCATATTTCCTAATTATATCTCCTAATGGTAGCATGTACAGAGTGAAGAGCAGCGGTCCTAGTACTGAGCCTTGTGGTACGCCATACTGAACTTGTGATCGATAAGACATCTCTTCATTTACTGCTACAAACTGATATCGGTCAGATAAGTATGATTTAAACCATGCTAGTGCAATTCCGCTAATGCCAACATAGTTTTCTAGTCTATTTAAAAGAATGTTGTGGTCGATAGTATCAAATGCAGCACTAAGATCAAGTAACACTAATAGAGAGATACAACCACGATCGGATGATAGGAGCAAATCATTTGTGACTTTAATGAGAGCAGTCTCAGTACTATGGTACGGTCTAAATCCGGACTGAAAATCCTCGCAGATATTATTTCTTTCTAAAAAGGAACACAGTTGTGAGGATACTGCTTTTTCTAGTATCTTTGACAGAAAAGGCAGATTCGAGATCGGCCTGTAATTGACTAATTCTGTAGGATCAAGTTGCGGTTTTTTAACAAGCGGTTTAATCATAGCCAACTTAAAGGTTTTTGGTACGTATCCTAATGACAAAGATGAATTAATGATATCTAGAAGAGGATCTATGACCTCTGGAAGCATCTCTTTCAGTAGCTTAGTCGGTATAGGGTCTAGCATACAAGTTGTCGATTTAGATGAATTAACAATTTTGCAAAATTCTTCCTCTCCTATAGCAACAAATGAATCAAAATGTTCCTCACAGAGACTACAATATACTCCCTGATGCGATACTGTAGTAGACGGTTGCATAGTTATAATTTTGTCCCTGATATTATCAATCTTATAAGTGAAGAAGTTCATAAAGTCATTACTGCTGTGTTTCTTATAAACTTCTGGGCTTGAAGCTTTCTTTTTCGTTAGTTTAGTCACTTGTTCAAATAAATACCTAGGATTATGTTTATTTTCTTCTAATAGGGTTGAAAAATAATTAGTTCTAGCATCTTTTAAGGCCTCTCTGTAAGCAATCGAGCTCTCCTTCCATGAAATCCGAAATACCTCTAGTTTTGTTTTCTTCCAGTTTCGCTCTATTTTTCTGGCTGCTCTCTTAAGGGCCCGGGTGTGCTCATTGTACCACGGCGTTGGACTATTTTCTTTGATCTTCTTTAAGCGCAGCGGAGCAACTGTGTCTAAAGTGCTGGAAAAGAGAGAGTTAAAAGTTTCTGTTGCAATATCAAGTTCTTCTAAGCTATCTGGGATGCTGAGATTATGAAACTGATTTGGAAGATTATTGATAAAGCAATCTTTAGTGGCAGAAGTGATAGGTCTAACATATTTATAACATGGAGTCGGCTTTGCAGCCTTGGCTAAATGTAATTTACACGAGACTAGATAGTGATCGGAGATGTCGTCGCTCTGCTGCAGAATTTCAACGCCATCAACATCTATTCCATGTGATAATATTAGATCAAGAGTATGATTACGACAATGAGTAGGTCCTGACACGTGTTGTCTCACTCCAATTGAGTTTATAATGTCTTTAAATGCCAATCCCAATGCATCTTTTTCATTATCTACATGTATATTAAAATCACCAACAATTAGGACTTTATCTGCAGCCAATACTAATTCTGATAGAAAGTCAGCAAATTCTTTGATAAAATCTTTATGGTGCCCTGGTGGCCTGTATACAGTAGCCAGCAGAATTCTCAAACGTGATTTATTGTTTACACTATAAATTTTTACATTAAGCACCAACACTTCAAAAGAAGTATATTTAAAACTAGATTTCTTAGTGGTTTTCAGAATATTACTATAAATTACAGCAACACCTCCCCCTTTGCCTTTCAGACGAGGCTCATGTTTATAACAATAATCTTGCGGAGTGGACTCATTTAAAGTAATGTAATCGTTTGGTTTTAGCCAGGTTTCTGTCAAACACAGCACATCTAGGTTATAGTCTTTAATCTTATCATTAACTATGAGCGATTTTGAATTAAGGGATCGAATATTCAGCAACCCAAGCTTTATCGTTTGCTCATCTGTATTATATCTGTTTTTTATTTGTTGAACATCAATTAGATTTTTAACCTTAGAAAGGTTTGGCAGTTTTTTGGATTTCCAAATTCGGGGAACAGACACAGTCTCTATATGATGATATCTAGGTGAAAGAGTCTCTATGTGATGAGATTTATCTGACCTTGGTGACGTGAGGCCGCTAGCAGACGGTCGGTTTAGCCAGTTTGTCTGCTTCCTGACCTGAGCCCCAGATTGTCATGTTTTATCTCTAAGACTATGAGCCAAATTACTAGAGAGAAGAGCAGCACCATCCCAAGAGGGATGAATACCATCTCTTTTCAACAGGTCAGGCTTGCCCCAAAAACTTTTCCAATTGTCTATGAATTCTATATTATGTTGCGGACACCAATTAGACAACCAGCCATTGAGTGAACACAATCTACTAACTATCTCATCACTCCTTCGAACAGGAAGGGGGCCAGAGCAGATTACAGTGCCTGACATCGTACTTGCGAGTTCAAACACCTCTTTAATATTAATTTTGGTGATCTCCGACTGGCGAAGTCGAACATCATTAGTGCCGACGTGAATAACAATCTTAGAGAATTTACGATTAGCATTAGCCAGCACTTTTAAATTTGATTTGATGTCAGGCGCTCTGGCTCCCGGCAAACATGTGACTATGGTGGCTGGTGTCTCTATTTTCACGTTCCGTGTAATAGAATCGCCAATTACCAGGGCACAATCAACAGCATTCTCAGTGGGTGTTTCACTGAGAGGGGCAAATCGATTTGTTATGGTAACCGGAACAGAAGAGTGGTTTTTTGATCCGCGACTAGAGCGATTTCTCACCGACACCCATCTGCCTGGCTGCACAGGCAATAACTCAGCCGGAACCGAATCATGTAAATGGTTCACTATGCTAGGCGCATCCAAAGTAGTATCTAAAGCTCGAGCACACTTACTATCCTCAATTAAAGTTTGGATGCGTGTCTCTAATTCTGAAATCTTCTCCGTCAGCCTGACTGTCTCCTTGCATTTATCACATATAAACCCTATGCCGACGGGGAAGGCTATGGTAAACATATGGCATGATGTGCAAGTGACAATAACAGGACAAGACATTACTCACCGTGTTTGTTGACTGATTCTTACTCACCTGGGCTTTTTATGAACTCAGATGTGCGGGCGCGCACGAGAAAAATAAATAAATAACTGAGCGCACGGGTGGCGCCTTAACAGGCTAGCGAGATACTAGCGTGTTGTGCTAACAATAACGGAAGCTAGCGATGTTAGGTAAGCTGTAATTAGTAGTATAAACAACTAGAAATGATAGTAAACGATGGTTCAAAACAGAAAGAAATGCGAGGCTTAGACGGAGCTAACAGCCTCGGAGCAAACACACTCACACACAACAGCAGGCAGCGAGGCCCCATCCACACTAGACTACTAAGTTTTATTTTAGAAATGGAGACATTTTGCTACATTTGCACCTCCCGTCCAGACAAAAATGGAGAAGTTTTGAATCTCCGGAGGGTGTTTTAAGGCCTGTTCACACCGGGACGAATTTCGCGTGCGATATTCGTCAACCTTTAACGCCTCGTGACTAAACAATGGGCGCCAATGTGAGTGTGCACACCGACGCGTTAAACGCCACGCGTAAAAGCGTCATTTTTTTTAAAACGCCTCGGGTTCGTTTTTTTTGTTTGACGCGCCGCGTCAAAAACTATCCGACCAATGAGATTGACGCTTTAGCTCACGTGTCTGGAGCTTCTGAAGTTACAGTAAAACACAACTTGGGGGCGCTCAAACACAAAACGGTCTTGCCGAGCACACATACGTAACGGCGAAGAAGATATACAGCGTCTACACTCTGCCGGGAAGAAATAAGACGAGGAAGATGCAAGGCAAGATGAATGTAGAGCTGCTGGTCTTGTTGTTGTCTATATAAAGAGACACCAACGAGAATAAAGAACTATATGAAAAACGCGACAAACTTGCTCTCTTCTTTTGAGTGACAAGCGAGTGTCAGAAGCACTTTGTGGACCGGGGTATTTAGCGCCATCTAATGTCAGGGAATGAATTTGCATGTTGACTCGGCTCATCGTCAGCGAAAATCGCTTGGGTGTGAACACAAAAAACGCTTTGAAAAACGCTGACGAATAACGCGAGCCGATATTCGTTCCGGTGTGTACGAGGCTTTAGTGAAGACGACGGGCCAAAATGGAGGACTTTTGAAAAAATGACAGAGGCTCACGCTCAGCTCTCTGATTGGGTGTCATATCATACATACCTTTAGTGATTTCGTCCTTTATTGTGGGGCCTGAAAACAGCCAGCCAATCAACGAAAAGAGGACGGGCTGAGAGCCGTGATGTAGACGCAAAGGGCCGAGTTTAAGATTGTATTTTAGGTTAGGGAAATCGAAAACGACCGTGGATATGGAGACACAGGATGCAATTCGCTCTGTTGTGGAGAATATTTAGCCTGGCTCTGCCCTCCTACGTGCTTCCGCTCAATATTCATTTTCCTTCAGTATTGATTGTGCTGTATTCTTGGGTTTTCTCCGATCAATTTTTTTTCCGGTCCTATCAGTGAACAGAGGTTGAGGTTGTGCGCTAGTTTGAGTCGTCATACGTCACGACCAAACGTTAGCGATTGGTTATGGCAGATCCAGAGTGGCTCTGGGCAGATCCAATAGTTTTAAACTTCAATAGAGTACCCGCCTTCAAGGAAGTTAACGCTTGTCAATGGAGAGAGGCCAGACTCTCAAATGAAATGTACGAGAGTCTGGTAGAACCAGGTAGCTCAGTCTGTACAGAAATGTTAGATCGTTCATTAATGTGCACTGTCCCGAATAAATAAATAAATAAATAAATAAAATAAAATGCATGTAGGCCTACTCATTGCAAGAAAAAAATTGGGATTAAACGGGGTAAGGGAACTGATCGTGAAAGAAAGGAATATTGTTCAACAAGATCAACGTTTATTTCTTCACATTAATCAATCTGGTTCACAACATGAAACAGACAAAATAATTATGAGCTTGTACAAACTGATTCACAATTTAATGAGGCAAGGACTTTTTCAGAGACTATTAATGTTGATGATAACATTCTTATGATAACATTCAGCTATGACAATAATGATTCATTGACTAGGCCTACTCAAAAATGCACTGTATTGTTTGCCAGCTATTGTCGCAACTGTAAAGGGTTAGTGAACGAATCTTTTTACTGAACTGATCCAAATGATTCGATTCACAGGGATGAACCAAACCCCCCACACTAGACTCGCACGAATCACTATAAGAGAGGTGTTCTCAAATCGTCAAACAAACCGCCTCTGCGTTTCATGCAAGCCACATCTGACACTGTGATGTTTATCTATCGCATCCCTTCACGTCTGGAAATGAATATTTGATTTTTCAACATACGTCTTTCCCACTCTAATTCTCAACGTATGCGTGTCGTACTGAATGATGGACAACGGAAAGGTAACTTCAACTCGTTTCCTATGCGTTGTTTATGTCACTTACTTAGCTCCTAATTGTAGGATTGTTTGTTCTGTATTTTTTGTTCTGCCGTTTTTGTTGCTAAGTAATAAATACCGTGTCAGTATTTTTTTTAATATAGCTACCTATTTAAGAGTTTAAAAATATTAAGCATATGGAGAGGCACAATAAATTAAGTCAAAATATTTCAGTCAACTATTCTTATTCTTATTATATTTCTGTTCTGTAAAGATGACAATCAACAGTCTACATCTCTCTCCCTGTGCCCGCTCCCAGAGATTGATCACTGTTAAAAGGGCCTTTTGAAAGGCTCTTTGGGGCACAGATTAAAGTCCTGCCTGCTTGCAGTAAGTATCTTGTGTTGCTTTATTCTACAGAGACACATTATTGTAATGATGGATTAGTTCCAAACAGTGCTGGCTTTTTCTAATGCCATTCCACTTCAGTATGAAGATTAAAACAGCCCTGAAATGAAATATTAGGTCTGTTTTATTAATAGTGGTGGTAACAATAGCCAGGAGGATGCATCTTTTCTTATATTCAGATTTGTATTAAATAAAAATAAAAAATAACTATTATAACTGTGAAACTATTATATTTGTTTTCCCCAAACCTGAATGTGTTTGCGGTTTTGGTACAGATAAGGTTTAAGCTATTTAAGTTACAATCATCCTATTATTTCTTTGCACAGGCATTTCTGGATACTAAAGAAAGTAGAGAACCTCAAGAATTTCAGAGATTCATGACCTGAAGCAAGCAGTACCATAATGGGATGCGGCACATCCATTGCCGTTGAGAACCAAACACGACCCTCTGAAACGGGTAAATATTGATTCTTTATTCCTATTTTAATGTGATTTGCAATATAGCTTAACCACTTTTTCCTCTCCCCTTTGCAACAAACCTGGTTTCAACAAGTTTGCATTATTTATTTGTTGAAAAATACTGCTCTAGTTCTATCTTTCCCCCCTGTTTTTCCACCCCCAAGGTTTTACTCAAATTATTCAATTTAATTTAATCACCTCTCACACAGATGGCTCCATCAAGCAGCCCAGCCCAGCTCTGAGTAAGGCACTTTCTTCAGCATCTGTCATCACTGTCTGTCCCATTTGTGGCTATAAAGAAGGACTAGTTGGCATGAACGCACAATGTAGAAATGTACTTTTGAAAGTACGAACTAGATTAGTTTACCATATTTTTTGAGGTAAAGCAGCAGCCAGCATGACTTTTGTCAGGTTTAAATCCAGTTTGCATAAACCCACAAATGTTATTTTTGTGATCATTTAGAATAAATACAATGAATAAGCAATTATCCCATCCTTCTCGAACACAGCTCATACTTTCTCTATGGGTGTGTAGTGTCCTCTCAAGCAATGCCTTGTCTCTGACGTCTGTGTTGTGTTCTTTCTCATTAACTGCTCTTTGCACTTCTTTAATTAGCACCTGTGATATTGACCCCCTGAGACAAGGATTATTTTTAGCAGTCTTTGCACTCAAGTGTTCAGTAAAAGATCCAAGTGTCCCTGTACCGAGAGCTGTATGAGGATTAGAGAATGATGATGATAGCATGGTAACGTGAATCTGATAAGACAAATGAAACTCATCAATAGCACATTTACGAATCTCAGAGCACCAAGTAGATCATCCCAGGTCTTGTTTCATGCCTACTGCATATTTAGACATATTATTGCTTTTGCATATTAAAGGTGCTCTAAGCGATGCCCACACGTTTTTTACGCCAAACATTTTTTGTCACCTACAGCAAACATCTCCTCATTATCCGCTAGCTGCCTGTCCCCTGAACACACTGTAAAAAAACGCGGTCTCTGCAGACACCCCAGGCTCCACAAACGGCAACAAAAACAAACTGGGCTAACCCGCACCACAAAACACAACAAACTGTTCCAGCCAATAACCGACAAGAAGGATTTGGGGGGGTTAGTGCGCGGATGAGGAGGAAGGAGGGTCTAGCTAGCCTCGGTTTTGTTTGACAATAATTTAAACGTCAACAAGAAGTGACGTCACCCGACATCTCTTAGAGCACCTGGATGTATGCATATTTGAATGCAGGTAGAAATGAGTGATTTTTCCTTATTAGTACACTCAAATCAGCTATAAGTTTTTGCTTTTAAAAACTGGCACTTGTGGTGCATTGAAAACCCCCATTGCCTGCATTTCGCATTTAGTATATGTCTAAAAACTCTTACACAACTATTAGCTTCAAGGATTGTTTACATCAGCCACTTGCATTCTTTGTGTGTTCTTAACATATTTAGCCATAAAAGCTGCCATACTCATCCAGCGTTGGTACAGACGCTATGTTGCCCGTCTGGAGATGAGAAGACGCTATACGTGGAACATCTTTCAGTCCATTGAGTATGCAGGGGAACAGGACCAGCTACAGGTATAAAATACACTTGGTTCTTATGGCCAGTTCACTCATATAAAAACTAATCAAACTATAACTCACTTTGCTCTTAAAGGGATAGTTCACCCAAAGTTGTTTTCATCATTTTCATTTTTGGGCGACTCTATTCCTTTAATGAACTTGCACTGATGTTTTTTAAATTATGTTGTTGTTGTTGTTTATTCTATAATGATATTAAAACTGTGCTTTTCTACTTAATTAATGGACGGTTCATTATGACACGAGTTCGCATCTTTTTCATTTTCATAGCTGTCCAGTTTCTTCAGTTTCATGTTGGACAACTTCACACAGATAAATGGGAATGGACCAGGTAATGAATGAAGTGTTGTATGTTGATACAAATTTTGTATTTAAAGGTAAAGTGTGTAACTTTTGCATCGCCAAATGTCTAAACAATTCAAACACTCCCATTCGTTATTGGCCGGAAAAACAGTCCCCTGAACTCACTCTATTAATTGAGCCATGGAGTTTGTCAAGCTATATTGGTTTGATACTGCTAAATAGAATTTTATTTAGTGATTTTTATTTCATTATCATCTGAATTTGGCTGTCCCTCAACACACCTTTGGAAAGCCCCTAGCACTTGTGATTTTGCATCAAACGGCTCTTGAGTATTACACACCTATCCTTTCAGTGATTCCAAAAACACACTATATGGAGACACAGTTGCTTAGCAACACTGGGAGATCCCATTTTGAGTTGTGGTAATGCAGAGAGAGCCAGAAATGCAGCATCCAGCCTCCACATGCAGCTGTCCAAAGTGCAGAATTACACAAGACAATTAGTCCCATCTTTAGTCAAGCAGCGGATACCCAAATAAGCTCACAGAGAATACAGTAGGAGAAGCTTGAGAGAGACTGCGTTAAATGTTCTTACAATGTTTTTGAAGAAACGTAATAGTACTGGAAACCTCATGGGCACAAATATTCCATGGTTTTCCTCAACTGAATGTACTTTTCACTATTTCATATTATTCACATGGGGGTTCTTTGCTTTAGCCTGATGACACTTGATTGGCTTTCCTTTGGGGAAAACTGCATTTAATCATTTCGCATTGAGTGGCCGAGTACACTAGTCTTGTCAGGTAATCATGTATCTAGGGCTTGGATTGGATGGTTTTCAGGTTCAGCTAATTGGGATAGGAATTATGTTATTGAGTATAAGTGTATCTTCAGGCTCACCAAGGCTCTATTTAATGTGACCAAAAATACAGTAAAAACAGTAATATTAAAGTAAATGATTAGTAGCTGTTTTCTATTTTCATATATTTTAAAATAATTTATTCCAATGATGGCAAAGCTGAATTTTCAGCATCATTACTCCAGTCTTCAGTGTCACATGATCCTTCAGAAATCATTCTAATATGCTGATTTGCTGCTCAAAAACATGTTTTATTATCATTGTTGAAAACTGTTGTGCTGCTTCATGTTTTTGTGGCAATTTGTTTTTAAGGATTCTTTGATGAATATAAAATTCAAAAGAACAACATTTGGCTGAATGTTGTAATATAAATATCTTTACCACTTTTGATCAATTTAATGCATCCTTGCTGAATTAGCTACTTAATTTATTGGTAACACTTTAGTTTAGGATCCAATTCTCACTATTAAATAGTTGCTTATTAGCATGCATATTACTAGATTAATATTAGCGGTTTATTGGTACTTATAAAGCACATATTTAGGCCTTATTCTGCATTTTAAATCCCTTTACCCAATACCTAAACTTAACAACTACCTTACTAACTATTAATAAGAAGTAATTAGGAGTTTGAGGCAAAAGTCATAGTTAATAGTAAATTATTGAAAATTGGACCCTAATCTAAAAAAAAAAAAAATCCTGTGAAAGTCAATAGGGCCCATCAACTGTTTGGTTACAAACATTCTTCAACATATATATTTTTGTGTTTAACAGAAGAAAGAAACCCAAACAGGTTTGGAACAACTTGAGGGTCAGTAAATTAAAACAGAATTTTCATTTTTGGGTGAACTATCCCTTTAATATTGCTTGTTTATCAGTAGCAATCTAAGGAAGCAGGGAATGATTTCCAGTAGATGTTGGTTAAATCAAGGTTAGAAAAAATAATGCTACATTTA